>CM076582.1:205148356-205748356 GCA_034641835.2 Pinus albicaulis
GCAACTGAAGGTGCTAGTAAAATTTCGATTCTAATAACATATACTCATCAGTGCATCATCATTTACCTAGACAACTCGAATCTTCCAACTCTGGACAAAGTGGAGAATACATTCTATTTGACTCGTCACTGATACATAATTACATTACATGTAACAATGAGCCTGAGAAATAAGTTGAGCCTAAGAAATAAGTCGAGCCTAAGAAATAATACGACTTAAGACGTCCACCATCTTGCAAGAATGAAAACGATTTAAGACATCCACAATCTTGCAAGAATGGAAACGACTTAAGACATCTACCATCTTGCAAGAATGGAATCTTCCACTTTGAGGCTTGCAAAACCTCATGTATTAATTCAAATACTCTCCATAGTTCCACATGGTCACTCACTCAGTCCAATATTTCTCATCCTTACGCTACACACCATAGAGTAGAAGAAAAATGAGAGTTGGAATTTACGTCAAACACCATAGTTATTATCTAACCATTCCACCCTTGTCATTTTCTCCTTTCATTTCACCTTTTCACTCCACTCCGATTTTGCACTCCACTCCATCGATTTTAATTCCACCAAGCCCAACCATGTGGTATATTATCCAATGAAATAGGAATCAACGACTTAATCAATTAGTCGCGACTAGTAGTTTGCTCGGCAGCCAAACGATTCAAGTTTCCTCTGTGCGAGTCAAACTCGCGTTGACCAAGTTTGAATTGTGGTCAATGTGAATTTGACTCGCACAAAGGCAACTAATCTGACTTTCCCGATTACTCGGTCGACCTGTATTTTTAGGTTTTGTGCACAAAGTGTTTTTTCACGCCTGCGTGTTGTTTTATTTATTCGCCCATTGTTATATCTTTGCTCGGGCTGTTTTAACATTGCCGCCGTTGCATTGCTGGTGTCACCATCGCATTGCTGGTGCTGGAGCCATCGCTTTCAAGTTTTCCGCTGCTGGATCTGTGCTCGGCTGTGTCGCCATCATCGAAGATACATTGTCACCGCTGGAGTTTGCTGGAGTTACTACCGCTGGAGCTGTGCTCGCTATGCCACCATCGTCGAAGACACATTGCTGCCGTCAGAAGTTCATCATCATCGAAGACACATTGCCGCCATCATCGAAGGCATTGCATCATTGTGGGAGTGCCACCATCGTTGAAGCAGTAAATGTCAAATTGTGTCGTTGTCATCGTCGGGAGTTCAACAGTAAGTGTCAAATCTCAATAATAAATATATATTTTTTATTTTTTTTAATAAACTAAAATCTAATACGATAAACTAAAATCTAATGTAATTACAAAATCTAATACGGTAAACTAGTAATATGATAAACTAATATCTAATTTGTTTAATAAACTAGTAATTAAATACTATATAAAATCTAATTTAAATTTTGAACAATGAATAGTAAATAGTAAAATACTAAATACTATATATACTATAAAAATATAAATTATAAAATATAAATTGTTTATTTTTTGTAAATATAAAATTTAAATTGTAATTACTAATACTATATAAAATAATAAATTGTAGTTACAAATTGAAACTATAAAGTTAAATTATTTCAATTTTCAATAAACGTAAATTTCAAAATTTAAACTTTGAAGTTATGGTGAATCCCGATGATTCTAAATTGATCATTTAAAAATTTAAAATTAAACTTTAAATTTATATCAAAGATTCAGATTCCAGAAAATAAATATCTCCTTTTTTTATTTTTTATTTTTTTGCCTTCTTATTTTGTAGGAACCACAACAATGCCGAGGGAGAAGTATTTTTCTTGGGCCTTTTGTGACAAGATTCCTGGAAACCCCAAGCTCCTTTGTAAATTTTGCAAAGCGGAATGTAGTGGAGGCATATATAGATTCAAGTACCACCTTGCACAGATACCCGGGCATGATATAGGTTTCCTGCAACAAGGTTGACGATAATTTCAAACACCAAGCAACCTTGGCCCTTGACATGTTGAGGCAGCATAACGCTAAGAGAGCAAAGTAAAAAAAGAAATAGGAAGTCTTGGAGCTGACGTTTCTTCTTCCAATACCCCCTTTTCATCTCCTTCTATTGAGTCCTCAATGCCATTCCCAAGTTTCTCACACATGCCTCCAAGTCCAAGTCAAACTCAAGGCGAGATGAATCCTCCTGCATTCAACACTGGAGGTGGAAACATAAACACTTTTTTTGCTCCCCGCACAAAACCTAGTTCCCAACCTAGCTTGGATGCCACTGGTTGGAAAAAAAATATCTATAGTCAGGCAAGGAAGGCCATTGATAACTTTTGGTTCTATTCTGAAATACATTTCCACTGTGCCGGAAGTCCTTATTGGCAAGCTATGGTTGATGCAGTTGCTGTTGTAGGTCCATGATTCAAAGCCCCTACAGCAGAGAGCCTTAGGACAGATTTGTTGTTAGAGAGTGTTGAAGATGTCATGCTTATGCTAGCTGAGTTTCATTCATCATGGGTAGAAATAGGGTGCACCATCATAAGTGATCGATGGACTAATCAGAGGAATAGAACTTTAATAAATTTCCTTGTATCTTGTCCAACAGGCACAATTTTTCTCAAACCAGTGGATCCCTCAGAAAAGGTTAAGACTTCCCAACTTGTTTGTGAAATAATGGAGGAAGTCGTTCAAGAAGTGGGAGAAGAACATGTTGTACAAATTTTCACCGACAATGCAGCTAATTATATGGTTGCTGGTAGACTTTTTGAGATTAGGCACCCCACTATTTTTTGGACCTCTTATGCTGCCCATTGCATATATTTAATGCTTGAGGACATTGGTAAGCTTCATTGGATACATGAGGTTGTGGAGAAGGAAAAATCCATAACCAAATACCTATACAACCACACTATTTTCCTAAACACAATGAGAAAATACACTGAAGGTAAAGAAATTGTTTGACCTGCAGTGACTAGATTTGCAACAAATTTCATATCTTTGCAATTTCTAGTTGAGAAAAAGATAAATCTAAAGAGGATGTTCTTGGGACCTGAGTGGATGGCATCTAAACATTTCCAAGGCCCTTGAAGACATTAAAATTGTTGCACTTGTGTTTAATTATGGTTTTTGGAAAGATGCCGAATAGATTATTGTTGTGGCAGAGTCCCTTGTCAGAGTTCTCAGGTACTTCAAGTCTTTTAACTTTTTCATTTTTTAAATTTCATTTCAAGCTTATTTTTATTTTCAAAGTTTCATATTTCATTAAATTTGAAAGTTTGAACTTTTAGGATGGTTTATTGTGACAAACCCGCTATGGGTTACACTTATGAGGCGATGGATCTTGCAAAAGAGACTATCAAAAGAAGATATGGCGATGAGGAGGCAAAGTATTTGCCTCCTTAGGATATTATCGATGCACGTTGGGATAGGTAATTGCATTCCCCCTTACATGTTGCTGGGTACTTCTTAAACCCACATTATTTTTATGATAAGATAAAATTTAATGAATATGGGGAGGTTGGCACAGGACTTATGACATGCATTGAAAGGTTCTCCCCTGATCTAGAATTTCAAAGCTATGCCTTTTCCCAACTACAAGATTATAAGATGCCAGCCAAATTATTTTCCTATACCACTGCTATACGAGAAAGGACTAAGATGTTGCTAGGTATCCTGAAGGCTTCATCAATTCATTAAATTTGTTTAAAATTTATTTTGTATGTTAACTCTTTTATTAATTTTTTTTTTTTTTTTTTAAGTTTTATAGTTTTTACTATTTAGTATTTAGTACTTACTACTCACAAACACTTGGCATTTGCTAGGTATTTAGTGGCAAAATTTTGGTAGTGATACGCCAGAGTTGAAGAAATTCATCATTCGAATCTTAAACCAATCATGTAGTGCTTCAGGTTGTGAATGCAACTGGAGAATGTTTGAGAAAATACATTCTAAGAAGTGCAATTGATTGACACAAAAGCACTTAAATGAACTTGTATTTTTCCATTACAATCTATGACTTCACAACAAGAAAATACTAAGTGAGAGCCTGAATTTGAAGTTTCCATAATTTGATTTTCACTTTAAAATTTAAACTTTAAAGTTCAAACTTTAATTTACATTTCAATGTCTCATGATAATGACAGGTTTGGATCATTCACCAATTGACCTTGAGGAGATAGATCTGCAATCTACAAATTCATCAGATTGGTTCCAATTAGAGGAGGAGCCTCCTCTTTTAAGTCTACATGACTTGGAGAACTTAGAGAGTCAAGCAAGAGAAGGAGTGGGAGGAATTGTTTCTAGTTCCCACTCTTAGAGACTTAGCCTCCTAGTTATTGATTTTTTACTGATTTTCTTGGCAGTATTTTGTGAACTTTTAGAAGCATATGTTTCTCGTTCTATGTAGACACTGGTTAGGACTTAGTAATTTGGATCATGTTTGGACTCATAACATATATGAGATATTTATTCGTTCATGATATTTTGGACATATATTGATATTCTGCATTGTTTGGACATGTCTTTATTGAATATCAATGAAAAATATTTGTTTTAATTCAATATATGTGTATATCTTTATTCATTGAATTTTCCGATTTTTTCCCGATCCAATTCAAACTCTTCGCTCTATTTCCTCGCTGATTTATTGCCGATTTCGAGTCTGGTAACATTGATATTAGCCTCCACGTTTTCCTCTACAATATGGCACTCATTTATCCTTTATCACTTAAGTTAATTTTTAGGGTTATATTTAACGTTGAGTTACTAAATTAACACATCTACTCATTTATGCTTAACTTATCTCTGAAGCTAATTGTTAGGGTTATATTTAAGGTTGAGATACTAAATTAACACATCTACTCATTTATTATTAACTTATCTCTGAAGCTAATTGTTAGGGTTATATTTAACTTTGAGTTAATAAATTAACACATCTACTCATTTATTCTTAACTTATATATGAAGCTAATTGTTAGGGTTATATTTAACGTTGGGTTACTAAATTAACACATGTAATTGTTAACACAAAAGGTTTTGCACCAAATATGGTACCTAAAGAGATTCGATCTCTCTTGGCACTTGATAAACATGGGATTAACATGAACCTATGTTGACATTTTAATATAAATATTATTTTAAGTGCAATTTTTAATCATTAAAACTATTCAATTCAATTTTAAAAATTAAAAATTATTGTACTAATAATTATTACAAATTATATAGAAATATTAGAAAACATAACAATATAATACATAAAAGCTATTTTCATTAATTTATGTAAATAAAAAAATATAATAATATATTATTATATTTTAAAGTACATAAATAAATATATTAATTCACTTTAATTTTTACAAAATTGCCCCCATATAAAGAATTTTCTTATTAAAACTTTTAAATTCAAAAAAATATATAAATAAGAACTCATGCATCTAATTTCAAATGAAAAAATTCTACCCGTACAAAAAAGCATATTACTAAACACATCTAATTCACGTGAGTTTTTACAAAATTTCTCCGGATAAAGATTCACATGTTTATTTATATCAAATTAAAGAATATATGCTTATTTCTACCAAATTAACTTCTAAAAACTCACAACTCAGAGTGAAAAACTTGGTTACTCAACAAATAAATGAGTGTCTAGTTCACAAAAATGTGAGGTTGTTTCTACCCAATTAATTTGTGAAAAGAACAAAGCATAGAGTGCATATTAAAACATTTGAACAGATAAAAGTGGATTTCTAAGTCATTCATTTTTTTTTAAATAGTAAGATCACCAATTATATAATAAAACCAAATGTTGTAAAACACATAACTTAATCATTAGCGTCTTCTACCCGTCATCTCCCTCTCACCATTGAAACAAATAGGAATTGAAATAAACTATGCCCATTGAAACAAACAGGAATTGAAATAAACAGCCAGCGCACGAAGAGCAAGGCTGGTAACGGCCAAGGTGGGAAAACCAAGGCTAGAAAAGGCCAACACACTCAAACCAAGGTTGGGCCTGTGTTGGTGGAGAGTACATTTTTTTTTGTGCAAATGACTCGGATCACAGATGCAGTTCCCACCCAAAAGAAATACATGGGTTGAAGCTTCCTAACCATACCCATATGCTTATCGATAATTATTTTTTGTAATAAGTTGTCCTGGATACAACTCCTTTTCTTTTTGGTTTAATTGGTCGAACAGGAGGGATAAAGGAAGGGGCCAAGGAAGAGGAAAACCTGTTGAAATGTTAACTTCAACTACAGAACAAGTACACCTAGAGAAGAGGCAGTGCAGAAGCACTTCATGGCTTTGCAACAACCACTTTCCAATTTTGTTTTTGCGATTTCAAGAACAGTCGATTTCTATTTTTTTATGAACAGTCATTCGGGCTTTTAAAGCCCTCACAGTCTAAACAAGCCGACCGTTCAATTTTTCTTTTAACACAGGAAGAAAAGTTTTTTGTACACGACCAAGTCTTTTTTTAGTTTGAATGGGGCCACGTCACTAGTGGTCCCCACCAAAAATTTATATATCGCAAATTGCAGCAGTCGGGGGTTTAAGTGTCTTCTTAATATGAAGCCATGTCGCGATGCGATGGTGCGATATCGCACATCGCATATCGCAACAGGCAGCGTCAAGCCTCCCTCTGCATATGTTTGTTACACCGTGATGTGATGTGGTCCCCCACCACCATCACAATCGCAACCTCACAAACCACCATTCCACTGCAACCACAGCAGTTCCGCCGATATCGCAATCGCAAATTGCAAAGTTCATCCGCAAACCTTCGTTCTGCCGGTTCACTGCCGATGTGCTGATGTGATGTGGACCCCACGTCCATCGCACATCGCTCATTGCAAAGTGAAAGTCCAAAGGCTCAAACTATTGATCCTCCATTCCGCCAATTACCGATTGCAATGTGGGCTCCACTCGCAAATCGTGCATATGAAATTTTTTGGCTCATGTTTTAATTTTTTGCTGCGACTGAAGTATTAGCTTAGGCTTAGGAATTTAATGTACAGGAATATGGTTTTTTTTTATTGTAATTTTTTTAATGGTTTTAAAATGCCACGCTATATAAAAGTAAAAAGCCTGTATGCTATTTGTAATGTAATAGAAAAGAACAAACAGAGACTATGTAAGCCTGCAGGTAGAAAAGAAAAATCACAGTGAAGAGAGACAGAAGAATTTTTTAGGCACTACGTTTTGAAGAAGTCATTGTGTAATCCCTCTAGAAGAGGAAGAATCAATTTTTAGTAATAGTTTTTTTTTTTTAACAATGAAATAGAAAGATTTTTCTGTCAATCTCTGTCCAGCAGAAGCAATTTTTTTCAATTCTCTATGTTTGAAGGAGAGTATTATTCTCGCAGTCCTTTGTTGTGGAATTATTAGAAATTCCAACATGGTATTAGAGCTATTCTAGGCTCTTTGAAGGTGTCAAAGAAGCTGAAGGAAGGATTTTTGTTGCAGCAGTTTCTCCAGCAGTGTGAAGACTCAACCAAAATCCAAGGTATTTCTCAAAAATAAATTTGAGCTACTGTTTGAAGATAGTCAATTTATTTTAAGAATCATAGTTAAGATTTAAAGGATAGTTCAGAGTGCTAGGCATGGCAGGAGCCAACACAAGCATGAGTATTGTAAATACTCAGCTACCACAGTTCAATGGGAAGAACTATGATTACTAGGCACTCACCATGAGAGCCTTGTTTGCCTCTCAAGACTTATGGGAGCTTGTTGAAGATGGTTTTGAAGAACTAGTAGATGAAAATGAGTTTAATGCCTTGACACAGGTAGAAAAGGATTTGTTGAAGAGTAATAAGAAGGAGGACTCAAAATCCCTCTTCTTTCTCTATCAAGTAGTACATGAGAGTGTGTTTCCAAGGATAGCAGTAGCTAAGAGGTCCAAGGAAGCATGGGATACTCTCAAGACAACCTATCAAGGTATGTATAAGGTGAAGACATCAAAACTACAGTTGCTGAGGAGAGATTTTGAAACTCTCTGCATGAAAGAGTCTGATAACATAGACTCATTCTTCACACATGTGATTGGAATGGTCACACAGATAAGGTCTCATGGAGAGACACTTGAATAAAGAAGGATTGTAGAGAAATTTTTGAGGAGCTTACCCTCAAGGTTTGATGTGATAGTCACAACCATAGAAGAGACAAAGGATCTCTAAAAAAATTTAGTTGATGAAATTCATGCATCACTGATGACACACGAACAAAGATTGGTAGAAATGAAAACTCATCTTTGGAGAATGCCTTCAAGACCCAGATGTCCTTTGGTAGAGGAAGAGTTCAAGGCAAAGGAAGCAACAGAGGAAAAGGAAGAGGCAGAAGCCAAAATAGAGAAGGACAAAACAACCCTGCAAATACTCAAGGAAGGGACAGAAATCAAAATCAGAACCAAGGCCAAGGCAACAGCCAGTATGGTGGAGAAAATCAAGCACATGGACAAAGGTATGAAAAATCCCAAGTCCAATGTCATTATTGTAAGAAATATGGCCATTATGCCAATGAATGTAGGAAGAAGAAAAATGATATGGGTAATATACCCAATGCCAATTTTACTAGAGAAAATATCAGCCAAGATAAATTGTTTTTAGCATGTAATACAGCTAAGCAAAAGAGTGAAGATTTATGGTTTCTAGATTCAGGATGTAGTAGCAATATGACTGGAAACATTTCCATGTTTTCCATGTTAGATGAAAATGTGAAATCTCAAGCCACATTGGGAACAAACAGTAAGGTATCTGTCACAGGAAAAGGCATAGTAAATGTCCTGACAAAGAAAGGAGAAAAGAAGAGCATATCTGATGTATATCTAAGGTCTTAATTTGTTACATAGAAAAGGAATGGTAAGAGGATTACCATTGATTGAGAAACCGGACAGCTTATGTGAAGGTTGTATCTTGGGTAAACAGCACAGAGAAAGTTTTCCATCAGGGAAAAGCATAAGGGCAAAGGTACCCTTAGAAATTGTCCATTCAGATTTATGTGGACCAATGCAAACACCATCACTTGCAATTATCCATTATGTGCTGAATTTTATTGATGATTTCACAACGAAAACTTGGGTTTATTTATTAAAATATAAAAGCGAAGTGTTTGAAAATTTCTGCAATTTTAAGGCACTTGTTGAGAAACAAAGTGGGCAGCATATAAAAGTCCTTAGGACTGATAGAGAAGGTGAATATATCTCTAAATTATTTCTGCGTTTTTGTAGAGAAAATGGCATACACAAGCAATTTACGGCAAGGTATACACCGCAGCAAAATGGTGTTGCTGAAAGGAAAAATAGGACAATCATGGATATGGTAAGGATTATGTTGAAGGAAAAACATTTGCCAAATGAATATTGGGTTGAAGCCATACATTGTGTAGCATATGTACTAAATAGATGCCCAACAAAAGCAGTGATGAATAAGGTTCCGGAAGAAACATGGAGTGGGATAAAACAAGGAGTCACCCACATGAAAGTTTTTGGTTGTGTGGCTTATGCACACATTCCAGATCAACTAAGGAAGAAGTTGGACATCAAGGGGGGGGGGAATGTATTTTTATTGGATACAGTGAGGAATCCAAATCTTACAGGTTGTATAACCCATCCACCAAGAAATTTATTGTGAGCAGAGATGTTCAGTTCATTGAAGAAGAAGCTTGGGATGGAAGCATTGAGAAAACAGTCAATGTAAAGAGTTGTTTGTCTCATGATGAAAATGAGGATGATATGGCTTAAACACATCCATCATTAGCACCACTACCTCCACCAACACAAGGGCATCAAGGGACACCACAAGCTGGAGTAAGAACACCCTTGAGAAGTAATGAGAGTGCTTCTCCAAGCACACCACAAGGAGTTTATTTGAGTGCTTCTTCAAGCACATGTACACCAAATGAAAGAGGAACAAGATTCAGAAATGTAAATGACATTTATGAGCAAGAGGCAGAAAATGAAGGTATGAACTCTTTATTTGATTTATATTGTCATTATGATGATCCTATTTATTTTTGAAGAAGCTATAAAAGATAAGAAATGGATAGATGCTATGGATGAAGAAATTAATGCCATAGAAAGAAATAAAACATGGGATTTGGTTGAACTCCCAAAAGGTAAGGAAGTCATTAGAGTGAAATGGGTCTACAAGACCAAAAGTAATGCTGAGGGTAAGATTGAAAGGCACAAGGCCAGACTTGTTGTCAAAGGATATAAGCAGCAACATGGAAGAGATTATGAGGAAACATTTGCACCGGTTGCAAGAATGGAAACAGTGAGAGCAATGTTGTATATAGCAGCACAACACAAATGGAAGGTTCATCAAATGGATGTAAAATCAACATTCCTAAATGGAGTTTTAATGGAAGATGTTTATATTGAACAACCTCTAGGCTATGAGAAAAAGGGCCAAGAACAAAAAGTTTGTAGATTGAAGAAATCTCTTTATGGGCTGAAGCAAGCACAAAGAGCATGGTACAGTAGGATAGATTCCTATCTACTAGAAAATGGGTTTGAAAAATGTGAAGGAGAACCCACATTATACATCAAGGAGAAAGATGGTAAAATGCTCATTGTTGTTTTATATGTTTATGATTTGATCTTCAGATGTAATGATGATTACCTCATTGAAAACTTTAAAAAGGTCATGAAAGATTAATTTGAGATGACTGATATGGGCTTGCTGAAATACTTCCTAGAAATAGAAGTGGAGAAAAAGGAAAATAAGATTTTTATTTCTCAGGCTAAGTATGTAAACGAAGTTTTGGAAATATTTAATATGCAGGATTGAAAGGCAGCAATAACACCCACAGTAATGGGATTGTAACTTAGAAAAGAGGACAACAACAAGGATTTTGATCCTAGCTTGTACAAGAGCATAGTTGGCAGCCTCATGTATTTGACTGCAACTAGGCCTGATAAAATGCATGTTGTTAGTTTGATTTCCAGATTTATGGAAAGGCAAAAAGAAGCACATTGGAAAGAAGAAAAGAGAATTCTGAGGTATGTGAAGGGAACTAAAAGGTATTGAATTTTATATACTACTTCAAAAAATTCTGAGTTAATTGGATACACTGACAGTGATTGGGCTGGAAGTGTAGATGATCGAAAAAGCACATCCAGTTATGTTTTTCGTATGGGTTCAAGAGCTATTTCATGGGCTTCTAAAAAACAGCCTATTGTAGCATTTTCTACAACAGAGGCAGAGTATGTGGCAGCTACAGCAGCAGTGTGGATGAAGAGAATGTTGAGAAGTTTATGTCAAGAACAGGTAAAAGGCACAGTGATTTATTGTGACAATAGCTCAACCATAGCATTGTCAAAGAATTTTGTGTTTCACAAAAGAACAAAGCAAATAGATGCTAAGTTTCACTACATCAGGGAGCTAGTGAACAATGGAGAAATTATTTTAAAACATTGCAGAACTCAAGAACAATTTGCAGATATACTGACAGAGCCATTGGAGCAGAAAAGCTTTGAATATTTGAGAAAATGCATGGGTATGAAAGATAACCCAACAATTGAACTTAAGGGGAATTGTTGAAATGTTAACCTCAACTGCAGAACAAGTACACCTGGAGAAGAGGCGGTGCAAAAACACTTCACGGCTCTGCAACAGCCGCTTTCCAATTTTGTTTTTACGATTTCAAGAACAACCAATTTCTATTTTTTTATGAATAGTCATTTGGGCTTTTAAAGCCCTCACAGTCTACACAGGCCGACCGTTCAATTTTTCTTTTAACATAGGAGCCAAAGTTTTTTGTATGCGACCAAGCCTTTTTTTAGTTTGAATGGGGCCATGTCACAAGTGTTCCCCACCACAAATTTCTATATTTCAAATCGCAGCAGCCAGGGGTTTAAGTGTCTTGTCGATATGAAGCCATATCACGATGCAATGGTGCGATATCGCACATCGCATATTGTAATAGGCAGCATCAAGCCTCCCTCCACATACGTTTGTTACATCGCGTTGCGATGTGGTCCCCCACCACCATCGCAATTGCAACCTTGAAAACCACCATTCCACTGCAACCACATCAGTTCTGCCGATATTGCAATAAAAAATCGCAAAGTTCGTCCGCAAACCTTTGTTCTGTCGGTTCACTGCCAATGTGCTAATGTGATGTGGACCCCACGTCCATCGCACATCGCTCATCGCAAAGTGAAATTCCAAAGGCTCAAACCATTGATCTGCCATTCTACCGATCATCGATTGCGATGTGGGCTCCACTCGCAAATCGCGCATTTGAAATTTTTTGGCTCATGTTTTAATTTTGCGCCGCGACTGAATTATTAACTTTGGCTTAGGAATTTAATGTACGGGAATATGGTTTTTTTTTAATTGTAATTTGTTTTATGGTTTTAAAATGTCACGCCATATATAAAAGTAAAAATCTCGTAGGCTATTTGTAATGTAATAGAACAGAACAGACAGAGACTGTGTGAGCCCATAGGTAGAAAAGAAAAAACACATTGAAGAGAGACAAAAGAAGTTTTTAGGCACTGTGTTTTGAAACAGTCATTTTGTAATCCATCTAGAAGAGGAAGAATCAATTTTTAGTAATAGTTTTTTTTTTTGGATAATGAAATAAAAAGAGTTTTATGTCAATCTCTGTCCATCAGAAGCAATTTTTTTCAATTCTTTGTGTTTAAAGGAGAGTATTATTCTCTCAGTCCTTTATTCTGGAATTCTCAGAAATTCCAACAAAACCAACATTCTGCGTTCACCTCATTCCATGGCTAAGGCCCATTCAATATAATGCCCGAATCGAATGGCTTATATGAGAGATACAACCCCCAGAAGAAGCTTTGATTCCAGTGTTTATATTGGACAAGGACAACACATGGCAAGGAAAATACTCTTCTTGTCAACGAAATGATCCTACCGAGGGAGTAAATAAATGCCCAGAGTAGGAATATTCTTCCCTACTCCTCTCTGCTCCACTCTACCTTCCTTGAGAATAGTGGGAGTAAGGTACAATTTTCAGTCGGGTAAGGAGGTTCACATAGCTGTTGGATTTGGTTAAGTTTGATCCCAATAGAGATCTTTACATCATTCGTGACCACTGACCTATTATAATATTTCGGTGCATAGTTATAAAATCTTGATTTAACAACCAAAACCAAGCTTACTTTCACCTCTGTGTTTAAATGCAGAGATGCCAGAGAGGCTAACTACAACTGCTTCTAATGCAGAGATTGAAATCTCAACATTCAATGCAACCTATCCTACAACAAATTTTCCAAAGATTAAGCGATGCATTTCTTTAATATTTAAAAAGAAATGTGTCTCTCAAAACTTTTATATTTTTATCTTATAATGAACACATCTTTATTAAATAAATAAGGAAGATTCATCTTTTGTACAGACTTATCTATGCAAATATTGGGGAATATTAAGAATCTCGCTATCAAACAATTGGCACTTTCACGAATAAACAGGATTAATTGTCTGTGACGAATATAATATCCATTCTAACTTTAGACTATAAACAGTACGAGTAACAATATGAAACTCCTATGAAAAGCATCCGAGTATCAATAAAAAGATAAAAACCTCAGTGAATAATGGTCCGAGGGCTTAAAAAATATTAACTACATAGATTTTCATATTAGGCCAGCAGAGCTGATAAGGCGAGCCCGCAGGGTTTGAAACTATACATAAAATCCACAGGAAAAATAATCAAATAGCTGAAAGAGACTCGAAAAGCAGAATATCATAGATGAAGTTACCGTATTTTATAGCCATCAAAGAGAGATAGTGGATCTACGACATCCATGACATCGACGCCACTCAAACTTGTGACATTTACATATTTTAAAACCCCGAAGACTACCACTGGATAGAATTCACGATTAGATAATATTAAAGATTTAGAAAGTGGCAAAATAAATATAAAACACAGGGCCTTAGCACAACTTCAAAAATGGAAAAATTTCCACTAAAGAATCATGTCAACAGAATCTGCAAGAAGTCAAGGTATGATTTTATGGCTTTGTATTTATATTATGGTATTATAAAGTGCATATTATATTAAGGGAAGAAAGATTCATATATGTTAGAGAGTTAGTTAGGTAGTTAGGTTAAATGAAGATTGCAATGGATGAATGGCCTAAAACATTTCAATCATCTAACATTTGATATGATGGTGATGTACATTGTGACAGCTGGGGAATTTGTTTACAAAGAAGAACACCTTACAATGTAATAAATAAGTTGCATGAAATTATGGAAAGGTATTTATGTGAAGGTAAGGATTTTATTTATTTATTTATTTATTCCTGAAATAAAGAGAGATAACTTGCTAAAAATAAATAAATGAAGGTATTTAGAGTAATTCTCACCATTCCCATTTTTTTAATTAAGTTAAGGACTAAAGGTAAGAAATTTAGAAAATTTAGAAATGTATTAATGTGAATTCTTAATTTTTGAAAGTATTGATAAGTATATTTCTAGTAATAACAACCTATAGATGAACCACATTACCCTATGACGAGGAGGATTAAGTCACACCCACACTTGCAACTGAGTAAAAATTGAGTAACAACTGGTTCCATTAGTAGATCGTAGAAAAAAACGCTAAGTCCTACATTACCCTAGAAGGAGGATGATTAAGTCACACTTGCACTTCCAACTGAGTAAAAATTGGTTCCAGTAGATTGCAAAAAAAAACGTAAGTCCCATTACATGGCTCACCAAATAGTTTTGGACTAGGTATGGTAAATGTTAGTATGTATTTTATTGTATACATTGTACATTTCTATAGGGTAATTTAATTGTCAGCTAGATTTCTTGTAGTTAATTGTCAAACCTAGGGTTCATATCCTTGTGAAGTACACTTGCACAATATATGCTAGGAATCAAATTTCAATTTTAATTTGTAAAAATAGGAAATATGCAAAGCTTATTCTAAAAGATGCGATGAAATTCTTAATGAAAATGAATCTTTTGAAATCAATTCTAAAGTAGAGCACACACATATTTCACTTGAAAATATACAAATAAAACTTCGTAGTCTATGAAATCATTTAATCTTTAAGACAATTGTTGTTCCTAGAAAGAAATGGAAATTCTAATTTATCAAAGTTGGAAATCTTAATCTAGGAAATTAAAGACAATTTTTAATCTACAACAAGTTTAATCTATAGAATAAATTTGTTATGTGAATAAAATTATTTCTATTCTAAGGGTAATATGGAAAGAAAACTAGTCTAAAAAAAGCTTAATACTTTCATTCTTAGAAGCAAACTTGCTATTGAAAGTTAAATCATTTATAATCTATGAAATAAACAAAATTATCATAATACTTATTTTCAATGGAACAAGAAAAAAACTGCTTCACTATGTGCATGCAAGCTCTAAGAGTTCACTCATATTTTAAATGCTTGTTCAAAAATGCATATTGTATCTATGTATTTTGAGACTGAAATGATTGCAGAACTAAAAGATCTATAAAAAAGGCGATTATAAGATGTTTTTGGTGTTTTGAAATGGTTTATCCAAGCGCTTGGTTACTGTAAATAACAATAAAAAAATGATCATTAATGCAATAATGAAAAAAAAAGCACTGAGCATGATAATAGATATCACAATAAACCTACAACAAAACATAGCATGAATATGAAATGCATAAATGAAAGAACTGGAAAGTGAAATAAGCTACAATATCATGAACATAAGGGTGGCCTGCAAGTGAAAATGAGAGTACTTGAAAATGCAGAACAAATATTTTGAATTAGGATATGGAACTCTTCATTTGAACTCAGGTAATGAACTACAATTTTGGATAAAAACAAAAGTGTGTACATGAACTTCAAATTCTCCAAAGAGTACAATGTAATTCTACCCATCTTATATCCAGTGAGGGGATTTTATAATGTTTCAAATAGCTTAAAAAACTATGGAAAGTGGGCTACAAATAATAGAAGAAATATTGAAAATCCATTGTTCTATAAAAATTCAATCTTTGTCTCTTTGTTGGCACATAGATAATCCATTGTATCATCATCATTAAAATTGTATTGCTTTAATATGGCCATGGAATATTATCTTCCTACCACAAATTTTCTAGAACATATATCATTCTAACTTCTATACATGGCACTGCGATGAATGACATATTAGTAAACTATTTTCTCACACAATATACAAAATAGGGCTCCGAAGAATGAGTAAAATCTCCCAAATTTGAAACAATTGAGAAAATCTCAAGCATAAAGCCTATTTGGGCTCATATTAAATAAAACCCTTGTTATTTTTTTTCCTGGATTTGTTTTCATTTGCTCAGAAATTGCATCCCAATTTGAATGGTAAAAACTTCTATGTTTTTTCTTTGATCTCTTTTTGGAGGTTCACATGTGCGATTTTGGTGAGATTTTACTAATAAAAATCCATATTGGAACCTTTAGAAACAAATTTCATGTGTAAAAATTCTTTTTAGAATGGTGGTAATACCTCAATCACGAAGATAGCTACGAAAACTTGAGCTGAGCTATAGAATTTGAACTCACCAAAATGTCGTTATTAAAACCAAGAAAAATCCTAACTATTTCATTAAAAGTAAAGGAAATAATAATAATAAATCATGTAAACATGTATGCGGGAGTTTGGTGCGTTTATGAATAAATATGATTATGAGTGATGGTAACAGATGAGTGGAATGATATAAAAATGGATGGTTTGATCAACAAAATCATGACAATTTGGAGGCCCAAAATTCCCCCACACTTGAGTTTTTTCATGTCCTCATGCAAAAAAAGAATTGCAACATTTCATAATCCAACCAGTTCGTGGTAATCCTTTATTTTGGCATTTCAACCAAATCCTTGACCAAAGCTCCAAGAGATTGTTGTAGATAATATATATTAGTGAGTTTTTTGTTTCTCTCTTGGTCAATGAACTAATGAATTTTTTCTCCAAAATGCACATCTGGTAGTACAACTCATTGTTTCCACACTTTCTTCTTGTGTCATATGCAAATTTATAGTTGCAAAATTAAAATAAGAGTTATCCATCCTCTTGTTGACAGCATGCGATACTATGTTGCTCATGAATGATATGGAGGTACTTATTAAACCCTTGCACATTATCATATACAACTTGTCTGAAAGGAAAGGGTACCCACAAAGTTGCACATCCAAGTACTTGTCACTTTTATCAAAGCCTTTTCAAATTTATGCTCTTTAAAATATAACTCTTTCAACAAATTGGAAAAAATTTATGAGGTTCTTGTCAATAGTTAATTAAGCCAAATTTGTTCAATGCTTGGTATAATACTATATTCTGAAGAAAACATCAAGACTGTTACTACAACCATAGAATGTTATTTCCACCCTTGTGAAATTCATCTCGTTAGTATGGCTAGAAATGATCATAAATTGCAGCCCATAATACTTGTCTTATTGGCATCCATGCATAAAGAACCATGTATAAATATATTCAAAAGCATCCAAACTTACTTCAATAGTGTTACATAGTCTCTTCAGAAATCACCAAAGAAATTCCAAAGCATTCAAACATAATTCAAGAGTGTTGTCACATAGTCTCTTCAAGAACTCACCAAATAATGAATGATATTCATGTGCAACATGAATGCTGTATGCAATTAGGCTGCTACCTATGAAATTTTAAAAATATGAATTTCACATAATGGAAAATAATATTTTTGAATGCTTGTTGTCAACAAATTAACAAAGAGAACAAATACTCTTCGGAACAATTCCAAGAATGTGTGAACGAGGACTTGTTGTAATCGATTTTCCTTCTTGTATCCTTGTACAAATCATTTCTTAGCTTCCATCAATAATGTGAATATGAGCATTTGTTTATGACACATAATGCAAGTATTTCTCCATGTTTCTTTTGATCATGTACTACAAACATGTACCATGAAGTCAAGTTGTTATATGTATAAAATAATGACTTTTCACAATAACATCTTGTTGATGGACCGTTAAGGAAAAAATCTATATATTATGAATTAATCTCATATGAAGGCCAAAAGGCTAGATAATTCATCATGTTTAAGTCAGTTTACATGGCGGCTAGAAGAGGAATTTAAACAAGAGAGTGGTGAGTGTTTTAAAAGAATAATGTGCTCTTTGTACCATAAAATCTTAGGGAGAAAAATAATTATCGGATGAGGAATGAACCATAACATATAGGATTGGTCATTAAAGTGCATGAAAAAACAAAATGGGAGAGAAATTGGGACTACATGTTTACAATACCTTTCGCATCAAAATTTCCAAATTATTTAACAAATTAAAAAGTTTAAAGTTAGTTTTACCTCAAGTTTATCTTTACTTTCAATTCTGATGTGTTGCAAAATGAAATGGAAGCTTTATGGAGCATGGTACATGCTAGCTGAAGTTAAACATGAAACAATGTATGTTGATATGATCCATTGAAGGAGGATATTTGAACTATTGTCAATTTTTATGATATCCATTGTTGCACAAAAGGCTATGCCACAAACTCATATTAATGCCAAATTGAGTGCTTCAAAAGAGAAACAATGTGTTTTTACATTTTTCACCATAAACACCTTCAAAATGCCATTTTGATGAAGAAAACATGACGTTGTGCAAAAATAACAATTTTTTTCCCAATTTGTTCACAATTATGAAAAGAAAGAATTTTCCTTAAAAACCAACCGAAATTTCCTACAAAATTGCAGTTTTTTGGATTTTTTTCCGCATATTTTATCATACTCTTAGAAAACCTCGCATCTCATAATTTTTTATTTCTACTCCATTTTCTTTTAATCTATGTGGAAAAAAATCTCTGGAATAGGTAGTTACAACAATAAAACAGAGTTCTGTAACAACTTTCCACAACTACAACAACTTCCCATAGCTATTGCAAACTTTCCGCAGTTCTTTCTGTTTGTATTGTGGAAATTGTCTTCTGTAAGTTCGGGTTGTTTATTTGGACTGTGTGCTGATTTTTGAAGTAGAGAACATGAAATATGATGCACGTTGGCTAAAATTAATATAATTTTATTGATTTGGGAGAAAAGGAAATGAATGAAGAAGAGTTCTAGTAGTGCCATACTATTGTTGTTGGATGAAAATTTTTATTGGAACAAAAGATGAACATGTTGCTACAAGAAACATTTAGAACAATAAAATAAACTACTGCAAGTTGTTGTTGATCTTATTAAACCATATAGTCTTCAGAAAAAATACATGGTAAAATTATTACCATGCGAATGAATGAGTCGAAGTCGAGCATGGAAAGAAATCATTGGATTATCGATCAATCATGAAAATCGTTAACCGATGCGATACAACTCACCAATAACATAAATTAGTGCCAAGGTAAGTGAATTCATATTGACAGGGATGAATGAATGTATTGATGTCGAGTCACCTACAAGATTTGAAAATCAAGAGATTTTTGTATTCCCATTGTTTTCAGTGACGAGGTTTTCCATTGTTGTATGCAAGCTTTAAGGCACTCAAAATAATCTCTGATATTGGTCCCAGATAAGGTGTTGATGTTGATGGGACAAGATCCATTGGAAGGTGGGCCTTCAGGAATCCCACATCAGCCAATTCGAGCCTAGAACCAAAAATGATTTGAAGAACCATAATAATTGAATGAATTCATAATTAAATTTCATAGCTTATTGTGAACTTTACTCGCTAATTTTCTAGTTTTCAAGCAAAGCTCATCACCAATTGTGTTAGTGAACTAATTTTCACAATAGGAATTATTTTTTCTTTACTTTATATATATATATATATATCCTAATATACTTGAAAAGCAAAATCCCCTTCAAGTATAGGAATGCTTCCAATGGAACTATGTGTGTTACATGATGATAAAAAAATTCATAAGTAGGTTTGAAATATATGCTTTGATATATGTCAAAATATGAGAAACCAGTTCCTTTGATTGAGATGATGTCAAGAACTGTGGAAGAAGAGAGTGTTGCTCCAGCTCAATTATTTTTTGAAACCAAAGTTGAATATAGATGTGATGCCCTTCATTCATTTTCCCATGTGGATCTTTCTGTATGTCTTCTTCCACCATGCCATTAAGATATTATACTATGGGATGGTCGATCTCTTGGATGCATAAAGTATCTGATGAAAACCATAGTATAAATTCCTCAATCTTTGGGTTCCAATGACTACGCTTCATCAGAAGTGGTCCACGATTCTTTGGTCTTATTTGGATCTTCTTCTTCTTCTGGACGTTATTCCTAAAATGCAACTTGAGAATCATATTTTTTCAATACTATTCGTAACTTAAGATGAATATCATTTATATCAAGAGGTATTTTATTGTTGGGGATCCAAAATGGTTGTGTAGGTAGTTGAGTGGGAATGCAAATTTGGGGTTCTTGTGTAGGTGGTAATGGGAAAGGTTGAATATGATCTAGACTTATGCAAGAATGAAATAAAATAAAAAAATAAACATAAACAGAGATATTCGGCAAGAATAACACCTCATTTCATTAATATCAAATAGTGAAAAATTCTTACAAACAAAATGGAAAACAAACTAGCTTGGGTGATGGTAGCTTATCTCTGAGAAGAGATGTGGTGGCTACATGACTCTAAATTATATTACAATGAGGCTCAAGGGACTTTTTATTATTTAAAAATAAGAGAAAACCCTAAAAAACCAAAACCCTAACCCGAAGAGATGTAACACCAGGAGTTTATGGGCCCCGTTAGGGTTAGTTGGGCAGTCAACTTCTCGGGGTTGTAACTTGGTCACATTATATTTGTTTGGAATGTATGATACCACATTGGAAATATCTATATGAGGACTAAAACTAATATCAATATTTTTTTTCAAATCACCAGATTTGAAAAAATTCATACCCAAAAAACGTCGTTCAGGGTCTCAAAATGACTCTGAAAGTTGAGGACCCAAAAAACTACTAAAAAATAGTAAATAGGAAAACTGATGAAAATGACTAGGTGGAATAGGTGGGTGGACACCAATATCCACCTAGGTCATTCATCCCCCCTTAGGAAGAAATGGTCCCCATTGCGTGCAGAGCCTCCATGAGGTGGGGAAAGTTCTCTTGAACCTGGTCCTTGGTGAAGGAGTTGTCCAAATTTGACAACCCGATACAATTGGATCTTCTACTCGTAAATGATTTTAAGTTGTGTGTTCATGATTTGATTGGTTGTAGCTTGTTCCATTCAATTTGGATTTAACTCTGTCAGGGTGAGTTGTTCTGCACTATGGGATGTGTCCACTAATGGAAAAAAGTATGGCTAAAGGCGATCCACGTTGAAAATTGGGTGCAGGCCAAGGAATGGGGGAATGCTAATCTCAAAACAATTTTCTCCCATGACCTTGGTGATGGTATATGGACCATATTAGAGTGGGCATAACTTCTGGTGGGTTCAAGAGAGGCGTGTCTTCTACAAATGTAGCCAAAATTTGTCACCCACCTGGAAGCTATTTGGCACCTAATGTTGATCATGTGACTACTTGTACTTAGCACTGGCTCTGTCCAATATGTCATGAACCTATTGGCAGATGTGTTGAATGCACTCAATGAACATCTTTGCCTTGTCAACTTTAGACTCAACATGAGCCAAATCTACGTGCGTAGTCACAAATGGCATGGCTATGTTAATGGGACATGATGGTTGGAATCCCAAGCCCACCTGAAATGGGTTTTGGCCGGTTTAGTTGTGGAGAGCCAAGTCATATCTATGCTTTACATAGGGGAGGCTCTCATCCCATGTGAATGTACGCTTTGAGATGTACATGCACACAATTCATATGATCATCATGTTGACGACCTTTGTTTGTCCAACGATTTGGGGACGTAATGTTATGAAATTAGTGAGCTTGGTGTCAACCATCGACCAGAGATTGGACAAAAATGTACAAAGGAATCTACTTTCATGATATGAGATGATAGACTGTGGGATCCCAATGTGTACCCACACTCATTCGAAGAAGAGTTTAGAAGTGGCTTCTAATGTGATATTCTTCTTGTACGCTGCCATAATGGCCATATTTGAGAATCTATAGAGGACAAGAAAAAAGATAGTCATTTCCATGCTTAATAGAAGGAAGGCTCAGCATGTAATCCATGAAGATGGATTCCCAAGGTCAACTAGAAGTAGGGAACAGATTATAGAGACCTTTATTCTTGATGATCAGTTTGGAAATGGCATAGGAACTGCAGGATTTGATGTACTTCTTCATATCCTGTCGAAGTTTCGGCTGCTCGAAATACTTTTACAATACTACCGCAATTTTCTAAACCATGAAATTGCCAACGAACCGACTGTAGTGTGCTTCCAAAACCATCTTTGCATGCTCGCTTGAAGGACCACAAAGGTGTCCCAAGTGACATAGCAGTGCATCTTGGAGGTGAAAATTTGGAACTTGCTTACCTTCCAACAATGTCTTGTGGTCTTTTATGTAGATAAGCGGCCAATTGAAAGTCTCGTGCCCAAAAGAGTTGAGCACGGTGGTTAGCACCATGATCTTTTGTTGGGTGAGGCAATATGAAAAATTATTTGGTGTTTCCCTTCTTGTACTTGTTCAAATGAAATTGTTGCAGGTATGTGAACCACTTCTAATGGCAATCGTTCTGCAACTTCCCTTGTGTCTGTATGAACTAGAGGGGTCGATGGTCTATGTGGATGACCATTTCCTTCCCAAAATATAATGCTTCAATTGTCGGAAAGCCTGCACAATGGAATACATCTCTTTGTCATAAGTGGGTTACTTCCGGACTGTGTGAGACAATGTCTCACTATGGTATGCCACTGGATGCCCTTGTTGGGTAAGGACCGCCTCAATAACATAGTCAGAGGCATATGTCTTGATCTCAAATGGTTGTTGCAAGTCTTGTAATGTGAGCACTGGTGTAGAGTAGAGGTGATGTTTCAACTCTACGAACTCCTTCTGTTAATATTTAGACCAAAAAAAAAGTTCTTTCGCTCCTCCCTTGGTGACTGGACTTAAGGGCGAGGTGATATGAGAGAATCCCAACATGAACCTGTGGTAGAAATTGGAAAGACCCAGAAAGATGCAGAGCTCTGTTAGAGTGGTTGGGGCTCAGAAATTTCAAATGACTTGGATCTTGGATGGATCCACCTGCACCCCCTACTCATCAATAATATATCCAAGATACTCAACCTGGGTCATTCCAAAAGTGTACTTCTCCAAATTTTCACAAAACCCATGTTTCCATAGTGTTTGTGTTAGCGCACGAATCTACCTTAGGATGAAATAAGGTAAAACTCAAGGCAACATCAAACCAAGCTTAGCCTCGTAGCTATCCCTACGAGGACAGGAGAGGGCTCTCTCCGGGTCTATCTCGGCAAAAAGTCTTTATAGGGGCTGAGATGACCTATAATGGATACTAGTTTTAGGCTAGTAAATAGATAGGAAGGTTTGGTTTAAATTTTTTGGGTTTTTGTTGGAAAAATGGGAAAAACAATTTCGGGCTTGGGGATGAGGCCAGATTTTCGCAGAATTCGAATTGGGGCAAGGTATGCAGTAATCTTGATGCTTTTTATTATGTGTATGGATGGATCAGAATGAAAAGGAGCTGAAGAGGGCAAGGGAGAACAAGGATCCTCTCCAAACTGGCGAAAACATATAAAAATAAACAAATTTAAAGGCAGAGCACTGGAATCAATGAATTCTACCTCATTTACTCATTTGTTTAATTTCAGAAGCAAAAGAAGGGAATGGAATACATTAAACATTAAAGAAGTTACAAATAACTGAGAGAAAACACCATCAAAAAACTGAAAGCCACAAAAATCCCAACAGGTGTTGCAAAACCTCTGATCTTTCCTTAGCCAAAATTGCAGAAAATATGTACAATAGTGTGCCAAACTTTTCCCAAGAGTCCAACCCTGAAAGTGTCTCAAAAAATACAATAAATAGAAAAATCTAACCCCTTCCCATGCCTCTAGGGGTCGATCTCATGCTTCTAGGAGCAGTTTGAACCAATTCTAAACAAGGAGCTAAAATCTAGGCAGCCAAACAACTTGCCTCTATAAGCTAGAAAACTGATCCATTCACTTGAATTTCACTTTTTTGTGAATGAATCATCTAGAAAAAGTAAATACATGCCAAAATTACATCATGGTTACCCAATTACATCATGCTAGATCAAAAATTACATCAAGAGGTGAAACTAGTCAATACTGGCCGAATTTCTGAGCTGGAAGGTGAAAAATAGGCTGAATTGCTCTATGCGCCACGCTCAATTTCTCTATGCGTCGCGCTACTTTGGACGTGTTTTGGGAGCACTTCCCGAAGTCAAAATTGAGCTCATGATAGCTCGTTGGAAAGCCCTGGATGTCTGATATCCAACCCAAGTGGAATATTTCAATTTGGAGCTCATTTTCCCTCCAAAACATCAATCTTCCAAAAGTACTTGCTGCTGGTGCAAAAGGTGGCAGAAAGGTGATTTTCATGGTGTTTTTGGCCCTTAAGACCACCCAGAATTTTATGAAATGCTTCGGCCATTCTTGAGCATGCATAAATTACCATGAAAAATCCAAAAATATCAAGTTTTCCTACAGAAATTGTCCCAATCATAAGCGCGCGTCGGGTGGCGCAACGCGTTGGGCGGAAAAACCTGTTTTGTGACCAAAAATTTTCCAAATGACAAAAACTTTTCCAAATTTGCTGAAATTTGGAGTGAATATTCCCCATCATGCCTCATGCTCAACCAAAGAAGCCTCAGCCAAGATTCAGAGTGCATCAGGCCTCTTTCACCGTTTCAGTGCTTTGCTCAGCCTTGCCTTCAAGATCTTCATTTTAGCTATGCAAACGTGCGTGCGGGCCCAATAGTGATTTTTCATATGAAGGAGCATGTCGTTGTCCCTGTTTTCCTTCACCAAGAGCTTCTCCAAATGAATTTTGACATGCGTAAGGGAAGTTTCTCGCTCAAATGGTGTCATGTCACCTGGTCTCTTCTGGGCCAATTGTCGATCTTCACGGATTTGCCGCAACTGTACAAGTGTATGCTGATCCTCCAGCTGTTTGTTCTGCTGCTCTAGGTAGTTTATCACCCATTGTGCTCTCTGCAATTTCTCTTTCAAAGTACCAATCTCATCTTTCTGCTCCTGGATGACCCCCCTCAGTTTCGAGCTAGGAGAGTTCGTATCAACATCGATGAGTATAAAATCAGTGTCTCGGCCTCCTGAAGGGCCCTCATCGTGCATAGGCCTCTTGCCTCTGTCCTGAACCTGTACCTATGATGATTTCGAAGGCGAGACCCCTTCCACACCATGTGGAGATAGTACTCACGCCGCTGATGAAGTCAACGAGACCCCTTCCACCCCGGGTGGAGATAATACTCATCGTGTCGCTGCAAATAAGGCTCTGTGGCCTTGCTGATATGTCACATACACTGGAGCACTGATATGCTCAGTCTCAAGGATATCAAACTGGTGTGAAGGCTTTCCCTCATCATGAACTACCTTGGGAGGCGGCTGTAGCACTGCAAAGAAGTCACGGGAGATGAACTCATCCCATGTGATGCCCTGCAGTGCGAGCTGATGTACCACCATGATTTTGATCAGCACGTAATGATATATGATGTTATGCTGCTGTGCTGGGGTCTTATTCTGTACAGGAAATGTCATCCGCTCTATGTTACGGTACATGAAGTATGGTATGCTCATCAACCGCACTCTCGTGAAGTGCATCAACAACCGGATGTGATATGCATACAAGCGTGAAAAGCGCCCTCCACAACTGAAATAACGAATGATGAGTTTCATCAATGGTGCATATCCATCCTTCAGAAATCAGAATGGAAATACCCTGCTCAGCTGCCTCATATATCCAGGTCTGATATATGGCTCATAATAGGCTCTATCCAACTGCTGCCGCTTATTCCACTCTTCCCCGATGTTTGGTATCCCAGTCGCCTCTGAAATGGTCTCTGGTGACAAAGTAAAATCCACCCCAGCAAGGTTTACACGACCGTTATGAAAATGTAAGACAAATAGGCGAGCTAACTCATGATGATGCTGAGTTTGGGAAATCATCTCACAATAATGGAAACATGACTGACGCTGAAAACAATCCATTGCAAGCAGGCAAGCCTGCAATTGGGTCAAAGAAGTGGGCTCCTCCATGACATGCCTGCCACTTTTGTGGGACATCCTTGGTGCATTAACCTCTGTAGATGAATCACTGTCCTGCTCATACCCCTGCTCATAAGGTGAATTTGTGTCTGACATGATGCTGAAATGAGTTTGTCAACTGTATGCTTGGTTGGTTAGGAAATGAGAAAATTGGTTTCCAATGACCAAACGTGTAACACATATATATCAAGATTCTATAATAAAAACCACAGTGGGAAAAGGACTATCAAGTGATTTTGAACATGAGGATAGCCACTACTTGACTGTATGGGGATTCTACAAGTGAATAGGAATGAGTGTAGTGATAGGGGGGGTAGCTATTAGGAACAAGAGTGAAAATGAAATGACAACATATATATGAGTCAAATGAAATCAAGGACAAATAAATAGTCCTTGCAGTGTCTGACAATTAGGCTTTGTCAATGGAGGGATGTGGGAATAAGTAATAGGGTTTGGGATCTCAAAACATGGGAACGAAATGGTATTAGGGATATGGGATAGTGAACATGGGACTGTGGGACTGTGCTATAACAACAGTGATAATAGCAGTGTGACAATGATATGATAATAATAGTGACAAAAACTCCAATAACAATGAAATGAGATTGTTTTGACAAGTTGTAGTCTTGACACCCAAATTCAAATTTCAATTATCTCTTCCTCAAACCCTATGGAGCAGATTTTGGAATGGATGTAGGGTTAAATATTTCACCATTAAACAATTGTTTTCTCCACTTCTAAACCACCGTAACAGATCCCAAAAATCATTGAACAGGCGTTAACACACTTACTTGGAGCGGGAAGATCATTTGAATTTGAAAAATCGCTAAACGTTGATGAGTTTTGGGCTGGAGGGCTCAACGCGCCGCGTGCAAACCCAATGCGCCACGGCCTTTGGGTGTTCCGCGCTAGTTGAACTTCGCACTGTAATAATTTTCCTAGTGCGCCGCGCGCATTCTATGCGTCGCGCCTACTTTGTGTGCGCCGTGCCCTAACTTCCAACACAGTCACGGCCCTTCAAACTGCAGTTTGCTCTTCCACTTTGAAAACACGACTTTGCTATGAGAATTTATAAATGAAACTTGGTTCAAATGGTTTATATAGCTTGGAAAAATATCTTGCAAGAGTTGGATTTTATTTTTCTTCCTCCAAAAACCCAATTTATAATGTTTTTCATTTTGGCACTTTATCATTTAATGAAACTCTGTGCTTTGGATTTTCACTGATTTTATGAGTTTGGACTGATGAAATTAGTTGATTTTTGTAGGGATGTTGGCGTTTGGACTTCGGCAAAGATCAGAGGCTGCATTGAAATTTTTATGGCGGGAAAAAATACATGATTATTACAAAAAATGAATTCGACAATTTCTTATTCAAAACAGAGTTTTGAACAAGAAATGTCCTCAAATGTGTTTGATGATAAAAATTTGAACTAAGAACCTCTTTGAAAACCATCCTCATGTCCTGCGGGCATTTGTTAAACATATCAAAAGACTGAACCCTAGACTCTAAAACTAAAAGACTCTTGCTGACCAAAATAATCATTTGTGACCATGAATGACGTGAACTAAACTTCGATGAATTTTGAGGAGTGTTAATTAGCCCAGAAGGTACATGCATGAGGGAATACAAGAAGACCAAACCCTCTCGTCAGTCAATGGCATGCCCCTAGTGAAATGCAACGAAGTGAAGTGAGCGAGACACCTAAAAATGATATGCAAAAAGCGAAATGATCTCTCACAGAGGGCTGTAAGGACTGACTCTAACATTGGCTCCAATGGGGATGGTAGCTCCAAGGAGATGCCAAGAACGACAGATCTCTGGAAGAGCTAGATAGTGCCTTCATCCATTGGGCGATGGAGTCATTATTTCAATAGATAACACAAAACCTTTGACACATTTATTGACTGAAAACTTGACTGAAACCTGACTGAAACCGACTCAATTTTAAAAGTGAAATGACCATTAAAACTAACTTGACAAACTTCAAACCAACTAACCTCCTTCTTTAGAATTATAGCCTTCGCTTCGGCCCGCAGACTAAAGAAAAGAGATTAGTACACACTTGCGATGAAAAAAAAGTAGAACGATATATATACAATGACAATGAAATCAGCAGAAAATACTCAGAAATGGTATCGCTTGAGTAGCCGACCATTGATCGGCCCTCCAGGACAATCATCCCCGTTCATTTCCTTGAGAAGAAAGGTGTTCTGACCACAATATGCTGCAATCTTAAAAGGGCCCTTACAAAGGTTTTCAAACTTGCCGTGCTTGCCTTTTTCCTCATTCCGAGCATCCCACTTCAAGACCACCTCATCCAGCTGAAACTTATCTGCTTTCGCCTTCCTGTCATAAATCTTCTTAATGTGCTCCTGAAACTTGAATGTATTTTGAAAGACCTCCTCCCGTGTTTGATGTAAATGAATCATCTGGTTTATCCTTCGCTGCATGGGATCTTCCTCACTACCAGCTTCTTGAAGCAATTTGACTACCGGGACAGCAAGAGAAGTGGGAAACACTGTGTCTGCTCCATATACCAACTCAAAGGGGGACATACCGATGGATTTTTTCTGACTTACTCGATCAGCCCAAAGCACATTTACTAACTTCTTGTGCCAGTCTTTCTTATTGATTTCCAGCAATTTCTTAATGATATTTACCAAAGACTTATTAGAAGACTCCGCCAAACCATTTCCTTGCGGATGGTAGGCAGTCGAATGTCCCAAACTGATGTTATACTTATTGCAAAATTCAACCATCCTTTTTGACTTGAAGGCCGTTGCATTATCTGTGATTATCTTACTAGGACAACCAAAATGTGACAAAATGTTATTCTCAAGAAAAGAAATAATTACCGCATTCGTAGCTTGTCTGGTGGGAATTGCCTCGATCCACTTTGTGAAGTAATCCGTTGCTGTCAATATCCATCTATGTTGACCTGGAGATGTCGGATGGATTTCTCCAACGAAATCCAATCCCCACTGCTGAAATGGTGCACTAACTTCAATTGGTTTAAGAGGCAAAGGCTGTAATTTCTGCTTCCCTTCGAAAATTTGACATTCGTGACAATTCTTAACATCCTTATATACATCAGAAAATAAATTAGGCCAATAGTATCCCACTCTCAGAATATTATTAGCTGTGGTTTTCCAAAATAGATGGCCCCCGCAGTCTCCTCTATGAAAGTCCTCCAAAACTCTTTTGGCTTCTTCCTCTACCAAAAAAATCAATAACATTCCACCAGGGTCTTTCCAATATAATGCAGAATTCAAAATAAAAAACTTTGCAGCCCTCAACTTCAAGGTTCTACTCTTATTTCTAGGCATCTCGGGTGGTGGAGACAAATTCTAAAGTACATATAAAATGTCAGCATACCAAGGGGAAGAAACAAAGATATCAGATACCTGAAATGATGTACTTTCCTCATCCTCATCAGACATAGTAGCGATCAAATTTATGTCTAAAGCATGCAGATTTGTTTCAACCATGAGCTTGGCCAATCCCTGTCCTTTGATCAGCTTGGTCGGTTTAATCTCCACATCATATTCTAACAATGCAGCGATCCACTTACCCCGTCTTCCTTCCGGATCTGCTTGTACCAAAACATATTTGACCGCAACATTAGGAACATAAGCGATAATATGGGAATGCAATATATACTCGCGAAAATCTTTCAATGCCTTCACAAGAGCTAGAGCCTGCTTCTCAATGATGTTGTATTTTAAGGCTCCGTCCCTTATAATTCGACTGAAAAAAGCAATGGGCTTCTCAACTCCGTCTCTTTTTTGCATTAAAATAGCTACCAAAGTGTGCTCAGAAGAAAATGAAAACAAAATGAAGTCCTGTGTGTAATCCGAGCTGATTAAAATGGGAGTTGAAGAAAGAGATAACTTTACCAAATTGAATGATTTCACCGCCTCTTCCGTCCACTTCACTTGGCTGTCCTTTTTCAGCATGTTTGTGATCTCTCTAATATGCTTAGCAATATTTGGAATGAAACGACGTAGAAATTTCATTTTACCATTAAATGACTGTATTTATTTCTTGTTCCGGGGTTGTTCAATTTGCTGGATTGCTTCAACACATGCCGGGTCAACACGAATGTCGTCTTTTGAGATGATGTGGCCAAGAAGTTTAGCTTCATCCATGGCAAACAAGCTCTTTTTCGGATTCAGCGAAATGCCATATTTTCTGCACTTCTGAAAAACAACTTTCAAGTGATACAAATGTTCTTCATCAGAATTTGAAAACACCTTCAAATCATCAAGGTAAACAACCAAAAATACATATTTCTCATTGGCGAAAGCCATGTCCATTGCACGCTGAAAAGTGGCACCTGCATTTTTCAAACCAAACGACATTTTGGCATAATGAAACGTTCCCCATGGAGCGGTGAATGCGGTTTTGTCACGATCGTCCTCATGAACTAAAATTTGATTATATCCTGAATAGACGTCGAGTAGTGACATCCTTGATGCTCCAACTACTCGTTGTAGTATATGGTCCATTTTTGGCAGCGAATAATTGTCCTCCAATGACACCTTGTTCAAATTTTTGAAATCAATACACAAACATATCTCACCTGTCTTTTTCCTCACGGGCACCAAATTGGAAATCCAATCAGAAAATCTGATAGGTACAATGATTCCTGACTTATACAACCTGTTTACCTCCTTCTCAATCGATGGTAGCAGCTTTGGATTGATTCTCCTCAACTTCTGACGGAAAGGCTTCTGATTTGGTTTAATAGGGATAGTATGCTGAATGATATTAGTGTCACATGTCTTTAAATCTGAGTAATCCCAGGCGAAAGCATCAGCAAATGAAGAAAACAAACTCACATATTCAGCTCTTACCTCCGGTGACAATGATTTGGATAACTTTACCATTTTGGGGTTTTCACCTGTCCCAATATTTACTTCTTCAACACCTTTTTCAGTTGGCCTCAATGTCGGTTTGCGGGCTACGTCATCTTGATCAAAGAGTTCCTCTAAAGGAATCAATCCTTTAGGAATGATGTTATCCTTAAGCTGCAGCACTTCCATTTGATTTATTTGCATATCATCATTACCATCATCATGTTCTGTATCTATGGAGGTATCTTTAAACTTACCCTTGTTTTGCAGGAAATCATTAATCTCCTCATCGTCCTGAAAAACTTGCCAACGTCTCTGATTATCCGGAATGGTAGGGAGGTGCTTCACATGGATCTCGAACTTATTGCTGGAATTCATAGGGATTTTTAAATTTCTTGCTGCTTTAGCAAGTCCATCAGCAACACCATTTTGGATGCGAGGCACACACGTCAAGGTATAGTCTAAAAATAACTTCAGGATGTCTAAAACTACATTACGGTAAGCCCTCATGCGAGGATGCTTGGCTTGAAACTCACCCTTTACCTGTTTTATCACCAATTCGGAATCACCATAGACTGGAATTCTTTTCACGTTCAGCTTTCTTAGAATCTTTAGGCCAGAAATCAGAGCCTCATACTCAGCCTCATTGTTAGAACAATCAAATGCTAGTTTGTAGGAACATACTCGCACATTGCTCGGCACCTTATTCGGAGTGGAAAATGGACTGTGTACCCAAACACCAATTCCAGCACCATCACTACCCACTGCGCCATCGAAATCCATGGTCCAAAGACCATCTTCATCATCCTCTAAGTGCTGAAATTGCGCCTGCTCTGTTTTTTCTGCTTGCTACCCATCGTCTTTAGCTGATTGCTCAATAGTAGCTTGCTTTTCTTGTCTTTCTTTCTGCAGAACTTCTCTGAAATTCTCGGTAATCTCTGGTATATCTTCTGCTTGAACTAACTGATTATCTATATCATTAAAACTATCAGCAAACAAAACAAAAGACTCTAAGTCTATATGTACATAATTTACAGGATGATTGATTGGTTTCTCCTTGCTTGTTATCATGTATTTCATCTTCTGTTCTCGATATAACTTTCTCATTTGGCCAAAGACAGGAATTTTTGCATAGGAGAAATCTAGCTGTAGTGTACCTTTCAACTTTGCTCCCCAAGATCTAGAAAGGAGCATCCCAAATCGGGGAGGAATGTCTGCCACAACCATGTCCATCAAGACATTCTTCGCAGGAATCTGATCTAAACTAACAACCAAATCTTTGATGAGCCCGATGCATCTCACTCGGCTGGAGTCAAATGAGTACAAATCATGGTACTTCCTTGTAATGTCTAAACCCAACTTTTCCATGATTTCTTTTGGCATAAGATTGTGCGAAGCACTGGAGTCAAACATGGCATTATGCAATACAAATTCATGCAACCTCAAACTGATATAAAAGGGAGGAACATCACTGTCAGGGGACTCACCATCTAAAGCAGGCCCAAATATCAATTCAGGCTGATCATCTTCAATATTCATCGTGTCAAACATTGGATCAAAATTCAAAATTTTAGAGACTTGACCTCTATAACTGCTGTTCTTCATAATTTCTATCAAGGGAATAGATACCTTCAATTTAGAAATTTCATTCTCCAAACTAAAAGCTGAAACGTTTTCGACCTCTTTGACTAGAACTTCTTTCCTTTCAGCCTTATCCTTCAATATGCTTGGCTGATTTGACTTTTCTGCTGATGGTGATTTTTTAGCTGCGGGATCAATTGTCTCTTTTCCTTTCTTCTGTGCTATAGGTGAATCTAACTTCGGTGCTGAAGCCTCTTTTGTTTTCTGAATTGGGTTTATGGGCACATCTCTGTTTCTTAATGAGTATTACTTCTACTAAGCGGACAAAGCATTCATATACCCTCTTTGGTATTCATCTGATTCTTCCTCAAGAGCTGCATCATTTGATAAAATAAAATCCTCATCTTTCTATGCAGCTGAACTTTTTGCATACTCTTCATCTTCAGTGATATAAATGGGCAGATCATCGGGAGTAAAAAAGTGATTTTCTTCTCCCACTACATCATCTTCATCGTCTGAACCTTGACCAACAAAATTTTGCTGAAGAGGTGTTTTAACTTGCTTCTGGGATGTCCGCTCTTGTGCTCTCTGTTCACGCTGTTTAATTCTAAACTATGGCTGCTGTTCTCCACGGTAGTTGGGATTTCGAATCTATAGTTCGAGCTTATCAAGCGTCATTCTTTTGAACATTTTTTCCATTTCGCGAAGAAAGTGCTGTTCTGATGTAGATGTGGAAGCTTCTTCCTTTATGGTCACTCTCTTCTCTGCTTTCAACCTGGCTTTCTTATCATTCAAATTCGCCTCAACACTAACAACAATGTTCTGCATATCTTCCAAGGTAGGCAGATCTATGTCTCGTAATGAATAAGCCATCTCTGGATCGAAACCATTCGGGAATTTAAGGAGAGCTGACTTTCTAGATGGTCTTAAGTCATCTGGAATTGCATTATAAACTGTATTGAATCTGATAATATAGTCTTGAACGGACTCACCAGGATTGCGCTTGATGCTGTTATACTCAACATTGATCTAAAGTGGATCTTTTTTAATTTCCCAGCAATCTGGAAACTGTCGGTGAAGTTCTGCCATTGTAGTAATGCTTCTTGCTGGCAAAGCTCTAAACCATTTTCTTACCTCCCCTCCGAAAGTTTGCACAAAAAGTCTCATGGTTATATTCTCTTCATCGATCTCATGAAGATCGAAAAAGTCTGCCATCTTATCTACATGCTGTTGTGGTGGAAGACTCTGAGGAGTGCCATCAAATATTGGAATCTTGCTCTGATAATCTACAGGCATATCATTCAACTGCTGCGGTAACACAAGAGGAGAAAATCGAGCAGCCATGGCTCTCAACGGATTTATATTATGTCTTGGAGAAACAGGTGGAATGGGAGTAGTAGATGAACGAGGTGTATGAAATGGAGATGGAGGAGGAACTACTGCTGATTGCTGATCAGATATTGATGGTTGTACTGGAATGGTCGGAATGAAAGAATGTTCAGCTTGAACCTGTGAATCAGAAGTAAGCACTGATGGACCAAGAGTTTGAGAAGCGGATTCTATGAATTCAGGGATGTTGGTTGCCACGATAGAATTCTGAAGATTCAAGATATAATTATCAATAGATCTATTTGAATTTTCGACTTCTAGATACTTGATAAACTCAGGATTGATGACAGTAGAACCGGTAGCGCTTTCAAACTTGGTTTCAAACAATGATGACTCGAACTGATCGTCAAACTAAATATCTTCAATGTATTCAAAAAAAGTGGGGTATGAGTGAGATTTGACCAAAGGAATGATGGGAGCTTCTCGATGGAAAATTCTTGGGATTAGGTTGGGGTTTTCATATACTGGAGGTGGATTTGGATCAGGATTTGATCTAGTATGCCTTTTTGAAGCCAGTGTGTTGATCTATTCAAAAATCCAAGGGACACAACCGATTATTTTCAGCCTCTCGACTTCTAGACTCAATCATCCAAAAGGCCAGAACGATATAATGTACTGGGGTAATTCGCACATTCAAAAGCTAAACTGGAGATCGATTGAAGCAACGTTTATCTACTTCTGCTAATGCATAGCAAAAGCGTTTCGAAAGCTACCTGGCGTGACTTTAGACTCCATCTATAACTCATGAAATGAACACACCAACAAGCAAACCATTGATATTTTCCCCAGTATGGTCGCCACTATGTTAGCGCTCGAATCTACCTTAGGCTAAAATAAGGTAAAACTCAAGGCAACATCAAACCAAGCTTAGCCTCGTAGCTAGCCCTACGAGGACAGGAGAGGGCTCTCTCCGGGTTTATCTCGGCAAAAAGTCTTCAGAGGGGCTGAGATGACCTATAATGGATACTAATTTTAGGCTAGTAAATAGATAGGAAGGTTTGGTTTAAATTTTTTGGGTTTTTTGTTGGAAAAATGGGAAAAACAATTTCGAGCTTGGGGATGAGGCCAGATTTTCGCAGAATTCGAATTGGGGCAAGGTAGGAAGTAGTCTTGATTCTTTTGATTATGTGTATGGATGGATCAGAATGACAAGGAGCTGAAGAGGGTAAGGGAGAACAAGGATCCTCTCCAAACTGGCGAAAACATATAAAACTAAACAAATTTAAAGGCAGAGCACTGGAATCAATGAATTCTACCTCATTTACTCATTTGTTTAATTTCAGAAGCAAAATAAGGGAATGGAATACATTAAACATTAAAGAAGTTAAAAATAACTGAGAGAAAACACCATAAAAAAACTGAAAGCCATAAGAATCCCAACAGGTGCTGTAAAACCTCTGATCTTTCCTTAGCCAAAATTGTAGAAAATATGTACAATAGTGTGCCAAACTTTTCCCAAGAGTCCAACCCTAAAAGTGTCTTAGAAAATACAATAAATGGACAAGTCTAACCCCCTCCCATGCCTCTAGGGGTCGAGCTCATGCTTCTAGGAGCAGTTTGAACCAATTCTAAACAAGGAGCTAAAATCTAGGCAGCCAAACAACTTGCCTCTATAAGCTAGGAAACTGATCCATTCACTTGATTTTCACTTTTTTATGAATGAATCATCTAGAACAAGTAAATACATGCCAAAATTACATCATGGTTACCTAATTACATCATGCTAGATCAAAAATTACATCAAGAGGTGAAACTAGTCAATACTGGCCAAATTTCTGAGCTGGAAGGTGAAAAATAGGCTGAATTCCTCTATGCGCCACGCTCAATTTCTCTATGCGTCGCGCTACTTTGGACCTATTTTTGGAGAACTTCCATAAGTAAAAATTGAGCTCATGATAGCTCGTTCGAAAGCCCTGGATGTATTCTATCCAACCCAAGTGGAATTTTTCAATTTGGATCTCATTTTCCCCTCCAAAACATCAATCGTCCAAAAGTACTTCCTTCTGGTGCAAAAGTTGGCAGAAAGGTGATTTTCATGGTGTTTTTGGCCCTGAAGACCACCTAGAATTTGATGAAATGATTCGGCCATTCCTGAGCATGGATAAATTACCATGAAAAATCCAAAAATATCAAGTTTTCCTCCAGAAAGTGTCCCAATCATAAGCGCGCGTCGGGTGGTGCCACGCGTTGGGCGGAAAAACCTGTTTTGTGACCAAAAATTTTCCAAATGACAAAAAATTCTCCAAATTTGCTGAAATTTGGAGTGAAGATTCCCCATCATGCCTCATGCTCAGCCAAAAAAGCCTCGGCCAATATTCGGAGTGGATCAAGCCTCTTTCACCGTTTCAGTGCTTTGCTCAGCCTTGCCTTCAGGATCTTCATTTTAGCTCTGCAAACGTGTGTGCGGGCCCAATAGTGATTTTTCATATGACGGAGCATGTCTTTGTCCCTGTTGGCCTTCGCCAAGAGCTTCTCCAAATGAATTTTGACATGCGTAAGGCAATTTTCTCGCTCAAATGGTGTCATGTCACCTGGTCTCTTCCGAGCCAATTGTCGATCTTCACGGATTTGCCGCAACTCTACAAGTGTATGCTGATCCTCCAGATGTTTGTTCTGCTGCTCTAGGTATTTTATCACCCACTGTGCTCTCTGTAATTTCTCTGTCAAAGTACCAATCTCATCTTTCTGCTTCTGGATGACCTCCCTCAGTTTCGAGCTAGGAGAGCTCGTATCAACATCGATGAGTATAAAATCAATGTCTCGACCTCCTGAAGGGCCCTCATCATGCATAGGCCTCTTGCCTCTATCCTGAACCTGTACCTGTTCTGATGTCAAAGGCGAGACCCCTTCCACACCATGTGGAGATAGTACTCGCGCTGCTGATGAAGTCAACGAGACCCCTTCCACCCCGGGTGGAGATAATACTCGTCGTGTCGCTGCAAATAAGGCTCTGTGGCCTCGCTGATATGTCACATACACTGGAGCACTGATATGCTCAGTATCAGGGATATCAAACCGGTGTGAAGGCTTTCCCTCATCATGAACTACCTCGGGAGGTGGCTGTAGCGCTGCAAGGAAGTCACGGGAGATGAACTCATCCCATGTCATGCCCTGCTGTGCAAGCTTATGTACCACCATGATTTTGATCAGCGCGTATTGATATATGTTGTTATGCTGCTGTGTTGGGGTCTTCTTCTGTACAAGAAATTTCATCCACTCTATGTTACGGTACATGAAGTATGGTATGCTCATCAACCGCACTCTCGTGAAGTGCATCAACAATCGGATGTGATATTCATACAAGTGTGAAAAGCGCCCTTCACAACTGAAATAATGAATGATGAGTTTCATCAATGGTGCATACTCATCCTTCAGAAATTGGAATGGAAATACCCTGCTCAGCTGCCTCATATATCCAGGTCTGATATATGGCTCATAATAGGCTCTATCCAACTGTTGCCGCTTATTCCATTCTTCCCCGATGTTTGGTATCCCAGTCGCCTCTGAAATGGTTTCTGGTGACAAAGTAAAATCCACCCTAGCAAGGTTTACATGACCGTTATGCAAATGTAACACAAATAGGCGAGCTAACTCATGATGATGCTGAGTTTGGGAAATCATCTCACAATAATGGAAACATGACTGACGCTGAAAAAAATCCATTGCAAACGAGCAAGCCTGCAATTGGTTCAAAGAAGTGGGCTCCTCCCTGACATGCCTGCCACTTTTGTGGGACCTCCTTGGCACATTAACCTCTGTAGATGAATCACTGTCCTGCTCATATCCCTGCTCATAAGGTGAATTTGTCTCTGACATGATGTTGAAATGAGTTTTTCAACTGTATGCTTGGTTGGTTGGGAAATGAGAAAATTGGTTTCCAATGCCCAAACATGTCACACATATATATCAAGATGCTATAATAAAAACCACAGTGGGAAAAGGACTATCAAGTGAGTTTGAACATGAGGACAGCCACTACTTGACTGTATGGGGATTTTACAGGTGAATAGGAATGAGTGTAGTGATAGGGGGGGTAGCTATTAGGAGCAAGAGTGAAAATGAAATGACAACATATATATGAGTCAAATGAAATCAAGGACAAAGAAATAGTCCTTGCAGTGTCTGACAATTAGGCTTTGTCAATGGAGGGATGTGGGAATAAGTAATAGGGTTTGGGAACTCAAAACATGGGAACGAAATGGTATTAGGGATATGGGATAGTGAATATGGGACTGTGGAACTGTGGGACTGTGTTATATCAACAGTGATAATAGAAGTGTGACAATGATATGATAATAACAGTGACAAAAACTCCAATAACAATGAAATGAGATTGTTTTGACAAGTTGCAGTCTTGACACCCAAATTCAAATTTCAATTATCTCTTCCTCAAACCCTATGGAGCAGATTTTGGAATGGATGTAGGGTTAAATCTTTCACCATTAAACACTTGTTTTCTCCACTTCTAAACCACCATAACAGATCCCAAAAATCATTGAACAGGCGTTAACACACTTACTTGGAGTGGGAAGATCATTGGAATTTGAAAAATCGCTAAACGTTGATGAGTTTTGGGCTGGAGGGCTCAACGCGTTGCATGCAAACCCAATGCACCGCATCCTTTGGGTGCGCCGCGCCCTAACTTCCAACACAGTCATGGCCCTTCAAACTGCAGTTTGCTCTTCCACTTTGAAAACACGACTTTGCTATGAGAATTTATGAATGAAACTTGGTTCAAATGGTTTATATAGCTTGGAAAAATATCTTGCAAGAGTTGGATTTGATTTTTCTTCCTCCAAAAACCCAATTTGTAATGTTTTTCATTTTGGCACTTTATCATTTAATGAAACTTTCTCCTTTGGATTTTCACTGATTTTTTGAGTTTGGACTGATGAAATTAGTTGATTTTTGCAGGGATGTTGGCGTTGGGACTTCGGCAAAGATCAGAGGTGGCATTGAAATTTTTATGGCGGGAAAAAATACATGATTATTACAAAAAATGAATTCAACAATTTCTTATTCAAAACAGATTTTTGAACAAGAAATATCCTCAAATGTGTTTGATGATAAAAATTTGAACTAAGAACCTCTTCGAAAACCATCCTCATGGCCTGCGGGCATTTGTTAAACATATCAAAAGACTGAACCCTAGACTCTAAAACTAAAACACTCTTGTTGACCAAAATAATCATTTATGACCATGAATGACATGAACTGAACTTCGATGAATTTTGAGGAGTGTTAATTAGCCCAGCAGGTACAAGCATGAGGGAATACAAGAATACCAAACCCTCTCGTCAGTCAATGGCATGCCCCTAGAGAAATGCAATGAAGTGAAGTGAGCGAGACACCTAAAAATGATATGCAAAAAGCGAAATGATCTCTGACGGAGGGTTGTAAGGACCGACTCTGACAGTTTGGAGGACCTGTCAGATGTGGTGGAGGTGCTCTTCCCAAATCTAGCTAAAGAATAGGATGTCATCCAAGTACACCACCACAAATGTGTTGGTGAATGGCCGTAAGATGTCGTCCATCATATTTATGAAGGTTGCGGGGGAATTCGTCAAACCAAAAGGCATGACTAGCCATTTGAAGAGGCCCTACCTAGCTTTGAAGGCAGTCTTTCACACATTGAAGGGTTTGATTTGTACCTAGTGATACTCAGACTTCAAAGCGATGTTACTGAAATATTTGTTCTCCCTGAGCTAGTCCAGGAGTTCATCGATCTGTGGGATTGGATACCTATTCTAGACTGTGATCTTGTTCAACGCCCGATAGTCAATACAAAGTCTTCAGGTGTCGTCCTTCTTCTGTACGAACATGATCGAGCTCCCACAGGATGAGGAGTTCGGTCTGATTTTCCCCTTCTACAATAACTCTTGGATTTGTCTCTTGATTTCTTCATTTTCCAAAACAGAGTATCTATAGGTAATCGCATTAGGCAACAACCCGCCTGGGGTCGGATCGATGGAGTTCTTAACCCAATAGTGTAGAGTAACACCTGTGGGTGAGGAAAAAATGTCTTTGTATTCCTCCATGAAATTTTCCATCTGCTGCTGCAGCACAATGGAGGTTTGTTTGGATGTTACAACCATAATCTTCTTCTTTCCCTATGGGTGAATCGTAATAAATTTTTTTTTTCCTTGTTTGGGAAATAATCTTACTACATTGCTTCTTCTTTCCCTGTGGGTGAATCGTAATAAAAAAAAAAAATCCTGGTTTGGGAACTAATATTACTGCATTACTTTGCAGTAATTAAAGAGATGGCAGAAGGTGCTACTACCTCTGGTATGTTGTATAATTGATTTCAAAAAGTAATAATAACAGAAGGAGGCCTATAATCATACACAACATGTCTCTTCCATAAGTATGGTTGGCCTAATAATACATTAGAAACTTCAACATGAGAAATCTCACCAGTACCTCATCCGCGAAGGGCTTGATGTTGTAGGGAAGGCAACACTACTGGCTGACGTGAAGATATTTTCCTTGGTGAAGCCACCCAATGGTATACAAATACTAGTGTGCTGTGGTCAGTAGGCTAATCTGCTTCATGAGCTTTGCTGAAATGATGTTCTTATAGCTTTTGCTGTCGACAATGAATTGCAGTGGATAACCCTTCATTGACATTTGGTAATGGAAGAGGCGCTCCACCTCGTCTAGATCTTTAAGCTCCTCCTTTTGGATCTTGGCGGTAAAAAAATGGTGGCAGTGGGTTCCACATTAATTATTTTCTTCCCTTTTTCATTCCCCTTTTCTAGTTTTGACTCAGAATTAGAACATGCATATGATTCAGATGCCTTCAACTCGACCACCGATGACTATTTGGCCTGACACTCACATGTGTTGTGAGTGGAGCTTTTATGGAATTCACACCACTTCACCATGTCCTTCCTTGGATTTGTGGTGTTTTTTTTCACTTGCTTATTTAGTAGGTTGTCCTGAGTGGCCTTGCTTTGGCTTTTCCCCTTGTTCTATGGTTTTCGGGTGCCTTTCCCTAGCTTCGGATTTGTGGATCCAAAGTCTTGCTTATTCTGCTTAAATTTCTAGTCGATCTTGGAGGCATATCGATATGCCGTGCCAAGCAAGGTAATGTCCAGTAACTCCATTTCCTCCAAAAAATATTTTTGCAAATAACTGTGGTACTTGAGCACTAAGTGTTTCTCCAAATATTTAATACCCAACTTTGTGCGTAAGGTATGGAAAAAATTCATCAGTTTATGCACATATTGATCCCTTTGTTGTTGCATTGTGGTCCATTGGGTGTACTTTTCCTGATAGCTCCTCGTGGGGTAATAATTTTCCTTGATGTCTTCTCAAAATGAATTGCAAGTGGGTGTGGCTGAAAAAAGTGAGGGTTCTTCCTCATCCCTCTATTCACAGTAGGTTTCCCACCAATATTTCACATGGGGGGTGGCTTTGAGGAGAAAAAATGAAATATTTTCTTGATCAGAGAAATCATGGACCAAAAAATACCCTTCCATCAAATTCAACCATATATTTAAGACATCTTCATCTATTTGGCCCTCAAATATGGGAATGTCAAATTTTACTTGTACCTTCAAAGGAGTAGCACCTCCAAAGTGGCTGCAACATGAAGATGCAGCGCCGATGGGTGGTCGTTGTAGGATTTGGTAACATTTATCCATCATCAAATTATTTTTTTCTCAAGGCGTTCATCGGGGTTTGCGAGGCTGATCTTGCAAAGGTTCAATGAGATCGAGATCTAACTCTATATACCCTGACCTCATTGGGGACATGCGAAGAAAGATCGAGAAAGAGAAAACCACTTTGATATCGCTAATCTAGACTTATGTAAGAACGAAATAAAATACAAAAATAAACATAAATGTATAGATGCAATGGAAAGAACACTTCATTTCATTCATATAAAATACTGAAAAATGTTTACAGACAGAATGGAAAACAACCTAGCTCGGGCGATGGTAGCCTATCTCTGAGAAGAGATGTGGTTGCTATATGGCTCTGAATTGTGTTACAATGAAGCTCAAGTGAATTTTTATTTTTGAACAATAAGATAAACCCTAAAAAATAAAAAACCCTAACCTGGAGACGTAACATCAAGATTTTATGGGCCTCGTTGGGGTTAGATGGGCAGTCAACTTCTCAAGGTTGTAATTTGCTCATATTATCTCTATTTGGCACATATGATACCTTGTTGCAAGATCTAATCCGTACTACATATTTTTTCCTGATTTGTTTCAAATCAAAAGATTTGAAACAAATTATTCCCAGGAAACATTGTTGAGGGTCTCAAAACACATTTGGAAGTTCAACACCCGAAAAACTGCTAAAAATAGTAAATAAGAAAACTGATGAAACTAGCTAGGTGGAATAGGAGGATGGACACCAATATCCACCTAGATAATTCCTCACCCCTTAGGAATAAATGGACCCCATTGTAGGCAGATCCTCCACGAGGTGGGGAAATTTCAGTTGAATCTCTACTCTAGTGAACCACTTTCCGTGGTGAAGGTGTTGGCCTGCTTTGATAGCCCGATACAATTGGATATTCCGCTAGAGAGTTATTTTAAGTTGGGTGTCAGTGATCCGATCGGTTACGGCCTATTCCATCTAGCTTGGATTTAACTCTATCGGCATGATTTTTTATGCATTGTCGAATGTATCCAATAATGGCGGAAAGTATGGCTGAAGGCGATCCACATTGAACATTGGGTGTAGGCCAGGGAATGGGGGAATGATAAGCTCAAAAGCATTGTCTCCCACAATGTTGGTGATGGTATATGGACCATATTATAGTGGGTGTAGCTTCATGCGGTGGGGTCTAAGGAGGCACTCCTTCTGCAAATGTAACCAAACTTTGTCGCCCACCTAGAAGATGTATGAAACATGATGTTGATCATGTCTTTACTTGTTCTTAGCATTGGCTCTGTCGAATATGTCATGAACCTATTGGAATATGTGTTGAATGCGCTCAATGAAGATGTTTTCCTTATCAGTTTTACACTAGACATGAGCCAAATTTTCCTGACTAGCACCAAATGGCATGGCTACATCAATGGGACATAGTGGTTGGAATCCCAAGCCCACCAAAAAGGGGTTGTGGTCAAATGAGCTATGGAGATCCCGGTTATAACTTTGTTGTACATAGGGGGGGCTCTCATCCCATGTGTGTGGATGCTTTGGGTTGTACACGCGTATAATGTGTACGATCATCCTGTTGAATACCTCTATCTCTCCATTGGTTTGGGGATGGAAAGCTATGGACTTGGTGAGATTAGTGTCCAACATCGACTAGAGATTAGACCAAAATTTAATGAGGAACCTGATGTCCCGATCTGAGATGATAGACTCTGGGATCCCAAACTGTACCCACACTCATCGAAAGAAGAGTTTAGTAGTGGATTTTGTTGTGATATTCTTCTTGCAGGCCGCCATAATATTAGGCCATCTTCGAGAATCTATCGACGACCAAAAAACACAGTTGTTGCGATACTTATTAGAAGGAAGGCCCAGATTCCCAAGTTCGAATGGGAGTGGGAAGCGAAGTATAGAGACCTTGCTTCTTGATGGTCAGTTTGGAAATGACACAAGCAGTGCAGGATCTAATGTACTTCCTGACAACCTGTCGAATTTTCGGTCAATAGAAATACTTTTGCAATATTGCAACTATTTTCTCGACCCCGAAATTCCAAGAGACCCAATTGTAGTGTGCTCCCCAAACTGTATTGGCATACTCCCTTGAAGAAACACAAAGGTGTCCCAAGTGACATAGAAGTGCATCCTCGAGGTGAAAATTTGGAACTTTCTTACCTTCCAAGAGCACCTTGTATATGTGGAAAAATTATGGGTCGCATTTGTAGAGAAGCGACCAATCAGAAGTCTTGTTCCCACAATATTTGTGCATGGTGGTTAGCGACATGATTGGTGGTCGGCTGAGGTAGTTTGCAACATTATTGGTTCTTCCCTTCTTGTACTTGGTGTTCAAATCAAACTGTTGCAGGTATGTGGATGATCCAGGTGGATATTGGTGGCCACCCACCTATTCCATTTGGGCCCGCACCATCAATTCTTCTAGCTTTTCACATTCAACACAACTTACTATTTTTAGCAGGTTTTCAGGTCCTGCATTCCCGGAGCTGTTTTGGGGCCTTAATGATCCAGGTGGAAATTGGTGGCCACCCACCTATTCCATTTGAACCCCCATGATCAGTTCTTCCAGTTTTTAAGTTGCAGCACAACTTAATATTTTTAGCAGTTATTCGGGTCCTGAACTTCCAGAGCCGTTTAAGGCTCTAAACGATGTTTTTTGGCCATCGTTTTTCTACCAAATATGATTCCATTCCAAAATAGATGCTCACAGCAATAGTTATATTCCTCAGATAGATCTTTCTAACGATGTATCATACGCGTCAAACAGAGATCGTATGCCGAAGTTACGTCCCCAGGAAGTTGAAACACCAATTTACCCAAACGGGGCCCATAGTTTTGGCGCTTCATCTCATAGGGTTAGGTTTTTCAACGTTTAGAGTTATCCATTATTTCTCCATAATAAATAGGCCCTCAAACCTCATTGTAACACAGTTTAGAGGTCTGTATGTTGTGAAACCAACTCCAAAAATAGAAGAAAAGAGATATCAACGCCTTAGAAATAAACCACTTCGAGGGGGAAACCTCCAATACATTACATGAATGAACAATTATTGGATGATACAAATTACTAAAACCTCCTTCTATATATAGGAGTCCATGGGGCCACAATATAATCCTAGTGGGGCCACAATGTAATCCTAGCCGACCTAACAATAATAATGTAAGGGCACAATAATAAAAATATGGGGGTTACAAGGGTACAAAAATAATAATAAGGGGGGATACACTAACATAATAAGGGACTACACTATTAATATAGGGACTTAACATGCCCCTCTCCTTCAAACAAATGATGTCCTCAATGCTTGATTATTTCTTGATGCTTCTGTATAAAATTCTCATCCTCCCATGTGGAATATTCTACAGGAAAGTTTTTCCACTTGCTGAGATACTTTGAAATTGATTGTACTTTTCGAGTGCTTGTTTCTATGACTGCTTCAGAACTTATTTCAATGTGATGTTGATATTCTTGTTGTTTCATTAGATTATGCACCAAAGTTAGGTTATCCTTTGAGAGTCGGAGAACTTGTTGTTGATGCTCAATGTGATCTTCCACTAATTTATCATCCATATTAGCTATTATTTTATTCTTCAAACCATCCAACTTAGCCTCCATTTCTTCTTTTAAACCATCTATGTCATCCTCGGTTGCTCTTCGTAACATCAAAATTTTTTGCATTTGGTACCGTAATTTTGATATCTCATACTGCAATTCTTCCTCTTCATGCATCATAGTATAGATTTTTGAGGGCTTAATGGGTATGGAATTATTTTTTGGAGGCATTATAGAACCCATGATAAAAATTCTAAAATATGCCCTTGGAATCACTTCAAACTGCTTTTCAAACAAATGTTATGCAATTTTAAAAACCAAATACACACTGTTTTCTTGCTTTTGAGGAGCTTGATATTGAAATTGAATTATCTCTATAATTAAAAATCCTCAATATCTGAAATTCAGCCTTGCAGTAGCTCTCTGAATCTTATTTCAAATTTCATAGGTCTGATCTGATTTGGATTCTTCAAGGCAAAGTTATGTCCAATCTCCCACAATGACCCAATTTTGGACTAGTTTAGTAGAGCGAACTTGTATGACTTGCCACATGTCAATGTTTCCTCCTTTGGCTCTGAAATTGATAAACCGAAAACTGCAGTCCGTGTACTTGTAGCCAATTTTTACAGAATTCCAATCCGATGCTCAGAGAGAGAGCTATAAATATTTTCCCACGATCACCTCTTTGAGATGAAATTCAGGAGCCTGAAAAAGCACTACCTTCCACAGATCATATCTCCAAAAAATATTGCGAACCAAGTTCTGAAATTTTTTGACGAATTTCCTCAGGATTTCAGCTTCGCACCATATGAATTTCAGACTCTGAACCTTCGTACAAAAAAATTTATAGCGCAAATGCCACGATGACCTGTTTATGAGCCTGAAAAAATACCTAACTTCCACATATGATATCTTTGAAAATGTCGTTTTAACTAAGCTTTGAAATTCTGCGATGATATTCTTCGTAGGAATTTGGGTTTCGCACTCTAAAAATTTCAGCATTTGAATCCTCCATAGAAAAAATTTATAAGAAAATGCCATGATGACCTATTTGGAGCAGTGAAACCCTAGAATCCAAAGCTCTGATACCAAATGTTGTGTAACCAGCTCCAAAAAATAGAAGAAAAGAGATATCAACGCCTTAGAAATGAGCCACTTCGAGGGGGAAACCTCCAATACATTACATAAATGAACAATTCTTGGATGATACAAATGAACAAAAACTCCTTCTATATATAGGAGTCCATGGGGCCACAATATAATCCTAGTGGGGCCACAATGTAATCCTAGCCGACCTAATAATAATAATGTAAGGGCACAATAATAACAATATGGGGGTTACAGGGGTACAACAATAACAATAAGGGGGGCTACACTAACATAATAAGGGACTACAATATTAATATAGGGACTTAACACTGTAGCAACCACATCTCTTCTCAAAGATTCACTACTGGCACCCTAGCTATTTTATTTCCATTATGTTTGTTAGCATATTTCTGTTATTTGATATTAATGAAATGAAGCATTATTTCCATTGCATCTCTATGTTCATGGTTATTTCTATATTCTGTTGCGTTCTCAGATATATAAGCATCTGGAATCCTTATGATGGAATCTATCGACATCAATAACAAAAATAAATTTTCTTTGTCTTCCTGTGACTTAGGTCAAGGGCCAAGTGATATGAGAGAATCCCAACACGAACCTATGGTAGAAATTAGCAAGACCCAGAAAGCTGCGAAGCTCTGTTATAGTGGTTGGAGCTGGCCAATCCCGAATGACTTGGATCTTGGCTGGATCCACATGCACCCCCCTTTCATCAATAATGTATCCCAGATATTGAACCTGGGTCATGCCAAAAATGCACTTCTCCAAATTGGCACACAACTTGTGTTGCCGCAGTGTTTGGAGGACTTGTCGGATGTGGTGAAGGTGCTCTTCCCAAGTCTGGCTGAAGATCAGAATATCATCCAAGTACACCACTACAAATGAGTTGGTGAATGGCCGAAAGATGTCATCCATCATCCTCATGAAGGGCGGGAGCATTCGTCAACCCGAAAGGCATGACCAGCCATTCGAAGAGGCCTTCCTTGGCTTTGAAGGCAATCTTCCACACATCAGAGGGTTCAATTGGTACCTGGTGATACCCAGACTTCAGGTCGATCTTGCTGAAATATTTTGCACCTTTGAGTTGGTCCAGAAGGTCATCAATCCGTGGGATTGGGTACCTATTCCGGACAGTGATCTTGTTCAACGCCCAATAGTCAATACAGAGTCTCCACGTCCCATCCTTCTTCTATACCAACACGATCAGGCTCCCACAAGGTGAGGATATTGGCTTGATGTGCCCTTTCTCTTGATTTCATCATTTTCTAGAGTAGGGCATTGATAGATTGGCCCATTAGGCAACAACACACTAGGGGTCAAATCAATGGAGTGCTTGACCTGACAGTGTAGAGGAACCCTGTGGGTGAGGAGAAAATTTCCTTATATTCCTCCACGACTTTATCCATATACTACTGCCGCGCAGGGGAGCGCTATTTAGAGGCTATGAACAAAATATTATTCTTGCCCTATGGGTGAATCATAATGAAAACAAATTTCCTAGTTTAGGAAATAATCTTACCGCATTTATTTGCAGTAATCAAAGAGATGGTGGAAGGTGGTACTACCTCTGGTATCTTGTACAACTTATTTCCCAAAGTAATAATAATAGAATGAGGCCTAGACTCATATACAACATGTCACTTCCACACTTATGGTTGGCCAAGTAATACATCATACAAGTCAAGAGGAGAAAAATCACATAGTACCTCATCCATGAAGGACTTGATGCTATACAGAAGGTAGCACTGCTGGTGGACGCGTAGATCTCTTCCTTGGTGAAGCCACCCGATGGTATATGACTGGGGGTGTGTTGTGGTTGGTACGCCGAACCGCTTCATGACCTCTTCTAAAATGAGGTTCTTTTGGCTTCCGTTGTTGACAAGGAATTCTAGTGGAGAACCCTTCACCCACATTTGGGAATGGAAGAGGCGTTCCCTCTCCTCTAGATCTTCTGGTTCCTCCTTCTATATCTTAGTGGTGGAAATGGTGGAACTAGGTTCTGCATCAATTATTTTCTTCCCTTTTTCATTCCCCTTGTCCGGTTCTTACTCATAATCTGATTACGCATCTGATTTGGATGCCTTTAGTTCGGCCACCAACAAAAATTTGGTCTGACACTCGCTTGTGTTGTAACACTACAAGAAAAAAAGGACACGGTGAGGGGAAATGTCAGCATACTCAAGGCCCGTCACCAATGTCACATATGGTGATCTGGGGGTTTGATGGTCACATCAGAAGTGTATATAGTGATGGTCCTTTAAAGTTCATCACCAAAGCCATTTTCAATGACACTTTTGGTGAGGGTCGTTAAAGTCCCATCACTAATTCTCTGTTTGGTGACACTTCTAGTGACGAATTTTTAATGACCCTCACCAATGCTGTTTTTGTTACTTTTGGTGACGGTCAAAAAATGTTCGTCATCATTGATCATTCCAATGAGTTTTTGATGATGCTATTTGCTTGTTAATATATTTTTTGTCCAAAGATAACAGTTTAAGACCCTTATTGTGGAGTATTTTTATAATATGTCCAATGCCTTAGTTGTTAGAGTCAGTCAATTTGTTAAGAAGTAATTAGTGTGTATAATTTCCCTCAAGTAATGACTAGTCGAATAGAGTTTTCCTATGAGTCAACACATGATTCATATCTATTAAGTTTATTATCTAACAAATTCCCTTTAGACAAAGTTCCACTAGTGTGTGTAGGAAATATATTATTTAATACTAAATCAAACTCTGTCAATTCTATTAATGAGAAAGAACTAACACTCCACAATAAACTGGGCACACCTTAAATTAATGCTTTGTCACACTAACATTTGTTAGCACCTCGCATGTCTTGGAAAATCTTTGTGCCTAGAACATATTGTCATGACATTGATGCCCAAGCACATGGTGGCATGTGCTAGCATGACATAGAATTCTCATAGCATGTGTTGGCATGCATGTAGTCCCTAACATTCCCTAGAACACCTTGGTTGCATTGACATACATTAGCACTTGGCACACAATGCCACTTGGCATGTATTGAGACTTATTATTAGTGTGCCTAGCATGCCCATTTTGGAAAAGATAAAGTCCTGACTTATTAACCCTCTTATGTATTCATTTCCTTGCATTTTAGCTTGGTTCTAACTTTTGTTTCCTTGACACTTTTTGGCACATATTGACATACCCTGGCACTGTGCACATCCTTAGCACCTGGCATGTATTGGCATATCTTGACACTATTTGGAACATATAATTAGCACAACCTGGAACTCCCTAGCACACTTTGGCACTTCTTGACATGCCATGATTTTCTCTAGCATGCCTTACCAATGCTTGTCATACTTTGTCACTCCCTCCTTGGCATGATAGCTAGCACTGATTAACACTAGTCCCTGGCACACATTCCTCATATTCATTAACTTCCATGAATTTTGAACTGGTGCTCCCTTAATGTATTTTCCTACTACTCCTTAGCACTCCTCAATATACATTAGCACTCTCTAGCACACCTTACAACTCTTAAACGTGGCCTTCTACTTCATAGCATGCATTACACTCCCTGACACATATTGGTGCATGGCACGTGTTGGCACCTGGAAAGAATTAGCATGTATGGAATACGTTGATATGCCTTGGTCTGATTTGACATGGTCTAATATTAAATTTATTTGAGATCAATTGTTGTAAAGTAGATGAGAAGCAACAAAGGAATGCTTGACACTTAGAATGCACCAAGACTTTTCACTTGGCACCAATTGGTCCATAGTATTGGTGTGCCTAGCATGCCCCTCTTGGAAAAGGTAAATTGATGACTTATTAACCCTCTTATGTGTTCATTTCCTTGCAGTTTAACTTTTCTCTCCCTTTAGTTTCCTTGACAGTCCCTATCACGCATTGACACACCCTTGAACATCTTGGCATGCCTTATCACTTGGCACATATTAGCATGTTTGACATGCCTTCGCACTATCTCGAACATCTTAGCATTCCCTAGCACGCCTTGGCACTCATGTCGTCACAACTATCCTTTAAAAATTTTCATGACTTGGGAACCCAGTGAAGTCCTTGGATACTACAGTTCAAGTGACAATATTGGCCTCCTTCAACCGCAAAAAACCAATTGCACCTACTACAAGTAGATTATGCCTTGTTCACCTAAGAACTCCTTATAACTCATATTATGCCACTCATGTCCAAGCTCAACTTGTCCCACTTAACTAGTTACCAAGACAAGGATCACATGATCTAGCCATGGCCATAAAATGACTAAGAAACATAGCTTACAGAGGCAATATTTCACATGTATGTTAAGTTCATATAAAAAATATAACATTAATTGAGAGTTTGCAAGAACCACAAGATGCACAAGGCACACAAGATATAAGTTGACACAAGACAAGTGCCCCAAAAATTATACACAACAATGAACAATATGAAATTATCTAGAATATTTTAAATCATGAACATGCAGCGAAAGTATGGCACATCTCATATAAAAAAAATAGCTAAAGGAAAAATAATGTTGTGCATAGCACAAAGTGATATCCCTTTGTCTAAAACTTCTATGTCAAGCCCTGTATAATAAATGTAGGCTTGCCTCCTATAAATCCTATTTTGAACTTCTCCTAACACACTTCATCTTTAGCACACTTGAATTTGCTGGCACTCCCTGGTACACACTCTTATTCGTTCCTTTCTATGCATTTGACCTAGTTATCCCTTGATCTGCCCCGACACTCCCTAACAGTCTAGTTCAACATGAATTGATATTGTTTGACATGTTTTAGCATGCCTTCTCATTCCTTTGCATGCCCTGACCCTCCCTAGCTATCATTCCCTCACAACTACTCTTACTTAATTTGCAACTTGGGAACCCAACCAAAGCCTCGCTTGACTACAAGAGCTTGAACAGGTTACGGTTACTACAACTAGACTATGTTGTTGAATTGTGTAGCTTGGGAGGTACTCCACAAGCCTAGTTAGATGGGTTTGTGTGAGTTTGGTCACAAAAGGATTTGTGGGTAAAGAAGCCAAGAAAAGGGATTTTGGACCCAAGATGGAGTTATAATTCTAAAATAAAATTAAAAAGGAAAATTAATATTTCCTAAGGTCTAAGTGGATAAAACCCATAAGTTCTAGAGGGTTCCTAATAGGTCTAGGAAAAAATATTTAAGGAGGCCTTAGGATGAAGGAAAGAACATCAAGTAGAAAGGAGCTTAATTGATCAAGGGGGAGAAGTGAAATGTAGTCCTAGAGAGACCATGATCATTAGCATGTCTAGCATTCATTAAGATGTGTCGGTATGCTTTGACATGGTTTAATATTAAAGTTATTTGAGATCAATTATTGGAAAATAGAGGAGAAGTAACAAAGGATGATTTTGCACTTAGAATGCACTAACACTTGGCACTTGACACTTATTTCCACCTAGTGTTGGTGTGCATAGCATGTCCCTCCTGGAAAATGTAAATTGATGGCTTATTAAGCCTATGATGTGTTCATTTCATTTTAGTTTAATAGGTTTCTCATTTTTTTTTCCTTGATAGTCCGTGGCATGTATTGTCACACCCTTGCACATTTTTCCATGCCTTAGCACTTGACACATCTTAGCATATTTGACATGCTTTCGAACTATCTGCCACATGTTAGCATTCCCTAGCATGCCTTGACACTCATGCCCTCATAACTAGCATTACATTTTTTCATGACTTGGGAACCCGATCAATTCCTTAGTTATTACATTACAACAAAATACTGTCTACTTTAACCGTAGCAACTCGATCAATCGTACCTACTGCAAGTAGATCAGGCTCTCAGGAGGTTGACGTATAAAAGGTATCTTTTAACACTTATTTATCTCACATTAATTATCAATCTAGGAATGACTTTTTATTTCAAGAGTGTACTTAGTCTGAGGCAGTAATTTATCTAAGAGTAATGCTCTTCAATATGTAGTACAGTGTTCTAAATACAAGAGTAAATGGATGCTTGAAAAAGAAATCTAATTACAACAACATAAACTCAAATGCTCTTAAAATCTATCTATTCACTCAACAAAAATCAATCAAGGATACAGTAGCGATAAATCATTCATCTAGAAATTGATGCAATTGAAACCAATCTAAGAACAAGATAATCAATCTGGGACCATGGGAGCAATAACCAATATTCTACGTTGCAAGAATAAAAAATATAATACAAAGATGCAGTGAAATCCACCAGAGGGCCGGCCCTTAGTTGCCAGTGAGCACTGCTAAGTTACTTCAGAATAATTGAATGAGTAGTAACACAACTTATTTATTGATCATATGTAGCATAGTTTACAAGAAATCATACTGTGTTTTAATTAACAAGAGTCAATGAACAATTATGAAAATTACAACAGGGAAAATCCCCCCATATGGCAATACATGCTCTCCTTTTATAATCAGAAAGAGGAGAAAGTAAATAGTAAATATGATCCCTTATAACAAGATTTGATTGTCCCCAACAACTTGATCAGCAAGAAAAGATATTTCCATCAATCATTCAACAAGAACAAGTCGAATTTGGTATTGCAACTAGAAGAATTTGGAAAATGGCACCAACAACGAATATGGGAAAATCGTCCTCAGAGAACCTTCCATTTTTCTTAATACTGGCTAAATTTGGGGAAACCATTATTCAATAAAGTTAATTTGGTCCGTTCTAGACAAAACCCATGTTTCTGATTTTCTAGATTCTTCTCCATTTGCCCAGAATATCCAACGCAAAACTGACACTTCTTATTCCAGTGAATTTCTGAGTTGGAATATTTGATGATGATCTGGAGATCAAATCTGCAATCTGGAAAATATATTGGAGACTAAAATGGTGAGTGATGTTACAAAATATATTAATAAACCATTATTGATAAAATACATTCATCAATTTATTAAAAACAAAGGAGAGGAAATAATATTTATCCATAAGAGCAAAAATAATTATCAAATGGATTTATATGATAAACTATGATAAATTACATGATAAAGAAGAGTATAAATGGATGAAATACGTGTTAAAAAGTGGTCGTATTCATACCAACATACCTCAACCGAATATATCATGTCATCATGCAACCTAATCAACATATTGTACACGCTTGCAACCCAAAGAAAAAAACCCATGTGTTAACTAAGCAAAAAGAATTGTTCATCCCAACTCATGAAATGGATGGAACAAATGAATTTTTCCTCAAATAATGAATATTCAATTTTAGCAATCTTGATAAAGGCGTAACAATTTTTACAGTTGACGTTCAGTTATATGTATATGAAGTTGCAAAAAAAAATTGTGATATAAGTAACAACAAACTTCATTAACCATTTTCTCAAAAATCAGATCGTTTTGATGCATGGATCATGAGATATAAACAAAATGGTTGTAGGTGATAGTGCATAATTTTTAAAATTTTATGAACTAATTTAGCGTGAAATTATTTGGGTTTAAGAATTCAGTTCATAGTTTTAAAGATATATGCAAATCAAATTCGTCACTGTATAAAAATGAAATTGTATGCCTTAAACGAGAAAGAAAGTAGAAAACATCCATCATGTGTAGTAATTCCTCCCCCAAACTGAAGAAATAGCATGTCCTCATGCAATGCTAGAAGACAAAGAGAGGTGGTTTCTACAATTTGTTGAAATCTATGCTTGGTGTAAAACAACATGGAATAAGGGAGGTGTTGAGAATGAATAATAATATCAATGGATGATAAAGAATATTACTGACATGGTCATAAGCAAGAAATGAAAGAAAGAAACACTCCCCTAAACTGAAAGATGATATGTCTCTGAAAAATGGGAAGTGGCAAAGATGTGGAATGAATGATGATAAATAATGCTCAATGGATTTTCATGAAATTCTCCTAAATTCATAATAAATTAGAAAATTATGTTATTTTACCTTAAGTGTTACCTCCGAAAAAAAAAATGGAATGACATGTAGGGACTGGCATTTTTTGAAGCTGATGTAGGCTGAGCAGATACTGAAAGTGATGCAAAAGGTGGAAGCCATGGAAGCACATCATGTCTGAAGAATTGTACACGTTCGCGAGTTGCGTGAGCCTTTGTTGTGTTCTGCGAATAGAATTTCCCCGCATATTTGTTATTCTCCTGTAAACAAATTATGATTTTGCATGTAATTTTCTTGAATCCACAGTGTTAATTTTGAAGAGCAACCGATAAGATATATGCCAAAAGTTCAATCAGAAAAACTTCTATAGAAATGCAGTATGAATATTGTGGCAAATCAACAAATAGAAGAGCAGCGTACTGCACAGAAATTGTACAGCAAGGAAAGACACACATGCTTATGATATGATCAACAAATTATCGCATTACTAAATTTAATGCATATTTTGAAATCGTGAGTAGATATGGAAATATTTATGTAATGATTCGAAAATAAGGGAAAAAGAAAGCTGATGTGAAAAAGGTACTTATGCGGTCATTATCCACATAAACCATTATGATCGATTTATAAATAAATTTCATGCATAAGAGGTTCTGAACAAAGGATTTAGGAGGATATTCTTATTTGATATTAGATAAATATATAAGAAAAGGGTTTATCATTACTATTGATTTGTGAAAAATATGACTCCAATACCATCAACAGAGCTCTGTTGCCCACAGGTGTCTATAACCTTGCTAAAGTTGCTTTCTCACCCTTGGAACCATTACCCTTTATTAATGCCTAGGGAAATGCTATGTGATGTCATGATGAAGGCCACTGTGCTGGCTTGGGAACTAGATGAATCATAATGCCATTCACCAGGAAGGATTAAAAGGTGGGCAGGTCGGCTCGTGATGAAACCTCCTGTTCCAAGCACTTTTTATTTTTCTGAGTTGTCCATTGGATCATATCCCTGGTGTGGTGGCCATAATGAAAATTCCACTCCACTGCTCCCTTATGATCATGGTAGGTTGGCTCTTGATGAGACCCACTATCCTTCATCTTCCATATCATAGAATTTTTAGTAATCATATAGAGATTTTTTATTTTTATTTTCATGTAGCACTTCCCTATTTATGTATAGAGGATGGCTCAACACTCGTTAAGAGTAGGGATGGTGGAAGAAGTCTGAACATCTCAGTAGAGAAAGTACGCCCTTATTCTTATTCAATAAATAAAAATCAAAGAGAGTTATGAATATTTAGGAAAGAACCAACATGATAAAGATAACCGATCATATTAATTTTAATGAAAATAAAGACAACAAAGTGATATAAATGGTTGTGTCTTTTCCTTTTCTTATCACTACAAAACAATTTCTTAAAAATTAGAATTTATGTTGATTTGTTGATTCTAGTAACCTCTAATTTTTGCATAAATTGTGTGTTTGCCTTTAAAAGAGTCATGAAGAATTAAAAAAAATCCTCAAAATGTTGTTCTAAACAAGAAAAATGCACTTAAAAAGTGTTGTTCCTTAGATGGAATAGTTGTTATTCCTTAAGAGGAACAACAAAAAATTACCTTCTGCAATTGAAGCTTGGATGGTGGGGTCCTTATTGTTTAATTGCCACTAAAGAGGAAACTAAAATTTGAAGGGATCAACACTTGAAACACAAAAACATAAAAGAAATTAGAAAAGAAACAACACTTTATTAATTTACAACAGCTATGATGTTATTTCGTAAGGGAATATCAATCTGTTAATGGAAAAAGAAATGATCTTTTTGAAAAATGTTTTGGTAGTAGTGACATGAATCTTCGAATGGAAACCAATTCTTCATTTTTTCTTGTTATGAATCTGTTAGGTAATGAACTGGATGAAATGCCCTTGTTTCACTAAAATTTCTTTCAAGAATCGCTCGTCCATAAATTGACCTTCTTTGTTCTGCTAAGACCTGCAAAAAATGAGTGTCTACCTGCAATAAAACATTAAATAATGGAGAAACAGAGGTGTGCGGGCTCCCCTAATCCAAGAATTATGAAAAAAAAGTAACAAGTAGTTACTCTGTAGAACAAATCCACGGAAAAAGTAAAATTAATTTATTACTCGCGGGAGAGCAGTGGCCAATCATGCTAACCAACAGTGTTTCAATCATAACTTCTTTGTTTTTCATCCGATTTGAGTGATTCAAAATCCAAATGAGATCTAATTCAAATTTTTATCTCCAATAGAAACAAGTTTTAACAATTCAATGATATGATATGTCAAATTTTCTTAGAACAACTTGCATAATAGAGCCATTTTCAATTTTCTAACTTAAACCAACAATTGATATTTCAAGCATAAATTTTCCGTTTGATGACGGATTGAACCAATTAAAATTAGAGATTAAATTAAATTCATTTATTGATCTTCAATAGAAACAAATTTTGAAGAAAAGAAGAATTGATGGGTCAAATACGCTACTGAACAACCGAGAAAATAGAGTTTCCAGAGTGCTGATTTATTTAGCAGTCAGTATTTTAGTCATAAATTACTCATACGATATGGAAATTGAGTGATTCAAATTGAATTGTAAACTATATTCATACAAGAATATAGCACATAATTTTTTTTAAAAAATATAGTCATTTAGGCCTCCAAAAACCGACTGTCCCAACTCTGTTGTTTGAGTTGCCTACTAGACACCCTGTCAATGGTTTGGTTCTAAATTTTTCGTTTCAAATAAAAATGGAGTGATTAAAATTGGGTTAGAAATTAGACATCAAGATCTACTTAGGATAGAAACAAGTTTTAAAAATATTCACTTTTCGTCCCTCAAAACATGACTGTCTTGACTCTGTTCCTGAGCTGACTACTAGACACCCTGTCAATGTTTTGGGTCTAAATTTTTCGTTTAAAATCCAAATGGAGTGATTAAAATTGGGTTAGAAAGTATACATCGAGAGATAATTAGAATAGAAACAAGTTTTAAAAATATTCATTTTTGGTCCCCCAAAACATGACTGTTCCAATTGTGTTTTCAAAAATTTTATCAAGCCCACAAGCCAAAAAAATATGATATTCAAGCAAATTTTCCATATTGGTGATAAAAATGAATATAAGTGTTTGTAGAATTGTTATTTCAATTATTATTCATATACATACACAAATAAATTAAACCATTTATCACCGATGTTGATCTCCACAACGTGTTGCAACATAAACAATTATTTTTACAAAAATAAAATAAAATAAAATAAAATATGTGTTTATTTTATTTCCTTATTTATTTTATTTTTTCATTAACTTACTCTGATTTGGAAAATGAATATCATTACGTATAAGAGTATTTATAGTGGAGCCATTTCCGAAATAAGGCCTCTAGTATGTAGACACCCAAACTTGAAAAATGCATGTTGATAAATAGTAGGGTATGAGAAGCCAACTTCCCTTGAAAAGATGGTGCCAAAAATTGTTGAAGTATGGAATGATGCTGCAAAAAAATGGAGTGAAACTAATCTTCAATTTATCCTTTACTTTCTTGATTTCCCATAGTCATCGTATCATGAAGTTCTTAAGCTTTTAAAATGGTTTGTTGGTGCAAACTAGAAGAAACCTCATTTTCTTTCATAACTTCTACAATTTCTGGATTTGATACATTATAAGTCTCAGTGTAAGTTTTCTCGAACGGTGCATGTGAGATATAATGGGTGGGAAGGGTGGGTGAATTTTTCAGTTCAAAACTGTAAGCATGTTGTACTGGTTTATTATGGTGAGGGTGTAGAATGAGTTAAGCAGGAGATTGTGTAGGGAATGGAGCCTCTTGATGATGTAGTTGATTGTGTTGAGTGGATGATTTTGATAGGCAAGAAAGGTGTTGTGGAAGAGCTGGAAGATGTGTTTGTGCTACGAGATGAGGGAGAGTAGTCATACAATCATAAGATGAACCATGCCAAACTTGTAGACAACATTGGTAGTGGTTATATTGAGATTGGCATGGCTTCCCTAACATATGAATATTCCATAATGAATTATGAAAGTAAGAGAATGGAGAGGAAGTGTTTTGAACCATACCTATAGGCCACTATTTCCATGGTATTTACCTTGTTTCATCCTCCCCATCTCTTTGATATGCTACTTCAATCCTAGATAAGGAAGAACAACTATTAATGGAATGCTCCTTTTGGTAATGAGGGCAAAACACTTCATCAAATTCTTGATTTTTCTAAACCTGCAAAAAATTCAATTGTGAGTTTAGAGAGCTAATAAATTCAACTTTAAACTTTTCAAATAAAACATTGATTTCAGCTCTTATATCTTTTGTTCTTGTAGCAGATTTGGAAAAGAAAGAACAAACGTCTCTAGAATTCTTACCAACCTTAGATATTCCTCTTGAATACCTTATGCACAATTCACAAGCATTATCATATGATAACTGAAAAACATCACCTTTTCCTATTAGATTTAAGAGTTCTAAAAATTCATCTTTGATTCCTTTAAGAAGGAGTGTTTTGAAGATCTCTTTTTCCAAATGCTTATGCTTTGATTTTTGAAGGTTATATTGAAATCGCTCTACATAGTCCTCCAAGATTTCATCTTCCCCATGTATCATACCGAAAATATCTTCATTGGATTTGCAGTAGTCTTGGTACTTCTTCAAAAATATGTTCTTCATGTCCTTCCATGTTTGGATGCAGTTCCCACCTAGTCTCATGAACCATCGGAGAGCTGCTTCTTTTAGAGTAAGAGGAAACACTTTCAACCTTTGATCATTAGTACAATAATCATATTCTCTACAAAGTATTCCAAACTCAAATAAGAATGTATATAGATCTTCATTTGTCAAACCATGAAAATTTGGTATAGACGGTGGGGGAATTATGTGCATTTGTGTCATTCCTACTAGATCCTTGATAGGGAATTCAAAAGTTGCAATGTGAGATATTTCTTACCATAATAGAAGATGTTCTTCATGTGTTTCTTTGAGGATCCTCCTTCAAATGTTCCTGTCAATTGGTTAGTGAAACGGGTGGTGCTTACATCACCACTCGAGTGGAATTACAAGAGTTTTTTCAAAAATTCTACCTCTAAAATTCAAAAAACGCAAGCATTCATTCCTACCTTAAGCTTTCAGTCAATTCTGCTATGAAGCGGGCCAGTGAACAAGCATGTGCCTTTCTTGGTGTGCAGGTTCTTACCTTCTATATTTAATACCCAATTCTTCCCAAGAAGAAAAATATCAAATATGTATCACTCTTTCTAAATGGCATACACTCTCCCCGGCAATGGCGCCAAAATGTTCAGGTATAAAAGGTATCTTTTTAACACCTATTTATCTCACATTAATTATCAATCCAGGAACGAATTTTTATTTCAAGAGTGTACTCTGTCTGAGGCTGCAATTCAATCTAAGAGTAATGCCTTGTAATATGTAGTACAATGTTCTAAATATAAGAGTAAATGGATGCTTGGAAAAGAAATCTAACTGCAATAACATAAACTAAAATGCTCTGAAATCCAAGCATTCACTTAGCAAACATCAATCAAGGATACAGTAGAGATAAATCATTCCTATAGAAATTGATGCGATTGAAACCAATCTAAGAACAAGATAATCAATCTAGGAATGTGGGAGAAATAACTAGTATTCTACGTTTGCAAGAATCAGAAATATAATACAAAGATGCAGTGAACTCCACCAGAGGTCGGGCCCTTAGCCACCAGTGAGCAATGTTAAGTTACTTCAGAATAATTGAATAAGTAGAAACACAACTTATTTATTGATCATATGTAGCAGAGTTTACAAGCAATCGTACTATGTTTTAATTAACAAGAGTCAATGAACAATTCTGAAAATTACAACAGGAATTTTGAATCTCCCCCAATGGCAATACATGCTCTCTTTTTATAATCAGAAAGAGGAGAAATTAAATAATAATTTTGATCCCTCATAACAATATTGGATTGTCCCCAACAACTTGATCAGCAAGAAAATATATTTCGATCAATCATTCAACAAGAACAAGTCGAATTTGGTATTGCAACTGGAAGAATTTGGAAAACGGCCAAATAACGAATATGAGAAAATCATTCTCAAAGAACCTTCCATTTCTCTCAATACAGGCCGAATTTTGGAAACTCGTACTTTACTAAAGCTAATTTGGTCCATTCTGGACAAAGCCCATGTTTTGGGTTTTTTAGATTCTTCTCCATTTGCCCAGAATATCCAACGCAAAATTGACACTTATTATTTCAACGAATTTGTGAGTTGGAATATTGAATGATGTGCTGGAGATCAAATATGCAATCTGGAAAATATCTTGGAGGCTAAAATGGTGAGTGATGTTAAAAATATATTAATAAACCATCATTGATAAAATTATGCATAATAATCATCAATTTATTAAAAATAAAGGAGAACAAATAATATTTATCCATAAGAGCATAAATAATTATAAAATGGATTTATATGATAAATTATGACAAATTACATGATAAAGAAGAGTAGAAATGGATGAAATAAGTGTTAAAAAGTGGTCATATTCATGGCCCAACACTTTGTTCACCTAAGAACTACCTATACCTCATCTTAGGCCACTGATGTCCAAGTTGAAATTTTCCCACTCAATAAATTACCAAGACAAGGATCAAATCTATCCATGGCCATTAAAAAACTAATCAACATAGCTTACATAGGAAATATTTCACATGTATTTCCAGTTCATATAAACAGTAGAGAATTAATTGAGAGTTTGCAAGAACCACAAGATACAGAAGACAAACAAGATACAAGTTGGCATAAGTTGAGTGCCCCAAAAATTATACACAACAATGTACAATATGAAATTGTCTAAAACAATTTAAAACATGAGAATTCAACCAAAGTGTGTCACATGTCATATAAAAATAATAAAGAAAATAAAAATAGTATTATGTCGAACACAAAGTCTCCCTTTGTCTAAAATTACTTTGTCCAGCCCCTTATCGCAATCGTAGGCTTGCCTCTTGCAAATCATATTATGAACTTCTTCTAACACACTTCATCCTTGGCGCACTTGAATTCACTGACACTCCCTCGCACACACTCTTATTTGTTCATTCCCATGAATTTTGACATAGTTCTCCCTTATGATGCCTCGACATTCAACACTCCTCAACATGCATTGAAATTTTCCAACATGTGTTAGCACAACTTTTCATTCCTTGGAATTCCCAAAACCTCCCTAGTTATCATGCCCTGATATCTACCCTTACTTAATTTTCAACTTGGGAACCCAACCAAGTTCTCGCTTGACTATAAGAGCTTGACCAAGTTACGATTACTACAACTAGATGATGTTGTTGAATTGTGTAGCTTGGGAGGTACACCACTTATCTAGTCAAATGGGTTTGTGTGAGTTTGGTCACAAAATGCTTTGTGGTAAAATAACCCAAGTGTAGGGGCTTTGGACCTGAGATGGGGTTTAAAATATAAAAGAAAATTAAAAAGAAAAAATCATATTTCCTAAGGTCTAAATGGATAAATTTTGTAAGTTATAGAGCATTCTTAAGAGGCCTGGCGAGAAAAATATATTTAAGGAGGCCTTAGTATGAAGGAAAGAGCATCAAGTGAGAAGGAGCTCATTTGATCAAGGAGGCTAGAAGAGATGTAGTCCTAAAGTAGGTCGAGTTATAGGTCTGATTAAGCATTGCTAAAGGGAGGCCATGATCATCCACCAAGAGTGACATCATCATGTGAGGGTTCACAAGAATTTCACATACCTTAATGGGTTCGAGATAGGAAGTAGGATGGCATATTGTTATTTCTCTTATGGCAGATCAAGCTCAAGAGAGGCGAGTCATGAGAATTTGGGCATGTGATTTCAGTGGTGTTTCTCTTATGGGTTCGAGATAGGAAGTAGGATGGCATATTTTTGGTTCTCTTATGGCAGATCAAGCTCAAGAGAGGCGACTCATGATAATTTGGGCATGTGATTTTAGTGTGTTTCTGGGTGAAGGCCACATCAAATTTTGAAATAGAAAAGAGGGTTGAGACCGTACATTGTGGTGGTTAGTAGGTTGCAAGGTTTGTGATAAAGACCAACACAAATGGAGGAGGGGATACACTAGAGATCTAAAGTTTAGGTCAAGATTTAGTCAAAGAAATGTCCAGAATCTATGGATCCATATGTGCTAGGCCGAGTCTCTTATGGAGAAAAGAGTTGTTGTTTTTTCTATGGGTGGATAGGGTTTGTTCTAAAGTAAATAAAATAGAAGTATAATTCCATATTTAGGGAGGCTTCCTAGCATGTTAAATCCATAAGGTATGCCACTAATATTGTGACAAATATGCATAGAAGAAGAGGGGTTGTGACCCTTAGAGAGAGGTTTATCTCTATAATATATACAAAAAAATTGGAAGATGGTTTGTAGAAGTATGTGCAGAGATAGAAAATCCAAAGGAAGGTGGAACCTGAGTAGAAGATGGAGCAAAATAAATGTTCCATATGAGGAATATATTGACATGAAGAGGATTTTATTTTCGTGGACAGTCCATAGAGTTTTGGACAGAGATATGAATCAACCTATAAACAGTTAGTTGATGGACTGTTAATGGATGATTTGTGACCCTAGTTCATTCATATACAAATTGTTAGAAGGATGAGAGGATGAGTAGTTCATATTTTTTCATAGATTGGACAACAAATAAATTGGTACAAAAGAATATTGATTTTGAGAGGACTCAAATCACTATTAGGTGGCATATTTGAAGATCCCTAAATGAGGGTTGTGTTGTAGGCACTAGATCAATAAAAGAATTATCTGTGGTTGGGAAAATTGATGGCATTCCAAGTACAATTGGAGGGTTGTTAGGTGATTGTCAAAGAAGAGCTCTAAGTCCTATACTTTTGAAGGAAAACAAGAATGGTAGAAGGTTAGGTGTATTGGGCCTAAGGAAATGCAAAATTTTAAGGACTAAAGTAGTAGTGAAGTGGGATAGCCAACTAGCCCTATTTCACCGTATTGCAGAGGATTGCGTCATTGAGAAAAACTAGAAACCTCCATATCCCTAGACTTTTCATCTTGGAGTAGCAGTATGGTAAAAGTGGGCAGACCAAATATTTGTTCACAATGAAGTTGTAATTGGGTACGAGATCTGTAGCCTATTCTATTATAGTTTTTAATTTAACGAAGAAAGGTTTGAAAAAGTTAAAAATTTTCATGTGCACTAGTTGATTCCCTAGTGTGTGTAGATTTCGTTGTGCAAACTAGATGTGTTGCGGCTGTTAGCCACCTATAAATTTTTCTATACCAAGAGGTGGCTAGACTTTTGTCTTCGAGCCTTCAAGAGATAGTTTCGTTTCAAAACCTATCATCTTTTGAAGTCTCATGATATTCTTTTTTCCCTGAGTTAATCTTCACTGTTGTTTCCCTCATAAACTTGAAAAATCTGTTGTTTTTCTCAAGAAAAGACTGTTGAAAAACCCCATTTTCCATCATCATTACCCCTACAAACACTCATTATTGACCTTCATTTTTCATCCCCTTCTCCTCATAAAATCCCTCCATTTTCCTCACTTTAACCTTCAAAATCACTTCAAGACCCTTTTAAAAGCATTTGGTCTCCTTCCATTTGTTTTAAGAAGCCTTTTTCCCCTATCAAAACCCCCAAATTGGTTTAAAAACTCTGTTTTTAGCCTAAAAAACACTTATATTTCATTACAGAGAATTTTAGCCCCCGAGGGCTTAACTTTCAAAATCCCCGCTTCTCATAGGGCCGGCAGCTCTGCAACGAGGCACTAAGGGCCTAAAACTCCTCTTCTAACTCGTAAAAACCTTTTTCCTCCTTCGTATTTTATGAAAATCCAACTTTCCACTATGTTTTGACAAGTCCGATAGTTCAAAGTTTTGATGAAAATTGACAATTGATTTAAACCGATCAATGATCGTCGGTCAATCGCATCGCAAAAAAACATGCTAGCCTTTGTTATTTGCCTTCCTTTTCCTCCGATTGTGATTGGCCCCTTTTTCTTTTGAAACCCCTGATCCGCTCGTTTCCTCAGAAAACCATAGCCCCGCAATCGGGTGCTAAAAACACTAAAAAACATGTCCAAACCCTTTGTTTCCTTTGTTTTTCACAAACCTGACGATATGTTTTAAAGAAAATATCTCCATCGTCGATCTCTACAATATCAATGGCCATTGGTGCATCACATCGGAATTTTTCATTGGATGCATTTAAATATGTTTATTTCCCCCTCTGATTGGCGACCTTGCGATGTTTTCCCAACCGTCAATTTGTTCCACCATACCTAGATCTGACGGTCCACATTGCTTTGTCCCAAAGCCCGCATACCCACCTTTGGCATCCATGACTTAATCTCTGCCGTTGATCTATTTCTAAGATCAATGGTTCCTATCCAATCACATCGTAAAAATCTTTGTGCCATTCCTCTCTCCTCCTCCGATTGTGATCATTGCGATTCAATCTGGAGCATCAAAAACAACAAGAATCGACGGCCCAGATTGATCACCCTCCACCACAGCCCTTCAATATTAAAACCCATAGATTAATCCCTACAATAGATCTCTCTAAGATCTAACGGCCCTCATGTAATCACATCGCAAAAAACCATTCCACCTTTCCTCTCTCCCCCGCCGATTGGTGATCTCACGATTGGATCTGGGCCATCCATTTCATAGATCTGACGGTCCAGACTAAAACTTGATACCCTTGGTTATTTTCATAAAACCCACTGTGTAAAGTCATTCGGTGAAGATCCGGCGTTGATCTCTTTAGATCAACAGTCCACAATCGCCCATTCTCCACCAGACCCTTGCCTCATATTTTATTTCATTAACCCCAAGATTAAATCTGAGTCGTTGATCTGTTTCATCCAACGGTCCATATTTAACCCAGTAGGCCCAACTCATTTGGGACCTTCCACCCCCATTGATCAAATCCTAGCCGTTCATTCCTTGATTCGACGGTCAAGATTAAAACCGCCTTGACCCTACCCCACCTTTTTTCACCTGTGCATCTTATCTCCATCGAGCTCTCCTCCTGACCGTCCGATCTAATGCCCCAGATCTAATGGCCAATGCACGGTTTCATGTGGTTTTGAGTCTAGAGGTTAATTTTTTGAAATTACGCGATGTGGATGGTTTTAAAAAGCCACGTGTCGGCTGCTAACACATATCACTTTCCAAAAGGAAAAACTGCATTTCCCTCTTTTCACCACGCAACACCAGTGGTTTTGATCACTAAAACCACCTTACCCCATTTACATTACATCCCCTCAGTTTTAATCTCCACCGTTGATCTCTGAGATCTAACGGTCCCAGTTTAATCCAACCATTAAACCATCGCCCTCCACCCATCCTCTAAAGGACATCATAAATCAATCTCCGCCATTGAATTCTAGTTGCTAATCTCATCCGACAACCCAAAATTATTCCGAAACCCCAAATTTCATTTAGCTCTTTGTTCCTTCTGCCAAAGGTTTTCAACCAATTTCCTTTGCAAATTCTTCCATTTTATTATAATGTTTCCCCTCTACATTATATTTTCCTGATCAATCTCAACTGCTGATCTTTGCAGATCAACAGTTTGGACTTAATCTTCGTCACCATTTATCCACCGCCTCCCCATCTGACCTAGTAAGCAATCCTCGCCATTGGATTCTTTCATCCAACAGTCACAATCTAACATAAACCTCTGAAGAAGTCTGAACCCTTCCTCGTAGTATTTTTTCTAAGTTTTCTTTGTTGTACAGGTTTTAATGGTTTTTTCAATTGTTCTAAAATAAAATTGAAGGCCTGGGATGACGATCCCCCAGGCCTTTATGCGTGAAGGAGATCGTTCTACAGGGCTTCCCATCAAGGTTTACCGGTGCCTCATGAACACTGGGAACATTATAAGATCCCTCTGTACGCCTGCGCAGTAACAAAACACAACATACATTAAACAAACAAAGAGTATCAGTATCCAGGGATAAAATCAAAAGTACAAAACTCGTTTGAAGACTGTTAACATTGTTTTGGAAGGATTAAGGCATTAATTTGATTAATCAAAGACCTTATCCATGATTGAAGACAGTTTGAAAACTAGAAGACATAAATTAGGCTTCATTAAGCCTAAAAACACAGAACTCAAGTAAATTAAAGGTCTTTTAGGTTAAAGCGATAATATATATTAGTCCAAGAAGCCTCCACTGCCACATCAGAGGCTAATTGAATCCTCACCCACTACCAAAAGACACCTGCAGCCTCAAAGCAATCAAAGAAGGCTTACTTATTTCTTAAATAGAAGATATTTGGATAAAGACAACTGAACAGTTATTACCAAAGAAAGAATAAAATTCTCAAACTGTCAGTAGAGTTATTACAAAGATGATAAATAGGCCTCGAAGTTAATCTTTTTTCCCTTTGAGTTTAAAAAGACAGAAACAGAGTAAATAAACAGAATGATAATTCAATGCTCTCCTACCTTAGGCCTTGCATGGTTTTCGAGGTTTAGAGTTGCATTTAGTGTAGAATTTATTGCATTTTAAATCCTAAACACTTCCACCTCCTCATTTCTTCTATAAATACTTTTGAAGAAGATGAGAATTTGATGGTTGATCACTAGTTGTAATACTGAAACTCTCTGAAATAATACATAGTCTGTTGAAGTTGAAGAAGAAATTGAAGTCTTGGAAGCCCTGATGATGTTATTGCATGCTTGTTCTTGAGAAGGCTCTATCATTGGATCCATGATCTTGGCTGTTGGTGAAGTATTCTGAATTGTTTAATGTTTTCTCCTGTTTTCATTTTGTTCCATAATTGCTTGCTACAGTAGGATGCAAGTTTTAGGCTAAGAAATGACTCTTGGAAGCACCTTAGACCTGTTTATCCTTCAATATTTTATGTTTTCTTCTGCTAAGGTATTTTAGAGTCTTTAATCTCTCTCTTTAGTCCTCATGCTTGTTTATTTCTCTAATAGTTTGAATAGTTGGTTTCAGCAGGATTTATGGTTCTCCCTGCTTGTCTGCTACTACTTAAAGGCTGTTATTGAAGTCTCCATTTGAGGTATCTCTATTTATAGTGAGCCAAGGAGGTCTATTTTGATAATGCCCTTTGTCCTTGCGTAAAAAGTTGTCTTAAAGGTCTTTTATAGTTGTGATCATAGATGTATTAGGTGTTCCTTATTCTATGACTCCAATTATCAGTAAATCTTTTATGTTTTTCTAAGTCATTTGAAATAAAATCTTTGAGGAAATAGGATGTGCTCCCGAATCTTAGATTTCATTTTAAAAAAAATTTTGAAGTCATTATTTGCTTAAAGTGTGGTTTGTATAATTTATGGTTAGCCCTGTCTATCAAATACCTCTTTATTGTTCAAGTTATGTTTTCAAATTCCCTTTGTTGAGAATTAAACTTATTTTTTCGAAACCATTAATGTCTATCTCATTCAAAAATTAAAGGATCCTGTGGCCAGGTTATATTTTCCCTTTGATATCCCATATCCATTGATAAGTTTTTCATAACCTCTTTTTGACTCCATTTCTCATTGAAACTGATACTCCTTCTTTCTACCTGCCTTTCCTAGACCTTTCATTTTCTGTTGTATCAATTCAAACAAACAAAAAAAAAAAAACTTGCACTTAATAACTAGTCTAAAACTAATATCCAAAGCACACAAGATAAACCTTTGCAAAATAAAATAAAATTGAGAGATCCCTCTTTGAGAGCAAGAGGACTGGATCCTGTAACTCTAAAGATTGGTTATGATGGTGCCTTGTCTTTTTATTTTCCAATCTATCAAAACACGGGACACCAACATAATGGTGATCACGGTGGGACACTTCTAAGTTACTGACAATATAAGTATACTTTAGGACTCCAAAAAATCCCTTAGTCTTTCAAACAACCATAGAAACTCAGAAAAGCCCAAAAATATTTCAGATTGGCTTCATAATAAACATGGTATTGGAACCATCCAATATTTTACCTTCCTAGAAGCTAAATAGTTTCCACTTGGTTAATCCACTAGCCCCAGTAGGCCTATTACTCATCTAGGTCTCCAAATCTCTTTAGGACTATGTTGACCAGCCTTGAAGAAGTTTAGAAGCCTAGTCCCATACCAGATAAGACATTGGGAGAGGTAAAACTTCCAAAAGCAGTCTCTAAAAACTTTAGCCTCTCTCATTTTTGAAAAATAGTCTGGCTTCACATAGGATCAACACTAGATCCCATCCAGACCCAAATCCTCCTTTAATAGTTGAAAATCCAGAGAGAATTATGTGGCAAAATTCTAAGTCTGGAAAATCAGCTACTAATAGGAGCCTCTTGAGAACAAAATCTGTCCTCGAAAACCTTGTTGACTTAGAGGATTTACACTTTGATTTACATCATACAAAGAACATCTTTAGAACTAGATATCAAGGTGTTTTAAACCAAACTGATCTTGACATTGCAGATTTGCAACAGAGCTTTAGTAGAGAAGCCTCACCTTCCACTTCTCCTGATTCCCAGCTTCTTCATCACTTTAGCCTTTTCCATAACAAATCTTCTCAAAACCAGTTTGCTGGCCCAAGTGTTTCTTCCACTCCAATCCATACTACCACTGTTCAAAACACTCTAGTTTAGCACACTTTCACTCTTGTAAATCCACCTCTTGTAAACTCGTCCTTCTTTCCAGCCATGGAAACATGGTATGCCCCATTAGTGTTAACACAACCTTTGCTTCCCTTACCAAATGATTATCAATCAAAAATTCCTCATTTCACTGCAAAAGAGTCTACAATAGCTTAGCATCATGTAGATAGGATGGACGATGCTTTTGATTACATGGAGATAGAAGAATAAACTGTTAAGATGAGGAGCTTCGCCCAAAGTTTAGGAGGAGATGTAAAGAAGTGGTTTAAAAATTTACCTCCTAACAACATCAATGATCTCCCTGCTTTGTATCAAACATTCATAAATAAATGGTAACTCAAACAAAACCCTATCCAAATACTAGAAGAGTATAGCAGCCTTAAAAGAAATCAAGGAGAGAGCATTCACGACTATTCCACTAGGTTGAACAGTGTTTACAATGCTCTTCCACCTCACATGAAACCTCCCCAAGGCATGGCCTTGGTAAGATACCCTGAAGGTTTTGATGTTGAAATGGCTTATCAGCTAAGGTAGAGAGATTATTTAACTCTGGAAGACATGCAGAGAGGAGCTATGAGTGTAGAAGCAAACATAATTGAGAAAAGAAATAGGTTGAGATTAGAGAAAAGGGTAACTTATAAAGATGACATTGCACCCTCAACCTCAACTTCTGACACTAAAATTGATAACCTAGTGAAGGTAATGGAAAGGATGCTTGAAAACATCAACTTGAATGATAGAGTGCTACCAAGAGAACCTCAAAACAACCAAAATAGAAACAAAAATCAGAATTATAGAAGATAAAACAATCAAGGTAAACAAAAAAAAAGTGACCAACAGATTAAACCTCCCTTCCAACAAAACTATGTAGATCAATATGAGGATGATAGGGAGATATAAAGGTTGGGAGAAGGTCATGTGAAATTGATTGGATCAGACAGTGGGGATGATGTTTTCCTCACTGAAGAAGAACAAGGTTTCTTCTCCTCTGATCAAAATACAAACACCTATGAAGATTCTAATGATTATAGATTGGGGTTTGAAAATGCAATCATGGAGGTGCACAAACAATATGATCTTAAGAGAAAAGGGAACATAGATAATTCAAAGGATAAAAACACTAGTACTACTGTCAAGAAAAACATAGAAACATAGCCTAAGAAAATAGTAGAGAAAACCAACATTTTGGCTAGGAAACCAGATTCGAATAAAGAGAAGAGCAGCCAACCAAATGTTGAACAAAAAATCCCTAGCACCTAAGCTAGTGGACCTAATAAAACTGTCCCAATTACCAATCCAAAAAAAGTTCAGCAAATCAAAATTTTTGAAAGGAATTCAATTGAAAAAAATAGATGTAAATATGAACAAGTCAATTGTTCCTTTCAGCCTTGAGGGAGAGATTGGAAAGATAAAAATTACCATCCCCCTAGCTGAACTAGTAACCCAAGAAGTGTACAAAAACCAAGTTTTAAAAGCTTTAAACTTAGGAAGTGATACTGATACCTTAAACTTGACAGATGAAAAGCCTGAGTTGTTTGGTCTAGAAGTTGAAGGAAAATACCAACAAGGAGCTGTTCCTCCCTCCTATGTTAGTTTGAATATACATGAGAAAATTTTACACAATGCCAAGCTTCACACAATCTGATGCCCAAGGTAGTAATGGAAAGCTTAGGCTTAGAAATTACTAAACCATACAAAGACTTGTATTCCTTTGACTCAAGCAGAGTCAAATGTTTGGGTTTAATCAAAGATTTATGTGTTAACTTATCTCAAATCCCTGCTAAGAGTCTAGTAATGGACATAGTTGTAGCTGACATTCCCCCTAAGTATGGCATGCTCTTATCAAGATCATGGGGAGCCAAACTTCAAGGAAGCCTTCAAATGGACATGTATTATGCCACCATCCCTGTTTTTAACCAAAACAGAAGACTATATAGGGAATCTCACATGAAGTACACGGTGAGCAACATAGATAAACCAAACAACTCTCCAATCTATTCTATTCAACCAAGTTTAGATTCGTTTATCTTATACAACGAAGGTGAAATTACTCAACAAGAAAAGGAAAACATAGACCCAACCAGTTTACCAGAGAAATCAGAACTTCCCTCAGATCAGATACAAAACATTGGCAATCAACAACAACAAGAAAATGAAAATGAGGCAAATATACTTTGGACAATAAAATTTGATGGATCTTGTAATAAAACAAGTGCAGGGGTAGGCATTTGGATTAAAAATACGAATCAGAGTTTTTCATATAAACTAGATTTTCCATGCACTAACAATATTGCTGAGTATGAAGCACTTCTTCTAGGCTTACAATTTCTTAAAAAATTAGAAGCCCAAAAGATATCAATCTTAGGAGATTCTGAACTTATCATAAGACAAATCAAAGGAGAATACTCAGCTAGAAATCCAAGGCTTAGGGAATATCGGAATGCTGCCCTTGATTTATTGAAAACCTTTGAAAAGTATGAACTTATTTTCATTCTAAGAGCACTAAATCATCTAGCAAATGAACTCACTTTCAATGCCAGCAACTGCCAAATACCTGAGATAAATGAACAACTTAGTGTAAAGGTAAAACACAGGCCTGTAGTGCCTGATAACGAAGATCACTGGCAGGTGTTTGATTTTGAAAAACACATAGATGATTTCTTAAAATTAGAAAACGATTTTTCCATACCAATATCAGAAACCAGACATAAAGAAAACTGTCTGTATATTGAACAAATCCCAGAGTTGAAATAACGCATTCTGCTGATATAAACCATTGTGAGAATCCTTTTGAGGTAGAATTAATTGACAACGCAAACCAGGAAGACTTGGAAGTTTTACAATGCAAGAGAAATACGATTCCAAGAGGTCTCGCACCTTTAGAACACTTTTTCGACTTTAACGATGTAGCCAAAGAACCAAGAATGGAGCCTGTGGAAACAGATGTCGAAGAACATAACATAGGCAGCCTAGCAGAACCCAAGATGATTAAACTTTCCAGCACTCTCCCAGATCACATAAAATCGCAATACATAGAGCTTTTCAAAGAGTTTAAAGATTATTTTGCTTGGGGATACAAAGATCTGAAATCTTATGACACTAGCATCATTCAGCACAAGATTCCTTTGAAGGAAAATCAAAATACATTCAAACAAAAACTAAGGAGAATAAACCCTATTTTATTACCCCTAGTTAAGGCAGAAATTGAAAAGATGCATGATGCTGGGATTATAATACCAATTAGATATTCAGAGTGGGTATCAAACTTAGTTTCTACTAGGAAAAAGACTAGAGAAATCAGGCTCTGAATTGACTTTAGAAATTTAAATAGAGCCTCTCTGAAAGACAACTACCCCTTGCCCAAGATGGACCATATAATTCAAAGGGTAGTTGGGTCAAAAATGATATCACTCTTAGATGGGTTCATGGGTTACAACCAGGTGTTAGTGCTCCCAAGTGATCAAATCAAAACTGCTTTTACCACACCTTGGGGCACCTTTATGTATGTCAAAATGCCTTTCGGATTGATGAATGCAGGGGCCACCTTCCAAAGGGCCATAGACATAGCCTTCTCTAAAGATATTGGCTATTTCATTATCATTTACCTTGATGACATAACCGTATTCTCAAAAACTGATGAAGAAAATTTGATTCACTTAAGAAATTTTTTTGAGAAGTGTAAGAAATTTGGCTTTTCTTTGAATCCCAAGAAGACACTCTTTGGTCTCCAAGAAGGAAAACTTCTTGGTCAAATAATTTCAGAAAAGAGAATCAAAATAGACCCTAAAAGGATAGATAGCATATTGCAAATCAGTCGTCCAAGAAGCCTCAAAGAATTACAATCTTTCATTGGAAAGATTATTTTTTTAAGGAGGTTTATCCCTAACCTTGCTGAGCTATTAAAAAAAATTACAAACATTCTTAAGAAAGATGTAGGTGTGAAATGGACTACACAAGCTAAACAATCATTTGAATTTGTTAAACAAGATCTCACTCAAACACCAGTCTTGATTAGTCCAGATTTTACCAAAGACTTTTATATCTTTTCTTTTTCATCTGAGCATACAATAGCTGCAGTTTTACTTCAAAAGAATGAATTCGGGAAAGAGCAACCAATATCCTTATTTAGTAGGGCCTTAAGAGATGCTCCTCTCAAATACAACATCATGGAGAAGCAAGCCTTAGCATTAGTGAAAGTATTAAAAGACTTCAGAGTCTATATTTTACACTCTCACATAATTTCTTTTGTTCCACATACTGTTGTCAAGGATATTCTAAGTCAAGACCCTGATGGTAAAAAGGGAAAATGGATTGCAACCATTCTTGAATATGACTTAGAAATTAGGCCCACCAAACTGATTAAAGGGTAGGGATTAGCAAAACTGATGGCTGAATCGAACTTGCAAGCACTAGATATGAACATGGTAGATGTATTAGAAGAAGTAGAATAATTCACTCCCCCTTTCATTGAAGACACATTTCTTAATTCTCCTTGGTATGCTGACATTATTTATGTGCTTTTATATTTAAATGCCCCTCCTTCTTTGTCTAAAACTAAATCTAGATTCTTTAAACAAAAAGCTTTGAGTTATTGCATCTTAGATGGGGTATTATATTGGAAAAATGCTGTTGAAATTTTGCTTAAATATTTACTTGAAGATGATGCAGGAAATATCACACATGAGTTTCATGAAGGAGAATGTGGAAGACTCCTCTACTGGAAGGCCACAGTAAACAAAATTCTTAGATCTGGTCACTATTGGCCTACCCTTTTCCCCGACACTCAAAAGTTGGTCATGTATTTCCATAAGTGTCAAATTTTCGATGGCAAAAGAAAACTCCTTCCCTTATCATTACATCCTATCAATGTTGATGCACCTTCCTGAAAGAATTGAATGGAGAAGACCTATATGGAGGTCCTGTCAATGGCAGGATGCTCAAGCATTACTTCTGCCAAGAGTCTTGAGTTTTAAAGCTTTTTTACTTTCCATTATAAATATCATTGTTAAGCATTGCATTCAAAGTTAGAAAAATAAAAATACAAAAACAATAGAAAGAAGAAAAGATGGAAGATTGTAAAACAAGAAAGGTACAGCCCCATACCAAAAAGAGAAATAAAATCTAAAAGTGTGCAAGCCCAAATGCCACTCCTAAAAACACACTCCTAGTTAGTCATACAGCCTAAAAATTACTAATTAGTTTTCAATTTTATGCTGATAGGTTAGTGAATTAGATTTTCCAAACAACTCAATCTTGGCTTATCATTAAGGCTGATTAGGTTATAAAAACAAAGGTTCAAACATGCTCAAAACTTGAACCTATAAGATTAGTGAAGAACTGGTTCTAATAAACTCAAAACTTGAACTAGGAAAGAAAGAGAGATAACTCAAAAAAATTTATAACATAACTGAAGAAACAAGGAAGGAAGTTTTTAATTTTCAGATCTTAAGCCTTCGCTATTTTGCTTTATTTTTCTACAAATAATAATCTATGTGCAACTTGTTTTTATGCCATAGATCACAGCAAGTCAAACAACTTAATCTTGGCTTGACTATTTTTAAATTTATTTTCTTAGAAATTAGAGAATAAAGTTCTGTTGGACAGTCTAATCCTGACAAATAATAGTTAGGTAGAGAATTTATGAATTCAACTGATTAATCTAGATTCATGGAGAAATAAGGTTAGACTTAGATTAGTTTCCTGTTTTTCAAAAGAATAAAATGTTGTTGAAGAGATTTTTCTTGTTTAAATGCACTCTGAAAAGAAGAAAAAATGTCAGGATTATTAGGAATGGGTAGGTAGACTCGTTGTTTTGATAGGATTCCATTGCTCTAAATTGCTGCAGAGATCATAAAAAAGAAAGGATGCTTCCTAATGGATTAAGACATTGGTTTAATGAAAGCCAGATATTTGCAGCTGAGGTTCTAAGCACTTAAAAGAACAAGTTGTCTTCCCCAAGTGGAACCACTGTTAGCCACCTATAAATTTTCTTATACCAAGAGGTGGCTAGACTTTTGTCTTCAAGCCTTCAAGAGATAGATTCCTTTCAAAACCTATCATCTTTTGAAGTCTTATGATATTCATTTTTCCCTGAGTTAATCTTCACTGTTGTTTCCCTCATAAACCTGAAAAATCTACTATTTTCCTAAAGAAAAGACTGTTGAAAAACCCTATTCGCGATAATTATTACCCCTACAAACACTCATAATTGACCTTCATTTTTCATGCCCTTCTCCTCATAAAATCCCTCCATTTTCCTCACTTTAACCTTTAAAATCACTTCAAGACCCTTTTAAAAGCATTTGGTCTCCTTCCATTTGTTTTAAGAAGCCTTTTTCCCCTATCAGAACCCCCAATTGGTTTAAAAAATCTGTTTCTAGCCTAAAAAACACTTATATTTCATTACACAGAATTTTAGCCCCCGAGGGCTTAACTTTCAAAATCCCTACTTCTCATAGGACTGGTAGCTCTAAAACCAGGCGCTAAGGGCCTAAAAATAAAAACTTTTTTCCTCCTTTGTATTTTATGAAAATCCAACTTTCCACTATGTTTTGATAAGTCTGATAGTTCAAAGTTTTGATGAAAATGGACTGTTGATCTGAACCGATCAATGATCATCGGTCAATCACATCGCAAAAAAACATGCCAACCTTTGTTATTTGCCTTCCTTTTCCTCTGATTGGGATTGGCCCCTTTTTCTTTTGAAACCCTCGATCCCTTCGTTTCTTCACAAAACCATAGCCCCACAATCGGGTGCTAAAAACACTAAAAAACATGTCCAAACCCTTTGTTTCCTTTTTTTTTCACAAACCTGATGATATGTTTTAAAAAAATGATCTCCACCATCGATATCTGCAAGATCAATGGCCGTTGGCGCATCGCATCAGAATTTTTCATTGGATGCGTTTAAATATGTTTATTGCCCCCTCTGATTCGCGACCTTGCGATGTTTTCCCAACCATCGATTTGTTTCGCCATACCCAGATCTGACGGTCAACATTTCTCTATCCCAAAGCCCGCATACCCACCTTTGGAATCCATGATTTAATCTCTATCATTGATCTGGTTCTAAGATCAACGGCTCCAATCCAATCGCATCGTAAAAATATTTGTGCCATTCTTCTCTCCTCCTCTGATTGTTATCATTGCGATTCAATCTGGACCATCGAAAACCACAAGAACCAATAGCCTAGACTAATCGCCCTCTGCCACAGCCCTCCGATATTAAAACCCACAGATTAATCCCGATCATAGATCTCTCTAAGATCTAATGGCCCTCATGTAATCACATCGCAAAAAACCATTGCGCCTTTCCTCTCTCCCCCGCCGATTGGCGATCTCGTGATTGGATTTGGGCTGTCCATTTCATAGATCCGATGGTCCAGATTAAAACTTGATACCCTTGGTTATTTTCATAAAACTCGCTGTGTAAAGTCATTCGGTGAAGATCCGCCATTGATATCTGTAGATCAACGGTCCATAATCGCCCATTCTCCGCCCGACCCTTGCCTCATATTTTATTTCATTAACCCCAAGATTAAATCTGAGTCGTTGATCTATTTCATCCAATAGTCCATATTTAACCCATTAGGCCCAACTCATTTGGGACCTGCCACCCCCATTGATCAAATCCTAGCCGTTCATTACCTGATTCGATGATCAAGATTAAAACCGTCTTGACATTGCCCCACCTTTTTTCACCCGTGCATCTTATCTCCATCGCACTCTCCTCACGATTGTCTGATCTAATGCCCTAGATCTAATGGTCAGCGCGCGGTTTCACTTAATTTTTAGTCCAGAGGTTAATGTTTTAAAATTACGCGATGTGGGTGGTTTTAAAAAGCCACGTGTCTGCTGTTAAGGCATATCGCGTTCCAAAAGGAAAAATCACCTTTCCCTCTTTTCACCGCGTGACACCAGTGGTTTTGATCACTGAAACCACCTTACCCCATTTACATTACATCCCCTCAGTTTTAATCTCCACCGTTGATCTCCGAGATCTAACGGTCCTAGTTTAATCCAACCATTAAACCATCTCCCTCCACTCATCCTCCAAAGGACTTCATAAATCAACCTCCACCATTGATCTCTGGTTGCTGATCTCATCCGACGACCCAGAATTATTTCGAAACCCCAAATTTCATTTAACTCTTTGTTCCTTCTGCCAAAGGTTTTCGACCAATTTCCTTTGCAAATTCTTCCATTTTATTATAATGCTGCCCCTCAACATTATATTTTCCCGATCAATCTCGAACGTTGATCTTTGCAGATCAATGGCCCGGACTTAATCTTTGCCACCATTTATCCACCGCCTCCCCATTTGAACCAGCGAGAAATCCTCACCGTTGGATTCTTTCATCCAACAGTCACAATCTAACCTAAACCTCTGAAGCAGTTTGAACCCTTCCCCGTAGGATTTTTTCTAATTTTTCTTTGTTGTGCAGGTTTTAATGGTTTTTTCAATTATTTTAGATGAAAATTGAAGGCCAGGGATGACGATCCCCCAGGCCTTTATGCGTGAAGGAGATCATTCTGCAGGGTTTCCCATCAAGGTTTACCGGTGCCTCATGAACACTGGAAACATTATAAGAGCCCTCTGTATGCCTGCGCAACAACAAAACACAACATACATTAATCAAACAAAGAGTATCAGTATCCAGGGATAAAATCAAAAGAAGAAAACATGTTTGAAGTCTGTTAACATAGTTTTGGAAGGATTAAGGCACTAATTCGAATAATCAAAGACCTGATCCATGATTGAAGACAGTTTGAAGACCAGAAGAAAGAAATTAGGCTTCATTAAACCTAAAAACACAAAATTGAAGTAAATTAAAGGTGTTTTAGGTTAAAATGATAATATCTATCAGTATGAGAAGCCTCCACTGCCACATCAGAGGCTAATTGAATCCTCACCCGCTACCAAAAGACACCTGCAGCCTCAAAGCAATCAAAGAAGGCCTATTTATTGCTTAAACATAAAATATTTGCATAAAGACAGTTGAACATTTATTACCAAAGAAAGAATAAAATTCTCAAACTGTCAGTAGAGTTATTACAAAGATGAGAAATAGGCCTTGAAGTCAATCTCTTTTCCCTTTGAGTTTAAAAAGACAAAAACAGAGTAAATAAACATAATCATAATTCAATTCTCTACTCCCTTAGGCCTTGCATGGTTTTTGAGGTTTGGAGTTGCATTTAGTGTAGAATTTATTTCATTTTAAAACCTAAAAACTTCCACCTCCTCATTTCTTCTATAAATACTTTTGAAGAAGATGAGAATTTGTTGGTTGATCACTAGTCATAATACTGAAACTCTCTGAAATAATACATAGTCTGTTGAAGTTGAAGAAGAAATTGAAGTCTTGGAAGCCCTGATGATGTTGTTGCATGCTTTCTCTTGAGAAGGCTCTATCATTGGATCCATGATCTTGGTTGTTGGTGAAGTATTCTGAACTGTTTAATGTCTTCTCCTGTTTTCATTTTGTTCCATAATTTCTTGCTACAGTAGGATGAAAGTTTTAGGCTAAGAAATGACTCTTGGAAGCACCTTAGAATTGTTTATCCTTCACTGTTTTATGTTTTCTTCTGTTGAGGTATTTCAGAGTCTTTAATCTCTCTCTTTAGTCCTCATGCTTGTTTATTTCTCTAATAGTTCGAATAGTTGGTTTCGGCATGATTTATGGTTCTCTCTACTTGTCTGATGCCAGTTAAAGCCTGTTATTGAAGTCTCCCTTTGAAGTATCTCTGTTTATAGTGAGCCAAGGAGGTCTGTTTTGATCACGCCCCTTTTCCTTGCTTAAACAGTTGTCTTAAAGGTCTTTCATAGTTGTGATCATATATGTATTAGGTGTTCCCTCTTCTATGACTACAATTATCAGTAAATATTTTATGTTTTTCTAAGTCATTTGAAATAAAATCTTTGAGGAAATAGGATGTGCTCCCAAATCTTAGATTTCATTTTAAAATTTTCTTTGAAGTCATTATTTTCTTAAAGTGTGGTTTGTAGAATTTATGGTTAGCCCTGTTTATCAAATACCTCTTTATTGTTCAAGTTATGTTTTCAAATTCCCTTTGTTCAGAATTAAACTTCTCTTTTCTAAACCATTAATGTCCATCTCATTCATAAATTAAAGGATCATGTGGCCAGGTTAGATTTTCCCTTTGATATCCCATATCCATTGATAATTTTTTCATAACCTCTTTTTGACTCCATTTACCAATGAAACTGATACTCCTTTCCACCTACCTTTCCTAGACCTTTCATATTCTACTGTATCAATTCAACCAAGCAAACAAACAAACACTTGCACTTAATAACTAGTCTAAAACCAATATCCAAAGCACACAAGATAAACCTTTGCAAAAACCAAATAATTTTAGAGATCCCTCTCTGAGAGCAAGAGGAATAGATCCAGTAACTCTAAAGATTGGTTCTGATGTTGCCTTGTCTTTTGATTTTCCAATCTATCAAAACATGGGACACCAACAACGACATGAGTGTGTTTTCATCAAAGATTCTAAGACCAAACCCATATTCTCATGTGTCGTGGAAATTCAACATATGTGTTGTTCACCTAAGAACTACATGTAATTCATCTTAGAATACTCATGTCCAATCTCAACTTATCCCACTTAACAAGTTACAAATAAAAGGCTCATCACATCCAACTGTGGTCGTAAAACAACTAAGGAACATGGTTTACATATTGACATTGCATAACACCTCATATGTCTTAAATTCCTTGGCATTATGTGGCATGTGTTAGCACCCCCTACATTCATTGACATGCTTTTATACTCTCTAACACACCCTAGCACTTCCTGACATGCCTTGGTAGTTTAACATACCTTGGCACTGCCTAGCATATAACCCTATCACTCCCTCCTTAACACACCTAGAGCTCATTAACACTTCCTATCACACACTCTTATTTGCTTATTTCCATGAATTTTTATCTAGTTCTTCCTTATTTTTACGTGACACTCCCTATCACTCCCTAGCATGCATTGGCACACCCTAACACCTGGCACATCTTGGCATGCCACCCTAACACTCTAGTATTCCTTGGCACTACCTATCATACCTTGTCACTCTCTCCTTAGCACACCTAGAGCTCATTAAAAATCCTAGTCACAAACTCTTATTCATTCATTTCCATGCAATTTTACCTAGTTCTCCCTTGTGTTTCCATAACATTACTTAACACTACTTTGCACGTGTTGGTACACCCTAGCACCTCAGACATCTTGGCATGTCACCCTGGCCTCTAGCATTCCTTAACGCTGCCTAGCATACCTTGTCACTCGCTCCTTACCACACCTAGAACTCATTGAAAATTCCAATAAAAAACTCGTATTTCATCATTTCCATGCATCTTGATGCAGTTATCCCTTGTGTCTCCCTGTAACTCCTATTCAACACTTCCTTGCACATGTTGGCACATCTTGGCCGCATACCGCCCTAACACTCTAGCATTCCTTATCACTGCTAAGCATTCCTAGTCAATCCTCCTTAGCACACTTGGAACTCATTGAAACTCCTTTTCGCACACTCTTATTCATTCATTTCCATGAATTATGACATATTGATCTGTTTGTGTTTCTCTAGCACTCCCTAACACTCATTGGCACACACTGGCACACCCTGGAACTTGGCACATATTGGCATGCTTTCCTAGCACTCTATCATGCCTTAGCATTTCCTAGAATACCTTGTCACTCCCTCCTTATCACAACTATAACTTGCTAACACTCCCTATCACACACTCTTATTCATTCATTTCCATGCAATTGAAACTAGTCCTCTGTTGTGTTCCTTGATACTCCCTAGCATGCGTTGGCACCAAACCATACCACCTAGCACATATTTGAATTAATAACATGCCTTGGAACTTTCTAGCATGTGTTAACACTACCTGGGATCCCTGCACACATTGGAACTTCATAGTTGTCATGCCCTCATAGATAACCTTACTTTTTTATGACTTTGGAACCCAACCAAGTAATTGAAAAGATAGTGTTGTGTTTAGCACAAAGTACCCCTTTGTCTAAAATTTTTTTCTCCATCCGCTTATCGAAATCATAGGCTTGCCTCCTGCAAGTCCTATTATGAAATTCTCCTAACACACTTCATCCATGGGACACCTGGAATTCACTGACATTCCCTCACAAACACTCTTATTCATTCATTTCCATGCACTTTGAACTAGTTCTCCCTTCTGATGGTCTGACACTCCCAAACACTCCTCGTCATGCATTAACACGAACTGGCATGTGTTAGCACACCTTTTAATTCCTTGGGACACCATGGCACTCCGTAATTTTCATGTCATCATTACTACCCTTATTTTTTTTAGACTTGAGAACCCAACCAAGTCCTGCCTCGACTACAAAAACTTAACCAAGTTTCATTTACTACAGCTAGACTATGAATTGTTCACCTAATAATGGCTTATAACTAATCTTAGGCTACTAATGGATAATATTAACTCATCCCACTTAAAACTTTACCAAGTCAAGGCTCATGTCCAATCATGACCATAAAACAACTGACCAGCATATTTTACATCTTGACATGCCATAACACCTAGAATGTCACAATCCCTTGGCACTATGTGGCACATGTTAGCATCCCTTGCATTCCTTGACATGCTTTGGAACTCCCTAACACACCCTACCATTCCTTCAAATGCCTTGGAACTCTAGCATCCCTTGGCATTTCCTAGCATATAACTTTCTCATTCCATCCTTAGCACAGTTGGAAATTTTTGACACTCCTTATCACACACTCTATATTCATTTATTTCCATGCATTTTGAACTAGTTCTCCCTTATGTTTCCGTGGCACTCACTAACACTCCCTGACACATTGGCATACCCTGTCACTTGGCACATATTGGCATGTTACCCTGGCACTAGCATTCCTTGGCACTACCTAACATACATTGTCACTCCCTCCTTAGCACATCTAGAATTTTCTAATGTCCCTGTCACAAACTCTTATTCATTCATTTCCATGCATTTGAAACTATTGTTCCTTTGTTTTTCCCTGGCACTCTATAACACTTCCTGACATGCATTGGCACACCATAGCACCTGGCACATCTTGGCATATTTCCCTAACATCTAACATACCTTAGCACTGCCTATCATACCTTTTCACTCCCTCCTTAGCACACTTGGAACTTACTGATACTTCCTGTCACATTCTCTTAATTTTTCATTTGCATGAATTATTTTCACCTAGTGCTCCCTTGTGTGTCCCTATGACTCCCTAACCCTTCCTAGCATGTGTTGGCACACCTTGGCACCTAGCACATCTTGGACACATGCCACTCTGGCACACTAACATGACTTAGCACTGCCTAACATACCATGTCACTCGCTCCTTAACACACTTGGAACTCACTGACACTCCCTGTCACACACTCTTATTCATTCATTTCCATGCATTCTGACATATTTCTCCCTTGTGTTTCCCTAAAACTCGCTAATGCTCAACACATATTAGCACATCTTGGTATGCTTGCCTAACACTATAGCATGCCTTGGAAATATCTATCATATCTTATCACTCCCCCCTTAGCAAAGCTGGAACTCCATAGCATGCCCTATAAATCCCTGACACATATTGGCTCTTGGAACTTAGTGGCACTTGAAAATTCTTGGCATGTGTTTGGATGCCCTGGAATTCCTTGGCATGGTTTAAGATAAAATTTATTTGGGATCAATTATTCACAATTAATATAGAATTAATAGAGGATGATTTGGCACTTAAGATACACTAAAACGTAGCCCTTGGCATGTATTGGCACTAGTGTTGGTATGCGTAGAAGACCCCTCCTGAAAAGGTAAGGTCCTAAATTATTAACCCTCATATGTGTTCATTTATTTTCATTTTAACTTGGTGTTCGATTTTGTCGCCTTACACCTCTTGATATGCGTTTGAATACCCTAACACCTGGCACATATCATCATGCCTTAACACATAGCATGTCTTGGAATTCCTGGCATGCATTGGCATGCCTTGGCATTATCTGGCACATGTTAGCACAACCTGGCATTTCTTGAAATGCCATAGCATTCCCTAGCATGCCTTGTCACTCCCCCCTTGGCACATTTGACAGTCGCTGACACTCCCCAACACACCCTCTTATTCATTCATTTCCATTCATTTTCACTCAATGATTTATGTTTGATGGGGTGCATGTCTAAAAATATTTCCTTTAAGAGAATAAAAAAATGATCATAAGTAATTGCTAGATTCTACTTGAATAACATTAGGAAACCACACAAAAGATTTTAAGAATGAAATTTTTAGGGTTTTTTTTTTATGGTGTGGGAATGGTAAGAAGTGAGTGGTTAATATGTTGTGTTAATCCTTAGAATACCTTCTCACTCCCTCCTTGGAATGATAGCTAGCACTCATTTCCACTCCCTGACACACCCTCATATTCATTCACTTCGATGCACTTTGACCTAGTTCTCCCTTGTGTTGTCCTAGTACTCCCTAACACTCATCAACATGCATTGAAACTCTCTACTTAGCACTTTTCGACATGCTCTACCACTTCATAGCATGCATAACACTCCCTAACACACATTGGCACTTGGCACATGTTAGCGCTTGTAAAGTCTTAGAATGTATGACATGCATTGAGATTACTTGGTATGCTTTGGCATGGTTTAATATTAATGTTATTTGAGATCAATTATTGGAAAGTAGATGAGAATAAATAGAGGAAGATTTGGCACGTAGAATTCACTAACACTTGGCATTTTGAACTTATTCACACCTAGTTTTGGTGTGCCTAGCATGCCCCTCACGGAAAAGGTAAATTGATGATGTATTAACCCTCCTATGTGTTCATCTCATTGTAGTTTAACTTGTTTCTCCATTTTGTTTCCTTGACCATCCCTGACGCACATTGTCACACCCTTGCACATCTTGGCATGCCTTAACACTTGGAACATCTTAGCATGTTTGACATGCCTTCGTACTATTTCTCATATATTATCATTCCCAAGTACACCTTCGCACTCATGCCCTGAAAAATAGCCTTACTTGGGAACCTTACATTCCCTGGAACACATTCACACTACCTAGCTGTCATACCCTCATAGATAGCCTTAATTTTTTTGCAACTTGGGAACCCAACCAAGTCATTAAGACAACAATGTTGTGCCCAACCCATATTCTCCCTTTCTCTAAAATTAATTTTTCCACACCTTATCACAACCATAGGCTTCCTCTTGCAAGTCTTATTCTGAATTTGTATAATTGTATTTATATAATTTCTGGATGACCCAATGAATGAAGTAATGTGTAAATGAGAAAACATAGGTAAACAATTATCATGTTAAGAAATTCTATTATGCATTTTTATTTCAACGTGGTATTAGAGTTATGAACAAGGATCAAATTTGTCTCTGAAATCTAGTCAAGATTATGAAGGACATATTCACGAGAAGTTGAGCTTGTAAGAATAAATTTCTATGGTTGGAAACAGACTTCCTATTGAAAAAAACACCTAAGACAAGTCTAAAATTATCTCTATTCTATTGGGTCAGAATATATCTGTTATAAGAGAAGGACCAAGGGTCTTGGTTTATTAGCACAAGCCTCGAACAGTCCAAGATTAGGAAAATCTCAATTCTGGGCACAAATATGAATTTAAGACAATATGATCGAGGTTATTGTAAGCTGAGTTACGATACAAGCTAATAACAACCTAACTCTCCTTGATGATCATCGAAGTTATCTTTGATGAAAATTCAAGGAAGAATCATAAATTTTAGAGTTTTTTTTGGTCTACTGAAGGAAGACTAACATAGAACAAGCCTCATAAATCCAAAAAATGATCTTACTTGATGGAGTTAACATAAGCACTAATATGAAATTTTGGAAAAGGTAACACATGAGGCATGGTATGTTGGGTCGCCACTTTAGTGGGAGACATTTTGAATAGGAACCCCCTTTGGGGGATTGTTGTGTCTCCCTCCCAGGTGCTTCCTCTTTATGTAGTTTTGACAAATTTTTACCTGAGTTTCTTGCTAGTTCAATTTTTTTAGTTGGAGATTAGTTGGACATTAGTTTGAATGTTTTGAAGAGTCAAAATGACAAATTTTCAATGGTGATGGAAATTGTTTGTGTGTGCAAAGAGTGTGACTCTATAATGAGATAGAAGTTTGGTTCGCCTCAAAATTGGTCATGGGTCAATTATAGGGTGGTCGATTGTCACTTTTATTGGTTTTCATACATGATAATACATGAGCAGTATGTTAGATCAAGCACATCTTAGTGGGAGGAATTTTGAATGAAAACTTGTTTGGTGGATCAATGCAACTGCCTCGTAGGGGCTTTCCCTTTGTATGGTTTGGAGGATGTTGGATCCATAGTGGATGGGTGGAATAGTAGTTTGTGTGAAGGGTGATGCGGTATAAGAGTTTTTTGTCAAACACATTTGAAGATTGACTGAGGGTCATTTGTAGGGTGATCAACTCCCATTTTGTTTAGACAAGGCCCAAGTCCCTTTGAAGGGGGCACTTGATAGGGTGACTAGCCCTTCAGGGCAAGACCATGCGACATCGTCAATGAGTCAGGTTGTTTGGGAATGTAACCCTAACTGGGTGGTAAATTCTGTCCAAGGCTAAATATGGATAAGGTACTGATAACAAACAAGTATTGTGAGGAAAAGGTGAAAAGGACTTTAAAAAGAGAGTTATATTGCTTGATTGTTGGCATTGGTATTGTATGTAGAATTTCACTACCAATTATATAGAATAATGTTATCTATAATGATAATTTTCCTTGCTAATAGGGTTGTGAGGAAAATTGAAAACACAACACATAAAGGGCCACTATTCAAAGCCCAATTTGCACCCCATGTTTGTTGCATTGGTTTCCATGTATTGGGGTTTCCCTAAAGAGAAGTGAAAAACAAACCTGTTATATAAAATTGTAACCCATGCATAATATAATTTCATTATTAAATGTAGTATATACAATGGGAAATTAATTAAATTTGTAAAGCACCCACCTAGTTTAGGTTGCCATCTCCATTTTTGTATCCAAGAAAGAGCCTGATCTAGTAAGCACTTGAGCCTGCATTAACGTGGAAGGAAATATTCACAAGGCACCCTGTTTTGTGCAAAATGGTCATATAAAAAAGAAGCATTACAAAATAAAAGAAAATGATGCAAACCATTTTTGAAATTCATCTATTTTTCTCATCTTCAATCCAAAGAAGATAAATTTCTTCGAAACAATGTAGACATGACTCTAACATTGAGCTTATCTATACCTCTACAAGGATCAGATTCCATATCGTGGAAGGTAGTATCGTTGAGAACAAACTATGCTTTCCTAAATGATTCACCAATGACCACAATAGTGACTTATCCCATAGTTAATTTCCTCATCCACTTAGAGTTGGAAAACAAAGGAAAGACAATTTTTCATCTCATTGTTAAAGAAACGTTGAATGTTAATAGAGATTTAAAAAATCCCCACCAAAAGTATAAAATATATTCATGAAATGATCTTTACACTTGTCTACATATTGAAGTGCAACCATACATTGGCTTGACATTATTAAAACCTAGACTAAGTTAAAATTATTATGTTGGAAATGACCTTTTTTTTATTGTGGAGGAAATGCATTTATTTTTTCTTAAGTTCATTATTTTTAAACCATTTTTTTAAAGTAAATTTCATCTTTAAATAACAAGTGGTCATTTCTTTCTTCTGTTTTCCAGGTTTGGGATTTAATAGGAATTGAACATTGAGGTCCTAGGGGTCCATTATTGAAGAAGTTGCTCTAGCTACAACAAAAAATGTAAGACATTGCTTTGACTCTTTCAATGGTTATGTTGAGGACTTATGTATGAAGAAATTAGTTGTTTTTGGTAATCATCTAAGAAGTAAAAAAAATATTTTCTATGCTTACAATAATTAAGGTCAAATGGTTATGGTTATTCTCTAGAAAAATATAGTTGATATAGGAATTTTTTTCTAGATTGTTTCTTGTCACACAATTTGTCTAATCAAATCCACACAAAATATTAGAAGCATACATTTTTACAACATCCCTTTGTGCCAACAGGGAAAATTGTTAGTGTATTCCTTCTGTGGCCACGGTTAGGATGGATCTAGTTCATACCTCCATCTCCTAAAGCACTGATTAATTTAAGAATAGGGCATATTAATATTTTTGTTGTATGAATGGTATATTGTGGGGGTAAATCACACAAAAGGTTTGCTTTTCATCCCTACCAGGTACACCTTCAAATATGATTTTCCCTCCAAGAAAGGATTTATCTCAATTAAAACACATGATTTAAACTCATCGAAGATTCACTCAAGAACTATACCCTACCCAACAATGTCATCAATTGTTCTAATATCAAAATTGTTCTAGTAATTTTGTAATTGTAAGTTCTTTGGCTTACAACACCACCTTCATCCCAAATAAAACATCAAGCTTAGTAATGGGAGCTTAATACCCCAAAATAGCTAAATATATCATATCCTCCTCTATCCACTTAGACAATATTTGAGTAGTATTTAACTACTCCAATTACTATAATGGCTTAGTGGAAAATTCATCTCTCGTGAGGTAAATATTAACATTAAAATAGACAAACAAAGTCCTAAAAGTAATATTTCTTTTCCATTTTTCCTAAGAGCCAATAAATTGCCTTTTTTTCCTCAAGCACCTCTTCCTAATGTCACCTTATACCTTTCCCAACCCATCTCCAAGAGTAATGTGCATCCTAAATAAGCTTAGGGAAAATTTAGGGTCATGGTTAAAAACATTCAAGTCGCTTGAAGACATTTTGTAGGTTAAACCCAACACCCTCAGTCATTAAACCCTAATTTAACTCATCTACCATATTTTAAAGATTTTAGACATTTATTTCCCATTATTGAGTGTTGGCTTTATCATAGACTCAAGGTTAATGGAATGTTTCTAAATATGGCCTATTGTTGTCTAATGTCCTAATATATTCCATCTTATAGGGGCAAGAAGGTCTCACTTGAGACACATATAATATTTCCCAATAAATAAAGTGCAAAACGTTAAATATTTTAGTGGGGATCACATTCGTTATGATATTATTAGAATCCATTTAAACCACTATAACTAACATCATTGTGAATAAAAACTAACATAGATCACCGAAATATAGTACAAATACAAACACATAGGTAGAATAGTAATCCATTATACTAATAACATGCATGGTATTATATAACTCTAATGTATAATAACAAATGAAATCCCAATTACATCTTCTCCATAATATTGAATCTATTTAAGTACGTTATAGACCTTGCATATATAGGAAACTAGAGTGACCTCAAAAAACTCGAAATTATAATAGATCATTTACCAACTATAAGCCACTCAACACACAAATAAAGTACAAAAAAGTTTATTTCTTTAGAGAGATATACAAATTATCTAGAAACTAAGTAAAAAAGACTTATGAGATGACTCTTTAACTTTATATACTCAACTTTCTATAAATCAACATATTCAACCTTCTATATATTTACTTTTATAAATTCATATTTTTCAGATTTTGTTGAACCTTTCTCCATGCTAAAACTTTGTAAAAAATGGTCTCTACAATGTCTTCCCCTCACCCCTAAATTGGATTCTATGCTTCATATATGTCTTCTTTGACACCCAAAAAACACACTCATTTCATATCAAAATATAAAAAAATTCAAATATCTAATTTTTTCATTTCCCTCCTATTGCTGGGTCAAAATATCAAAAAAATTCAAATATCAAAATTTTTCATTTCCCTCACGTTGCACGGTTTTTCGAGGGAAGGAGGAGGGGTATCGTGGTGGTTTCTTTCCACAGAAATAATCTGAAAAATATTCCCCACCCTGGGGTGATAGTCCATCCCTAAAGCCTCCATCTCTCTTCGCAACTTCATACTACTTCTAAACAAGTGCTCGAATTACCGTCATCTGCTCACTCAGCAGAGCCGACAGATTTGATCGAGGGTCTCCCAAGAAGTTCAAGGAGGGCACTGGTAATGAAGAGGCCAAGGAGGCTAAGACACATTGTCTAATTCTTTTCAAGGTTCAGTCTCCTGACGCAAATTCCTTTTCACTCTTAAACCCTAACTGTCTGTTGAAAAAATGTAATACTTAGGTGAGAGGCCCTCAGTTTTTTCCAGAGAAATGTCAAACTCTCTCATTTTCTTACATGTTAGTAGAGTTTGCAATGGGTTTAATATATGGGTTTTGTATTTTATGGATCGAGTTTTGTTTGTTCCATTTTTATATGGATTCATGTCTTTTATTATTTAATAGGAAGAGTTGAATGTATTGAATCAGAAGTCACACGTCTTGCTTTTATGGTTGCCTTCCTACGAAAGATGTATAGCCAGAGAGAAAAATTCCCAGCCTTCTCTACGAGGAAACAATATTTGCCTTGAAGAAACAGGGAGGAATATCATGTGGGGTTCGGATTCCATCTGTTCGATAGCTTGAACAATCGAGAGAACAGTGTGAGTGGATGCTCCTGCAAAGCTGAAGCAGTACACACCAGATCCAAAACCATGGTATCCAGTGGAAAATTTGAGTGACATATCGAAGATCTTACAGAGAAATTGCGATTCTATTTCTTTTTTTAGCTGGGAAGATTGAAAGAAAAGTGAGAGAATGCCCCAGATCAACGTATCTTCTGGACTACTACTAGAAAATATGTGTTCTACCAAGAGCCAGACTTCTGTACAGCGTTCTACCAAATTCTGGAGCCCTTGACTATGCTATGAAGACCATCAAGGTGGAAGGTCCTATGGCTCTTTACAAGCAGTTTATTCCCATTGGTTACTGTCGTTATTTTCGTTACTATAAGTAAAGTGTTATAACCTGTAACAAAGGTGCTAGGAAGTAAGTAAGAGATGTAAGATAATATATACATGTGAGAAAACCCCAGATATCAATGAAAAATTAGAGAGTTAATTCTGTAGAGAGCTTGAAGTTTTATGAGATTGGTACATATGTATATATATTTGTATTCATATGCTATGATGATTGAATTAATTGAAGTGTATTAAAATAGGGTGTTAAAGGACCTCTTGCCGCTCTTCATTTGTAAATCTCTTCCAATAATTTTTTCTATGTGATTTCTTGACGTCTTTCACAGTTTAATTTAGCTTTTCCCTATTCTCACTTGCTTGTTGTTCCTTCAAAATAGGCTCTAGTGTGAGATGTCATTATTTTCAGAAGTTTTCCTGTCTCAAGAGTGCTCTATTGAAGTTTCCATCCTTTACCATTCTATTTGTTGCTTTTAATCCAATGCCTTGAATAATATTTTGCTACATAGGTGCAATGTGAGAGGGTCTCTCACTGATTTCAACATGGCCATTTTAAACACTAATTGCAAGCTGAATTTAGATGATGTATTTCACTGCAAGGGTTTTTTGGACATTGCAAAATTTAAAAGAAAAATCCCTCTGTGATGATAAATATTGGAAAGTACACGAGTATATGCTCAGGTGATTGGAAACTAAGGGGCTTATTAAGATAGTTATTAATGACCATATTCTTTTTCATATCAGGACAAAGAGTGATAAAGATAGACCTTGGTATGGGAGTATTTTTATTTAATGTTTTACATTACATCTACTGGGTAGTTCACTGATACCAGGTAGTACATAGCAACGAGAACGCTGATGGGTCGTTGATCGGATTGCAATATAAAGCAGAAGTAGTTTTTAAATTTACCAACATCTTTCCTTATTAAGATTTTAAATAATCAGTTTTTCCGTGATGGTGATGGGATGCTGATAGAATTGCAATATAAAGAAAAGTAGTTTTTCAATTTACCAATGTCTTTCTTTATCCATATTTATCCATCTAACTGAGGTAGATAGAAAAATATTGATATCTATCTGTCAGGTAGGAAATTTATTTCCACGATGATATCTTTTATTCTATTGGCCCTTCCTCTTCCTTCTCGCCCCCTCCAATCAAACCAATGGCCTAGATGTAGATGGTGTTATAGGATCTGCTAGAAATGCAGTGATTGGTTGCGAACCAAGGAAGAAATGTTGGCATACCCATTTGATCGAGTCGAGTGAAGAATGAAAGAACAGATAGACAGATGGTGGGAGGGCATCATATTCAAACAAAATATTATCCATGAACATATATATTGGAAAAAATTCACTATGCACTTAGGAATATTTTCAAGGTCCTTAATTTTTAGATTTTATTCTCAACAATTTTATTTGAGCAAGTTAGGAAGATTTAGATTTTCAAGGACCTTAATTTTTATATTTTATTCTCAACAATTTTATTTGATGAGCAAGTTAGGAAGATTTTCTAAGGACCTTAATTTTTAGATCCTATTCTCAACCATTTTATTTAATTATACAAGTGGATGTCTTCATTGTGGCCATCTATATGTGTCTTTTTTCTACTTAACTTTAGAGAATGTCAAATTGAAGAACCATTTGCCTAGTTCTCAATGGGAACTAGACATAAGCATGTAAATTTAACATGAGAAATTAAAAACGTTAATCAAACTTACAAAATAAACAATAACTTTCTGTCTACTTAACTTTGGACATTCTCCGATGTAAGCAAGCCTATATGGATTTGAAAGTGAGAACCCATATGTTTGTTCAATTTCGTTCCTTTCTTTACAAATAGTGTGCTTACATGTGAAATCAAGGTGCTTCGTATCAATAAAAACACCCACACTGGAAGCAATATTAGCATAAGCTTGGTTTCTTCTACCTCGGTTACAGGACACAACTTACACCGACTTGTTGAGCCATCCTTTGTTGCCGCTTTGTCCAAATATCTGCGAGGTAGAAAAAGGAAAATTAGACTAAATAATAGTGCAGTGAAGTTATGGAAAAATTAATTTGTATAAACATGGATAGAAAATTAATTCATTTCTTTTGAGACTAACACTAATAACATAAAATATGGCAGTGACACTAATACTATTTACTCTCAAACAATCATGATGATTGATTTCAACAATTACAACCAGGGTTTGTCTACTATTAATCATAATTCACAAAATAGTCAGATGATAATGAAAATTACTCCTGGTTGAACTCACCTCAAAACTGGAGTATGAGAAATTGGGAATCTGCCTTTAGGAACATACTATTTGGGGTCAACCTCATAAATTTTGGTGGGATCTGATGGCACATTAACTTTCCATTTTCAAATTGTTGCAACAATTACCTAAGCCTTGTGATTGAATGGATTTCCATTCTGAACTTTATGTCTATAAAATTTAGTACTGATTAAGAATAGTATGAGAGATATAATCAATCCCACTATGGGAATCACATAACTACAGCGAATCCCACATGATCCTAGATGTATATCAGAAAACTATCTGCAAACAACATTCCCAAAAACACACTAAATATCCACCAATTTAAGGAGGATTTCCGAACCTTCTCCTTGGGATCAAATTCATCGAACTGTTCGGCACCAATGGCGGAGATTTTGGGCTTTGTATCACTAGTGCCCACTGCAAGAACATACAAAGAAAAGTAGAAAATCCCAACTTGAAACTTGGAATATTTCTCACAAAGGTTGGAGACTTCAGAGAATGCTCCCAACCTCTCTACACAGACTCTGGAGAATGTCAAATTGAAGAACCATTTTCCTCGTTTTCAATGGAAAATGGACATAAGCATGTAAATTTGACATGATAAATTCAAAAATTTAATTGAACTTACAAATGAAAAAATAATGGTTGCAGAGCAAAATGTCCCTATCCTGCAATAAGGGAGTGTTCGAAGAATGAAGAATCCAAACCCAACACAACAACATGTGAACTTGTTTTTGAGCTTTCTAATTATTGGTGAATAGATCATCTTGGAAAACGTTCTACCAGGAGCTAGACCTATGTACATGGCCTGTAGGGAATCTCGGTGTGATAGAAGTGGTGTGGCGTCCTAGCGCCATGGCCATGAAAAAGAGATTGGGGAAAGAGTATCAACTCATGGTGAACGTGAAAGGGTAAATGGGTTGTCATGATTGATTTCAACAATTACAACCATGGGGAATATGATCTTGTTGTTGGTACATTGACCAAGCCATCGAAAACACAACCCATTTTCATACTTACTACAGAGAGGGAGGAGAGTATGATGTTGATGTTGAAACTAACGAAGCCATCGAAAACCCAAGCCATCATGAAAATTGTTGTGCCTACCAATTAACAGTTTTTTCCAGAGGTTGTCATCAAAGCGTTAAAACAAAGCCAGGTGTCCCATGACTATTCTGATGATGTTGCGAGAGAGGATAAATAGTGGATGTATTAGGATGTGAGTTACATATTTTTTTCCTATACTTTGCCAAACTTTGTGTGTTTTTTTTTCAAATGAAGTAGAAATGTCTCCTTTTTTTTATACCAGAAAAGTCAACCTAAACTTCAAGTGCTCTGGTATGTTGACCTTTTTTTGTTTAATATGTGCACTAGAAAATGGGAACTGAAATTTAATATCTCGATGGAAGATTTTGCTTCCTATAAACGTAAAAAAAACTGCCCAAACTTCTCTATTGCATATTAGATGTTGAACAAAATTATGAGCTCAATGAAAAAATTTCTCCTAAAACTAGATGTGGTCATTTACGTATGAAATTTCTTAGGGGATTGATCTTAAGAATAATTCCTTCCCCTTCGGCTCAAGGTATGAGTGGTAGCCATTCTATCAAACTCACCTGGGTTGTCTGCCCTGCCTTATGCCTTTTTTACCCATGCGGCTTGGGTGAGGCATGCCACAGAGAGAACGAAATACCTATTTACATTCTAACACTTCCCTAATATCACCTGTGAAAAAATACCCATCGACATTATAATAATTTCAGGAAATTTTACTTAGATCAAGGTGGCGCGTGGGACTTGTATTCTAGACTAATATTGAAGTGAGGTCCTATATTTAAATATATGATATAGAAATGTATGGTTCGTTAGAGGTTTTTGAAGAGAGTTGGCATTTTTTTTCTTATATGTGGGTTATATGTTTCTCCAGGTCAAGTCACCAAGTTGATATTCGAACTTGGGAACAATGGAATTTGAAAATATGTGCTAGTGAAAAAGTATATGATAAAATTCACCATTACATTGGACAAAAGAATTAAGTCGTTATTTAGTTTCATTATAACTTCATATCTATATCTTTAATTATCTACCTTTTTTTCCTCTAATAAAAACGTGACAATTTCCCCGAAGTATCTGGATGGAGGTTGCTTTAACTGCCATTGATAACAAGAGATAGTAACTTGGCATTTTCATTGGGACTCCAACCTCGGCTAGACGAGAATTGGAGACCTCATGACTAACTCTACCTTGAAGCAAACCTTTCAAATTGATCGACCAAATTCATTGGGATTATCTATCTATCTACCTATACATGGATTTTGTTTTCATATTTTTATAAGTTCTACAAAAAGAGGAGGCTCAAGGTTTTACAAATATTATTGCAAAACCCTAATTGGATGATTTGTTTCTTTTAATGTTTCAAGTAACAAAAAAAAATGAATCTTAAAGATTTATTTTTAAAATTTATTAGAAAATTTAACTATCTTGATTAAATTCTTTTTTGCTTCATATTCAGTGAAATTCATCTTCTTGAAAGCAATCACCAAATGTGGGTGACTAAGGATTGAAGTCATTTACATAAGACCTGCGGACAATATGTTTTTTTTTTAAGACACCGAGAATATTTTCGATGTTGTTTTCCATGCTTGGGTTCTAATGCTCCTATTCTATAAAGTGATGTTGTCACTGGAATAAAAAACTAATGATGTGTGTAACTTGTTGGAGCATGAGAGTTTCGACTTCTTGTTAAGGGAACATAACTAAAGGTAAAAAATTCAGTTCTACCTTTTTTGTCTGGAGAAGTAGGGTATTTAGGATATTGCTTCTCCAAATATTTCTAAACTGTGATGACTAGCCATTGTTCAGAAAAAAATTAGAAAGGTGTCCATATTTGAAACTATTTCCACACTTTAAGGAAATATTCTTGTAGTCGAGAGAATTTTCTCAAGAATAATTTAAAATCTTCCAATGTGGAGTTTGATCAAAGTTGGTAAATGTATTGATCTACATCTATGCAAATTCTTGTGTTCTTTAAATTCATTAGCTCTCGTATGTATCTTTAGGCCATAAGAGAGGATCCCAAGCTATTCCAACTTGTCAAAATTTTGATGTATATCAAAATTCCAATGGAAAGTCGGTAAGTTTTACCCACTTTAGGGGTTAAAGAATTAAAGTATTTTAAGGGTTTGTTTCATTAAATAGTCTTGGCTCTTCCCATTTTTCATTCCTAGTATTGTATGATGGGTAAACTTGTGATTTTCATCAGATAACAAGAATTTTAGGATGATATATACGGAGCAGTGGATGGATTTGGGGTTTATCATACTATATTTCCAGTTTTTCAGCTCCATAATATATTTCCATTTGTGAAGCTGGGCAGGTATGAAAGATTTTTTTTTTTAAATGCATACTTCCCTTCAAAATAAGACAACACATTAGTAAGCCTTTTCAATGTAATATTTTTGCAACCTAGTTTATACATTGGTGGAGATTGCATAGTTGTTTTATTATTAGAAGCATTGCAATTGTCTTTAATATATTATACCGCTATAGAAGAGGCAACATATGATGGATTTGGTTTCATTGAGGTTGGATTCTTTTGATTTTTCACGATATTTGGATGAGTTCTTATGAATAGCTTGTTAATTTATTTCTCTTGATATAGGAAATTTGTCATGCACAACATGTATATGTTGGTGGTCTTCCTCCACTGGCCAATGACAGGGTAAAATTTTGTGCTTTTTTTGGAACAATTCTTTATATGTTTCTAATAGGCTAGTTAACAACCATAGAAATTTTAAAGTTATACTTTCAAGAAGTTGTATATTTTTTCTTGCAATTTTTCATTTGTTATATATTTCTTTATTGAATTGTATATACTCAATAACTAGTGTTCAGTGAAACTCATTACTTAAAACATTTGAACATTTTATGAACTTCAGATGTGTTCAAAACACTCACAAAAATTGAGAAAAGTATCACAAATTCATGATGTTTGATAATATGAAAATTGTATATGTGTGTTCTTAATTGCACCGATGATCCATCTATTAAATCTCCATCCGAATCAAGAGATTGATGGATGTTTTCATGTTTAGAAAGGGTATTTTTTGGCAGCATAATATAAAATTATAGATAATGTTAACTGTCTAAATATGCTTAGAACTTTAAAAGTGACGTTGAAGTGGTGTAGAAGGTAGTTACTCCCATGCATCTTTTTTATAGTGAATAGAATATTTCTTTTCCTCATAGTTTCAATTCCAGAAAATTGCTACATATTTTAGTCAGGCTATGGCTGCTATAGGAGTAAACACTATTGGGCTAGGTATGGATTATAAGGAAGTATTTTAAGTTTGTATTTTTTACATCATTTTCGTAAACTCTAGAGCTTGGAACTGAAAATTGTATCTGCGAGTAGGTGATGTTGCTATTAATGAATATATAAATCATGAAAATAACTTTTTATTTGTGAAGATGCGCATAGTTGAAGAGGCCAACATTGCAATGGCTCTTGATGGTATCATTTTTGAGGTACATTATTGTATACTTATGCTCCAATTACCATTCTATGTAATTTTAAAAAAGGGTCTTACTCAGTTGTACAATAGTAGACAATTCCTTTCCACCATTTTAATGCACTGAGAAGTTGATTTTGTTAATTTTCTTATTATTATCATTGGCTTTCATAGGGTGTTTCTATGAGAGTGAGGAGACCAAGTGATTACAGTCCCTCATTCGCAGTAGCCCTTGGCCCCAGCCAACCCAATCCCCACCTTAATTTAGGTGTTTTTGGTATTACACCAGGGTAAGTTATGTAATGCAACATTTGTCAGTGGCTAAGAAGTGAAATCTTTTATTTTGTTTGTGCGCTTGTTTTGTTTCTAGCCCTATGTAAAAATGATACTCGCATATGTGACATATTTACGTGATAAAGGAAAGACAAAGGTACCAATTATAAAAAGTCATCCAACAATTGATATTTTTCCTTCATTCAACCTGTAACATATTGCATCTGTCTTCATCATTGCTCTTCTTCCATATGCTATCCACTTATGACATTTCCTTTGAAATATTTGATGCATTTACAAGTTACAGGTCATTTGTAGGCTATAAATGTCTTCAGAGTTTCAATTCTTATTGAGTGTTCAACTGAACATGTTGATTCTCTTATACGTAAATATTTTTCTCTCCACCCACTTTTCATCACTTCCATAACCATTAGGTAGGGTTCTGCAACTTCGATGATGTTTTTCTTGTTTAGTAAAATATTTTCAAGACTTTAATTTATTGAAATTTGTAGAATTTACAATCTATAAAGTTTCAAGATATAATTTTTAAAAGTCTAATTCTTTAAAGGGTAGTATCTCAATGGAAGAGCACCTGCTTTACAAGCAAGAGATTGGTGGTTCGATTCTATCATGCCCTGATATTAATATGGAATGGCGGAAATTAGTTTTTGGTGACAAAGACTATTTTGACCATCACCAGTGAGCTTATGGTGAAATGTTTCAACCCTCACCAAAATATGAAATGGTGATGGTCAATGAACGTAACCATATATACGCATCAATAGTGATGACCATGAAAGGTTTGTCACCATAAATCATTGTTATCGATATGAAATGGTGAGGGTCACTGTTTTTCATTATGGTGATTATTTGTAACGGATCTTGAAGTCACCAATGAGCGTAACATGAATTTTTATTACCCTCACCAAATATGAAATGGTGACGGTCAGCAAATGTTTCCATATATATGAACCAATATTGATGGCCATAAAAGGTCCATCACAATAAATCATTGTTGTTCATATGAAATGGTGACGGTCACTATCCGTCATTATAATCAATATTCATGACAAACCTTGAATGTCACCACAACACATGCTTTTAGTGACACCACCTTTGGTTACATCTAGTTTTTTGGTGACTAAGGCTATTGTCTGTCACCATTGCTCAAATGAAATGGTGACGGGAACTATCCATCATTATAAATCATTATTGGTGATGAACCCTGAATGTCACAAAAAAACCTATACTTTCAGTGATGCCACCTTTGGTGACGTTCAGTTTTTGGTGACGAAGGATCTTTTGACCATCACCAATGAGCTTATGCTGACATTTTTCTCTCCTCACCAATGTCCTTTTTTCTTGTAGTGCATGAGTGGAGATTTTATGGAATTCACACCACATCCTCATTTCCTTATTTAGATTTTTTGTGTTTTTCTTCACTTGCTTCTTTGGTAGGTTGTCCTGAGTGGCCCTTCTTTACTTTTCCACTTATTTTGCGGCTTAGGGGCACCTTTCCCTGGCTTCGAGTTTATGGATTCAATGTCTCACTTCTTCTGCTTAAATTTCTTCTTGATCTTGGCGGCATATCGATATCCCGTGCCAAGTGAGGTAATGTCGAGGAACTCCATTTCCTACTGAATGTATCTGTGAAAATTACTATGGTGCTTGAGCACCAAGTGTTTCTCCAAATCTTTAATACCCAACTTTGTGTGCATGATATGGAAAAAATTCGTCGGCTCATGCACATCTTGATGCCTTTGTTTCTGCAACGTGTTCCATTGAATGTACATGTACTCATAACTCTCGTCGGGGTAAAATTGTTCCTTTATGCCATCTTAGAATGAATTTCAAGAGGATGCAGCTGAAAAAAGTGAGGGTTCTTCCTCATCCATTTATTCAAAGTAGATTTCCCTCCACTCTTTGACATGGGGGGCAAGTTTGAGGAGCGCAAAGTTAATCTTTCTTGATCAGAGAAATCATGGACTGAAAAATACCCTTCCAGCAAATTCAGCCATCTATCTACGATGTCTGCATCTATTTGGCCCTCAAATATGGGAATGCAAAATTTTACTTGTGCCTTGAAAGGAGTGGAATTTCTAGAGTGGTTGATGGATGAATATGTGCCACCGGTGGGTAGTCGTTGAAGGATCTTGGTAAATTTATCCATCACTGCCTTCCTTTGCTCCTCAAGGGCCTCCTCGAGAAATATTTTGAAAGGATATCCTGCTCCCTCATATTTCTTTTATTCTGCCATGGGAGCCCATCGGGGTTTGCGAGGATAATCTTTCAAAGGTTCAACGAGATCGAGCCATGACTCCTTATACCCTGACCTCATTGGGGACATGAAAATAAAGATCAAGAAAGAGCAGACCAATCTGATACCATTGATCTGGACATATGCAGAAATGCAATAAAATACATAAATAAACATAAACACATAGATGCAGTAGGAATTACACTTCAGTTCATTAATATCAATTACTGAAAAATTCATAGAGATAGAATGGAAAACAATCTAGCTCCAGCGATTGTAGCTTATCTCTGAGAAGAGATGTGGTTGCTACATGCCTCTGAATAATCTTACAATGAGGCTCAATGGCATTTTTATTATTGAATAATAAGATAAAACCCTAAAAATCCAAAACCCTAACATGAGGAGATGTAACACCAAGATTTTATAGGCACCGTTGGGGTTAGTTGGGCAGCCAACTTCCTGGGGTCGTACTTGGTCAAATTAACTCCATTTAGCACATATGATACCTTTTTGGAAAGATCTATTTGAGGACTAGAACGAATATTGTGATTGGTTTCAAAACGTTGGATTTTTAACAAATCATGCCCAAAAAACACCGTTTAGGGTCTCAAAACGACTCGGGAAGTTCATGACCTGAAAAGATGCTCAAAATAGTAAATAAGAAAGCTAATGAAACTGACTAGGTAGAATAGGCAGGTGGCCACCAATATCCACCTAGATCATTCCTCCCCTCTTTGGAAGAAATGGTCCCCATTGCGTGCATAACCTCCATGATTTGGGGAAATTTATATTGAATCTCGTGAAGGAGTTCGTCAGCTTTGACACCCCAATACATTTAGATATTTTATTGGCAAGTGTTTTTAAGTTGTGTGCCTATGATCCAATCAGTTGCAGCATGTTCCAAGAAATTTGGATTTAACTTTTTTGGGGTGAGTCGTTCTGCATTGTCGGATGTGTCTGATAATGGCGGAAATTATGGCTGAAGGAAATCCAGCTTGAACACTTGGTGCAGGCCAAGGAATGGGGGAATGCTAAGCTCAAAATAATTGTCTCCCACAGCCTTGGTGTTGGTATATGGACAATATCGGTGTGGGCATAGCTTGCGGTGGGGTCCAAGGAGACACTCGTTCTGCAAATGTAACCAAACTTTGTCGCCCACTTGGAAGCTGTGTGGCACCTGATGTTGATCATGTCGCTGCTTGTACTTAGCGTTGGCTCTATCCAATATGTCATGAACCTGTTGGCAGATGTGTTGAATGCGCTCAATGAAGTTCTTCACATTTTCAGCTTCAGACTGGACATGAGCCTAATCTACCAAATTAGCCAGAAATGGTATGGATACATCAATGGGACATAGCGTTTGGAATCCCAAGCTCTCCTGAAAGGGGTTGTGTCCAGCTGAGCTATGGAGAGACTCATTATAGCTGTGTTGTACATACGGGAGTATCTCATCCAATGTGCATTTAGAAATGGATTTTGTTGTGATATTTTTCTTGTTGACTACCATAATGGACATCTTCGAGAATCTATCAATGACCACAAAAATACAATCATTTCCATGCTTAATAGAAGGAATTCCCAACATGTAATCCATGGAGATGGATTCCCAAGGTTGACTAGGAGTAGGCAATGGAGTATAGAGACATTTCTTCTTGATTTTTGTTTTGGAAATGGTGCATGCAGTGTAGTATCTGATGTACTTATTGACATTGTGTCAAAGTTTCGACCAATAGAAATACTTCCATTGTTTTCTCGAGCTCGAAATGCCTAGCGATCCGACGTTAATTCACTTCCCAAACCTTCTTGGCATGCTCGATTGAAGGAACGAAAATGTGTCCCAAATGACATAGAAGTGCATATTGGAGGTGAAATTTGGAACTTTCTTACCTTCCAAGAGCGTCTTGTATGTGTGGCCAAATTTTTGGTCATGTCTGTAGAGAAGAAACCAATCGAAAGTCTTGTTCCCACAAGAGTTGAGCATGGTGGTTAGTGCCATGATCGGTGGTGGGGTGAGGAATTATGCACCATTATTGGTGTTGAAATTCTTGTACTTGATGTTCAAATGAAACTTTTGCAGGTATTTGGAAATTTTTTTGATGGTGATCGTTCTACAACATCCCTTCTGTCTGTATGAACTGCAAGGGTCGGTGGTCTATGTTGATAAACGTTTCCTTCCCAAAAATGTAATACCTCCATTGGCAGAAAGCCTACACAATAGAATACATCTCTTTTTCATAAGTGGAGTACTTTTGTACTGTGTCAGAAAGTTTCTCACTTTGATATGCCACTGGATTCCCCTGTTGAGTAACTAGTACCCCAATAGCATAATCAAGGAATCCGTCTCAATCTCAAATGGTTGTTGCAAGTCTAGTAATGTGAGCATTGGTGCAGAGAAGAGGTGATGTTTCAACTCTATGAATGCATTCTTTTGAGATTTAGACCAAAATAAATTTTCTTTTTCTCCTCCCTTGGTGACTTGACTCAAGGGCCAAGTGATATGAGAGAATCCCAACACGAACCTGTGCTAGAAATTGGTAAGACCTAGAAAGTTGTGAAGCTTTGTTAGAGTGGTTGGGCTTAGGAAATTCAGAATGAATCGAATATTGGTTGGATCCACATGCACTCCCTTATCATTAATAACGTATCCTAGATACCGAACCTGGGTCATGGCAAAATTGCACTTCTCAAAATTGGCGCTCAACTTTTATTGTTGTAGTGTTTGGAGGACTTGTCAGATGTAGTGGAGGTTCTCTTCCAAAGCCTCGTTGAAGATCAGGATGTCATCCAAATACACCAGAACAAGTGAGTTGGTGAATGGCTGCAATACATCATTCATCAGTCACATGAAGGTTGCAGGAGCATTCATCAAACCGAAAGGCATAACTAGAAATTTGAAGAGGCCCTCCTTGGCTTTTAATGTAGTCTTCCACACATCAGAGGGTTCGATTGGTACCTAGTGATACCCATACTTGAAGCTGATCTTGGTGAAAAATTCCCCCCGCCCCTCTGAGATGGTCAAGAAGGTCATCGATCCATGAGATTGGATACATATTCCAGACTGTGATCTTGTTCAATGCCCGTTAAACAATTCAAACTCTCCAGGTGCCCTCCTTCTTCTGCACCAACATGATTGGGCTCCCACAAGGTGAGGAGCTTGGCCTGATGTGCCCTTTCTACAAAACCTTTTAGATATGTCTCTTAATTTCATCATTTTCCATAACAAAGAATCGATAGATTGACCCATTTGGCATCATAGTACTTGGGGTCAAATCAATGGAGTGCTTGACCTGACACTGTAGAGGAACCACTGTGGGTGAGGAGAAAATGTCCTTGTATTCCTCCAAGAATTTGTGCATTTTCTGCTACTGCACAGGGGAGCTTTGTTTGGAGGTTGTAGTCACAATATTCTTCTTTCCTTGTGGGAAAATCGTAATGAAAACAAATTTTGTGGTTTGGGAAATAATTTTACTCCATTGATTTGCAGTAATCAAAGAGATGGCAAAGGCGGTAATACCTTCGTTATGTTGTAAAAATTACTTCCAAAAGTAATGATTTCCATTAGACCAAAACCCGCCCGCTACAATCACCAGAGTTAGGATCCATGAGCGGTGGTTATTCCATGTCGCAAAACACACAAGGAGCATTGAAAGCATTGTCAAACAATCTCCCCACCAACATGAGAATGATACCACTTTATGGAATCACGATTGTCATTAGACCAAAACCCACAGAAATTAGTCTCTTCTACAATCGCCAGAGTTAGGATCCACGAGAGGTGGTTAATCCATGTTGTGAAACACATGGGGAGCAATGAAACCAATGGCCAACTGTCATAATAACATAATGAGGCCTAGAATCATATATAACATGTCTCTTCCATAAGTATAATTGGCCTAATAATACATCAGAAACTTCAACAAGAGGAATATCATGCAGTAACTCATCTGTGAAGGTCTTGATGTTGTAGGGAAGGTGGCACTACTGGCTGACATGAAGATCTCTTCCTTAGTGAAGCCACCTGATGGTATATGCCTCTACGTGTGTTTTAGTCAGTATACCAAACCACTTCAATACCTCTGCTGAAATGAGGTTCTTTTGGCTTCCATTATTGACAATGAATTGCAGTTGAAAAACCTTGACCCACATCTGGGAATGGAAGAGGCGCTCCCCCTCCTCTAGATCTTTGACTTCCTCCTTCTGGATATTGGTGATGCCAATGGTGTCACTAGGTTCTATATCAATGATTTGCTTCCATTTCTCATTCCCCTTGTCTTGTTCTGACTTAGAATCAGAATATGCATCTCATTCAGATGCCTTCAGCTCGTCCACCAATGACTATTTGGCTTGAGACTCATTTTTGTTGTCAGTGGAGCTTATGTGGAATTCACACCACTTCCTTGTGTCCTTCTTTGGCTTTGTGGTGTTTTTATTCACTTGTTGCTTCGACAGGTTTTATTGAGTGACCCTGCTTTGGATTTTCCCCCCGTTCTATGGTTTAGGGGTGCCTTTCCCTAGCTTTGGAATTGTGGATCCAAAGTCTCGCTTCTTATGCTTAAATTTATGCTCGGTGTTGGCAGCATATCGAGATGCCATGCCAAGTGAGGTAATGTTGAGGAACTCCATTTCATCCTGAATATATCTTTCTAAAAAATGCAGTGCTTGAGCACTAAGTGTTTCTTCGAATATTTAATACCCAACTTTGAGCACAGGGTATGGAACAAATTCGACAGCTTGTGTACATCTTGATCCCTTTGCTGCTGCAACATGGTCCATTGAATGTAATTGTTATCATAGCTCCCCATGGGGTGATATGGTTCCTTTATGCCATCTCAGAATGAATTCCAAGTGGATGTGGCTGAAAATGTAAGGGTTCTTCCTCATCCCTCTGTTCACAATAGGTTTCCCACCAATATTTGACATGGGGGGCAGTTTCGAGGAGCGTAAAGGTAATATTTTCTCTATTAGAGAAATCATGGACCAAAAAATACCCGTCCAACAAATTCAACCATCTATCTACGACATCTGCATCTATTTGGCCCTCAAATATGGGAATGTCAAAGTTTTCCTGTACCTTCAAAGGAGTGTCACCTCTAGAGTGGCTACTGGATGAAGTTGCGCTGCCAGTGGGTAGTAATTGAAGGATCTAGGTAAAGTTATCAATCACTGCATTTCTCTGTTTCTTGAGGGCCTCCTCGAGCTATATTTTTGTACGCTATCCTGCTCACTCATCTTTATTTTCTTCTGCCATGGGAGGCCATCGAGGTTTGTGAGGTTGATATTGCAAAGGTTCGACCAAATCGAACCCTGACTCCTTATAACTCGTTCTCATTAGGGACACGCAAAGAAATATTGAGAAATAGCAGACTGCTCTGATAACATTGATCCAAACTTATGCAGGAAGACAATAAAATACGGAAATAAACATAAACATGGAGAGGGAGCAGGAAAAGCACTTTAGTTCATTAATATCACATACTGAAAAATGCTTACGGATAGAATGGAAAACAAACTAGCTTGGGCAATGGTAGGTTATCTCATAGAAGAGATGTGGGGCTACATGCCTATAAATTATGTTACAATTAGGCTCAAGGTAATTTCTATTATCGAACAATAAGAGAAAATCCTAAACAACCAAAACCGTAACTTGAAGAGATGTAACACCAGGATTTTATGGGCCCTATTGGGGTTAGTTGGGCAACTAACTTCCCAAGGTCGTAACTTGGTCATATTATCTCTATTTGGCACGTATGATACCTTGTTGGAAATATATATCCGAGGAATATAGATTATATTGTGCTTTGTTTCAAATCACCAGATATGGAACAAATCATGCCCAAAAAATGTCATTTAGAGTCTCAAAACAGCTCTGGAAGTTTAGGACCCGAAAAATTGCTAAAAATAGTAAATAAGAAAACTAATGAAACTGAATAGGTGGAATATTTAGGTGGCCACCAATATCCACTTGGATCATTCCTCCCCCCTTAGAAAACAATGGTCCCCATTGCATGAATATCCTCCATGAGTTGGCGAAATTTCTATTAAACCTGGTCCCTCATGAACCACTTTCCCTGGTGAAGGAGTTGGTGAGATTTGACATACTGATACAATTGGATCTTTGGTTGGTGAGCTATTTTAAGTTGTGTGTCCATGATTTGATCAGTTTCATCCTATTCCATGCAATTTTTATTTAAATTTGTCGGGGTTAGTTTTTTTGCACTGACAGATGTGTCCAGTAATGGTAGAAAGTATGGCTGAAGGTGATCCACGTTGAACATTGGGTGCAGACCAAGGAATGTGGGAATTGTAAGCTCAAAAGAATTTTCTTCCACGACCTTGGTGATGGTATATGGACCTTATCATAGTGGGTGTAACTTGCGGTGGGGTCCAGAGAGGCGCTCCTTATGCAAATGTAACCAAAATTTGTTGCCCACCTAGAAGTTGTGTGGTACCTAATGTTGATCATGTCGTTGCTTGTACTTAGAATTCACTTTGTCAAATATGTCATGAACTTGTTGGCATATGTGTTGAATGCGCTTAATGAAGCTATTCGCCTTGTCAATTTCAGACTAGATATTGGGTCAATTTACTGTGTAAACTAACGCAAGTATTTATTATCAATATGGGTTAGTGGAACTTAGGAGCATCCCCAAAGTATATGGGTTTCAATTGTGATGAATTCATAAGATGGTTTATTTTTTTTTTTCTAAGTAAAAATAATATATTAACAAAAGGAGTAAAGTACAGCGGGTTGAGGCCGGATCATTGCTTGGTATTGTGGCATTTTAAACAAAAAACCATAAAGTGAAGACTACCCTGCGTTAGGGAAACCAGTCTGAAACAGTTCATAAGAAAAATCCTGCGCAGGGGAGCCAGAGTTTTGGAGTACTAGAGACCATATCATAGCAAAAAAGCCAATGCATGATCGGTGACAACAGAAAACACATAGACAAGCCCGTGAGAATGGGCAGAAACAGAGCAAAAAAACCAGAGTGAAGAGGGGGGGCTATTCATCAGGAGGTTCGTAGGCGACTCTGCACTAGAGTTCATCTGGTTCCTCATCATCATTGTACAGTTCAGCAGTAGAATGGATCACCTTCCCTGGAGTAACCTGCGCCTTGCTCGCTTGCACCGCGTCCTGCCTCACAGAAGGCTGACCCACCTCTTCCTTGTTCGCCTGATCCTGCGTGGCCTTGCCCATATGACCCTGCAAGTCCACACTATCAGGATGCTTCGACCCAAAAATCTACTTGGAATCCTGAGCCGTCGAGAGGCTGCATTCCACCGGGTGTGAACTGGGAGCAATTTCCTAAGGCTCTTCATGAAAGACGACCATAATTGAGGCAGTCACCGAAGGTCAATTGAGAGAACTGTTAAAAGAAAAGTGTGCAGTGTGGGATTGAGCAGGAAGAGCTGAAGGAGTGGGGGAAGCAAGGCGATGACCCGAGCAGAAAAGGAGACCTCTATGAAGGTTGTCTAAATGTGAGGTAGACGCAGAGGAGGTGCCAAAGGTCGAGGGAAAGCGCCTAATTTGGTGCCTCGTGGAGCCTCTTCTACATCGCATTCTCTACCTAAGGTGTGGCATAATCACATTTGAGATAGCAGGGCAGGGAGGCGAAAGATGGACAGAAGATTGAGCCGAGAGGGGAAACAGAGTGAAAGAATCAATCTTGCAAGAACCAGCATGGGAGAAGTGGATATTTACTCCAAAATCCAAACAACAATTGAGACAGCTCCTCTTACCAATTACAGTGCGAACATTTGAAAACCCAGCTCCTGGAGTGCACCACAGATTTACTGGCAGGGGAATTATGTTCAGACCAGAGGGACGCTCCATTATAACAACCCAATTGACCGTGCAACTATGAATTGACTGCAATAAACCACCATAAGTATAAACTGAAGGTAGAGCCATATTGCAGCACACGAAGGTGTATCGAGGAGCGGGATTATGGTTGTTATGAGCACCCGGAGTAAATGGCATTAAACGCTGAGCAGTCGAATTTAAGAGTTGAATGACAGCATTCTTACAGGTGGGCAAGTGGCTTCCCCTGATGCCATACCCCCATCCCATCACTTTAAACACTAACATCTGCACCCGCATCCAGGATTCATAAGATGGTTTATTAATGATTATGGAAATTCATATTACAAATATAAATTTAACTTAAACAATTTCTAAATTTAGATGTGTAATTAGAAGCAGAAGAATCTCCTAACTTAAGAGATTTACTTTTCCTTCTCTAACAATATTACCATGTGAATTAGAAATCAAAAACTACTTAACTAAACAATAGATTAAGATACATCAAGTAATAATTGAAGAGGCTCTTCATTGAAGAGGTCCTAATTGTCCTTCATCATATATTCATTTATAAGTAATGCTATTGTTAAAAACAAGAATTCAGAAAAAGTAGGAAAGATGAATCTTATTTTTTAGTCTCTTGATCAGATAGAAGAAGTATTTAACTTTAATTACTCGGTTGAATCTTCATATGCAGAATAGAAACAATATTAAGATCCATCAACAATCATTTAAAGGTCTATAAAAGCATACAAAAGCATGTAGAGATGAATTCTGACTGAAGATCTTGACTAGATAGAAAGAATGTTCAACTTAAACATTTGTTTTTCCTTTCATATGAAAGTTAATAATTATCATTAGATTCATCAATAATCAGAAATAATCAGCATAAAAAAATTAAATATAAGCAAGCTAATTCAGAAATTGTAGCTACAAAATAAACTAAGAAGTGCACTTAGCTCTGTGTGGGGCCCTCCACATTTGCCTCGCACACTGAAGGTGAATTCAGCTACTTAAGACTTCAATCAATCAATTATCGTATAACAACATCAAATATGATAGAGTAGATCTTCAATTATGTCTCCAAGTCTCAGAAATAATAGTATTAAGTCATACAAGTTCTACATATCAAAGCCTTCAATGTTTGAGGCTTAAATAGATAAAGTGTCTAACAAACTCATCTAAAATAGCTCAAATAGTGATAACTATCCTTATCTTATCAAATCAAGTCAAATTCATCCATCGGATCCATCAAAATCTAGAAAATCACACAAAATAAGAGTTTTAACCTAGTTTCTAGGGATCCTCCATAAAGACAGGTCATGTTTGATCGCCTTTGACCGGGCTTATTAAAGCTTGGTTTGACTGTACCAACAACTCTACTCTTATTCTTAGCTCCCAATCCTTCTAGATATATATCTAACTTGAGCCCAGGTGTCCTGCACATATGCAAACCATAGTGCCATTACTGGAATCTATGTTGCTGTCTAAAAATGCACTTAAATTTGAATTTTTACAAAAACATCTAATAATTGAAAAAAATAACTTAAATACCTATATATGCATATTTTTTTCAATACAAGGTGGATATGATGGTGAATAGATGGACAATATGGTAAAATATGGTGTATTTCAAAAAAAAAAAAAAAAAAAAAAAACTGACGGCCAACATCTCCCCCAAACTGATGATCAAGCATGTCCTCATGCTTGCTTTTTCCTCTTTGACCTTCTGAGCTCAGATGCTGATCCCATTCCTAATCCTAAAACTTCCTGCTGTGTTGCATATAGAAGAGAATCCATGTCTTTGCCTTGTTATTCCTTGTATATGGAGGTCTTAACCTCTTGTTTTTCATACTTAGCCTTCTAAGAATTTTTCTCCTGAAGCCGCCCGAATTCCTGTGTATAGAGAACATTGTTATTGGTTTTCAAGTTTCCCATTTTCCCAGTTATCTTCTCATTTTCCTTAACCAATTTTTCATTAGTTATTTTATAAGTTTCATTTTCTTCTTTCAGGTGCCTCTCCATGATTTTGCTTATCTCCAGGCTATCAGTTAATTCTCTAACTGTGCAAAGGTTTTGATCTCCCTCCTTGGTGTTTTTAGAAACTGAAGTTTCCTCTTCATTATTTTCAAAATAGGAATCTCTATCTATAGGATTTTCATACACTTGTTGCAACCTCTCAAGGATTTCACTTTCCTGTTTAGTTAAAGGAGATGTTTCTATTACTTGTACTTCTAGTTCTGCAAAATTCTTCTTTTTCTGTCTTCTAGAAATGGTTAAAAATGATGTTTCCCTCTCTCCCATATCTATCTCCTGATGTTTCTTTGACCTGGTTTTAGGATAAAGAGGTGAATTCACAATATTCTTGTTTCCTTTATTCGTTTAAGTTTGTTTTCAATGACTTGTTATAGAAACTTATTTTCAATCAGAAAATTTTCCCAAACCATTCCCTTAACTTTCAGCTGATAATCCACAAGGATTTTTATGAGCCCCTGGTGAATAATTTGAGCTTCTTTGGGCTTGGTCTCAGATTTGACACTCTCAATCATTTTCATCAAATTTTTATAAAATAAATAGGGCATATTGATCCTTATATCTCCTTTAATATTCTATAATAACCTGATATGATAAAGGTGTACTACACTATGTCTATTGTCACAGGTGAATAAATTTTGAATAATCAAAACTATCTCTTCCCATGGTTCATTGAACCACTCCCTTGGAATCCCCTTTGACCTATCAAAAGAACCCTTCCTATTTTTATCCAAGAAGAATGTCTAACCCTTGTCTTTGAAATGCAATCCCTTATGGTATAGTTATCTTGATGATGGCAACTCTAAAGATTTAGAAATATGCTCTGGAGTCAAAGGGATATGTATACTACCCACCATGGTTTAATCCTATTTATAATTGTTTATAAATTCTCTTATGACATGCTCATTGTGACCTTTGAACTTTTGAAGAAATCCTATTAAACCTGACTGATAGAGTTTTTGAACTGTTTCCCTATTCCATTGTTCAATTTGAAAAGCTTTAGGTTCTTCTCTTGAAGTCATTTTATCTAAAAATCATTTTATGTGTCCATCTATTGTCATTAACTTCATATTTGTCAACAAAAATTCAAGTACTGGATGTTATTATAGTAGCAGGCTTACCTTCTGTTTCACTGCTCTTGCCAATCAATCCTCTATTTTCCCTTTGAAAAATGTGAGCTAACTGCTTCAAATAAACAGAAGAATTAATAGAGATTTTTAAGAAAACATAAAAAATCATGTTTCTATTATCCTACTCTCCATTTAATTCTCTGTCCTCTTTACAAAACAATCCTATGTTTCTGTTTTGTAAAAGAAATTTGACTATGTAAAAAATAATTGATTTTTTTTTTATACAAATGTATCTTTCACCCTTCAATTTCATACAAAATTATTTTCAAAACATAGCATGATTTCTATAATTTAAATTCACTGTGTATGCAAGAGAATAGCTTAACTATTTCATTAAATATCTCAAGGTAAATTCACTGTTTCCCTTCAAACATTCTCCATACTCTATCCTCTACTATGTAAAAACATTTTTAACTGTCCTCTAACTCAATATTTCTCCTCAAATACTGTTTCAAATTCTTTTACTGAGTGTGCTAATAAAATAAATCTATTACACAACTGAATTTAAAACAAAATCATTGCACAATTCGAACCAGAATTCTACATTCTATCTTTTCCATTTATTTTGAAATAGAAGACTATATGTGAGGACGTGTTCAAGCTTACCTATCTTTGCAATGATCCTTGTGATCTTCTACTGTGATCCTAGTGATCTTTAACTAAGGTCTCTATTTGTTTCAATCAATTCCAATCTCATTAAAATCATCACTCATTTACTCACTTAATCAACAAAAGATTTAACTGTTGACTGATGGAAGAGTATTTATGAATGGTGTTAATGTGTTTTATGAGTGGTGTCAAAGAAAAATATAACGCACTGACACACTTTAAAAATCGAAATAGATGAATCCTTTTATAGCTCTTAGTTCGTTTTAACAATCCCGAGATCTATTCATGCAACCATCCGTTGTTTTAAACAACCAAATGCACATCTACTTCTTACCTTCTGCTTCACAAGATTTCACCTCATGATAGCACGATTCCTTGACAAGTTTTCCAGATTTATTGGCTTTCAAACTCCAGTTAACTCCCTTATCGTTCTTTTCCTCTTCTCTACTACATTCTCTGCCCTCCTCATTGTGTTTTATCTCTTCTATTCTCATCATGGCTTCTTCACTGTCTTCTCTCCATTTCTGCATTTATTTTTTTTCAGAGAGTTGTAAACATGGATGTGTGCTTTGATTGCATGTCCTCCCTTTCTCACTAAGCCTTTGGAAGTTGATGATGGTGAAAACGCAATGTTTATCAGTTTTTTCAGATCTTAGCAATGGTGGAAATGTTCTCATATGTTTTACACACTGTTGTGTTATGGCGTTTGAAATTATTCTAATTGTTCATCAACCACTGCTTGACCGGTTCATGTGTGTATTTTCCTTGACTGTCATGCTGGCTCTCTTGTACATTCATTCCTTTTTTTTACTCATCGTGCATCTCATTTCATGTTTTGTTTTTATGACCATGTCTGCTTCCATATTCTGCATCATCTCCATCTACATATGCGCCATCATACTACATCACCGTATGCTATCATCTCATCATTCCTCCACTACTGCATGCATTACGGTCTCATCATAGTTTCATAGCATAGCATATATCATAATTGTCATGGATTTGGTTTATCACCGCATCATACTTTAGTTTAGTTGCATTCACTTGTTTGTATTATAATTATGCACTTTTCTCCATTACCTTAGCTTGTCACCTTTTTATGATTGCACTCTTTTTGCATTGTTTTGACATTTGAAATAGTTGTGCTATAAATTTTGAACTTTGGTGTTTTTCCCTTTAATTTATTTTTTAAAAATTGACTAATGAAATAGTCATATTTTTTAAATTAAATATTTATAATGATACTAACCTTTGTTTTTTGTATTGTATGTCTTCTAAGGGTTTAATATTGACCTTTTGTTAATGATTCTCTTGTTTAGAAAAATAGGGTAGGGTATGGTATGGATAGGTTATCTAATTTTTTATTGAATAGTTGTATGGATATGAATATGGATAGAATAGGGCTAAAAATCATGGATAATGGAATGTAGATGAAAGTATAGGTGATAAAATGTAGATGAAATGTAGGAAATGTAGGTGATGTAGATGAAATGTAGGTAAAAATACATAACTCGTACCAAATTAGTCTTTACAATTCTAGAATATTTTAAAAAAAAATTGAAATTTTAAGAGCAGTTTTACTTTCTGTACTTGTATTCCCTTTTGACGTTCCTGATGCTCGACTTTTTTTATTGTTATGACAACTCTTGTAGACTATGTAGAGACTTTATTTCTTCTTTGCATCTGATTTGATTTAGAATAATATTGTTCAGGTCCCTTCTGCAGATTAACTTTGACATTTTCAGGTCCCTTCTGATATGATATTCATTTGATTTTACTCAGGTCCCTTCTAATAGTTTAAATTTCGAGGTCCCTTCTGGCGTTATTTGCAATAATGTTCAAATATTTCTTCTGTCGTAATGATACATGTCCCTTTCTGAGTAATTTTTCAATAATAATTCAGGTCCCTTCTGTATAAGTCGAATGATGTACCACGTTCCTTTGTAATGGTAGTTCATATTCCGTCTTCAATTTAGCTGTTGAAAACTATTTTCATAGTTTTTTTTATTACACACCTTCCCCCATGCTGATGATTTGATTTGTCCTCAAGTCTGCAATTTCTTGGAGGCTATGTCTGCAAAAAAAATTTAGTACAATAAATGAAAAAAAAAAGAGAATTCATATTGGCCAAACAAGTTGGTTTTTTGACATGAATTAAACTTTATATTGTGCCAGTTTCATGGATTTTCACAACCAAACTCTTTTATTATTTATTATTATTTTTTTAATATTTTTATATTTTTATTATCATTCTTCTGTTGGAATTATGTAAGGCATATTGCTATGCTCCCCCATTAGTTCTAGTTTTGAATCCATCGATTTTTTTCTTAGAAAATCCTCTTTATTTATAGGCTTATTGTAAATTTTAAGCCTATGTCCATTGACAATAAATGAAAGAGATGCTTCATCAATTGTTTTTATCTTGATAGCTCTATTGCCAAATATTTCTTCAATCTCATATGGCCCAAGCCAATTAGTTTTGAATTTTGCTTTGAAGTCTTTGAACTTGGATTCAAACAAGGGTGCCCAATATCCTTTCTGAAACAATTTATTCTTTATGAATCGGTCATGCCATTTTATCCTTTTTTCTTTGACAAGATATGTGTGTTCGACTGCTTGCTGTCGTATGTCATCCAATTGGTTTAATTCCATAATTCTTTATTGTTGTGCCTCAGACAATTCCATCTCAAATTCTGTTGATAGCTTATATGTATGTATTTGAAATTCCATGGGTAATGGGACTTCTTTTCCATACAATAACTGATATGAACTGAACCTAGTTGTGCTTTTCCAACTTATTCTATATGCGCGTAATGCGTCTATCAATTTCTCTGACCAGTCCTTTTTTTTCATTTTTACAGTATTCGTCATGATGTTTTCTAGGACTTTGTTTTTTGATTCCACTTGTCTGTTTTCCTTCGGATGATACAGAGTTGATTTTCTATACTTGATCTTGTATTTCTCCATAAGATCTCGATTTTTTTTTAATGTGAATTGTGTGACTTGGTCAGTTACTATCTATCTTGGAACTCCAAATCTTACAAATATATCTTCAAACAGAAAAGACAAAACAATATCTTCTGTTGCCTGTGCTACTGCCTTTGCCTCCACCCACTTAGTTACATAATTTGTACCTAGCAGGATGTACTTCTTTCCATTGGATAGAGGGTTGATTGGTCCCATGAAATCTAAAGCCCACTGTTCAAATGGTTCAATCAGTACTTGTGGCTTTAATGGAATTTCATCCGATGTTATTGGTCTACCAATTGTTTGGTAGATGTCACATATTTTCACATAGGCCCTAGATTGCTTGAAGATGGATGGCCAGTAGTAGCCAAGTTTCAACATTTTGTATGATGTTTTCGTATTTTCAAAATTACCACCACATGGTTCATCATGACATGCTTTCAAAATTTCAATAATCTCATCTTCTCTAATACATTTTCTAATCATTAGATCAGCGCCAGTATAAAATAGATCTTCGTTGACCCAACTATATCTAGCACTTTCTCTAATTATTCTTCTTTTCTGCTTGTTTGTGTAATGAGATGGTAGGATGCTAGATGATAAATAATTAGTTATATTTGCAAACCATGGAGTTTTTACACTTATAGCAAATAGATGTTCATCTAGAAAATTATCTGATACTGGATTTGGATCACTTGGTGAATGTAGTCTTGATAAAAAGTCTGCAACTTGGTTAGCTTTTCCTGGTCGATCTTGTATTGTAATGTTCAATTCTTGAATTAATAACATGAATCTAGTTATTATTCCATTTGTGATTGATTTATTCATTAAATATTTTATGTCGGAATGATCCGTGTGGATATAAACTTGATAACATGTTATATAATGTCGAAATTTATTAACTCCATGTACTACAGTTAACATCTCTTTCTCCGTAACAGTGTAATTCAATTCTGTCGGTGTTAATTTTTTGCTGATGAAATATATGGCATAATTGAGTTGATTCTCTTTTTTTCCAAGTGATGCTCCAATAGTTGTATCAAATGCATCAGTTGAAATGTGAAATGGAAAAGACCAATTAGGTCCTCAAAGAATGGGTGCAATTGATAATTTTTCTTTTAATTTTTCAAATGCATTCTGACAATTATTTGTCCATTGGAATTCCACATCTTTCGCAAGTAACTTGAATAATGGAAAAACTATTTTACTGAAATTTTCAATAAATCTTCTATAGTAGCCTGCATAACCGAAGAAACTTCTAACTTCTTTTTTTGTTATGGGTGGTGTTAAATTCACAATAACCTGAATTTTTTCTGAGTCCACCTTAATTCCTAAAGAAGAAATATGGTGTCCCAACATTATCTGCTCAGTTAACATCATAACAAAAATTTCATTACTGAGTGATAGATTTGTCTCAATGCATCTATTTAACACTTTTTAAAGATTTTGTAAATAATCATCATATGTTGTACCATACACAGTGAAATCATCCATGTAAAATTCCACACACTCATGAATCAAATCAACAAAGATTGCAATAACTTCTCTTTGAAACATAGCAGGTGCATTACATAAACCAAAGGGTAATATATTGTATGCATATGTTCCCCATGGGAATGTGAATGTTGTCTTGTCTTGATCTTCTAATGCTATCTTTATCTGATTATATACGCTAGATCCATCTACAAATGAAAATAACTTCTTTCTAGCTAATGAATCTAACACTTGATCGATAAATGGTAAAGGAAAGTGGTCCTTTAATGTAGCTTTGTTGAGTTCTCTGTAATACACACAAATTCTCCATTTCCCATTTTTCTTAGGTACTACAACTAAGGGTGAAACCCATTGAATATCTGAAATAGGATAGATAAATCCAACTTGTAATAGTTTATGTAATTATTCTTTCACTATTTCCTTCATCATGGGGTTCATCTGTCTTTATGGTTGCCTTACAGGTTTTATTTCATTATCAGTGTAAATGTGATGGATGCATGTTTTTGGATGAATTCCTGGCATGTCTTTGTAATAATGCTTCCTCACCTACATCGAATGTAAGCATCTGTAGTGGCTAACCATGGTCTGCCTAAAATTAAGGGATGCCCTCCTAAATTTGTTTTTGGCTGGAAAATCAAGAAGTCTACATGATACTCCCATGAATCCAGTGAGACATTGATATCTTCCAAAATACCTTCTAGGACAACCTAGGTCTATTCGCAAGTTCTAAGAGTGGAGCAGTAGGTCTAATGTTGTTCAGATTTAAATGTTTCATAGTATTTGTTGTCATAACATTGATAGATTCTCCCAAGTCTATTAAAGTATTTGGCACTGAAATTTTTTTAATCGAAATGGTAACCATAGGAATTCTTGGATCAACATATTTTTCAATAGTTGTGTTTGTGGACATGAGACTAGATAAACTTCCAATTACATGGATTGTTGGTGGATCCTTCTTTCTTCTGCTAGATTTCTTAATGCATAATTCCTTTATTGTTTTTGTGTATATCAAAATGTCTTTAATTTCCTGCAACAAAGGAATTTTAACATATGTATTTTTCAATTCATCCAGACTATTAAATTCAGGCAGAGATATTGGGATATTCTATTGTATCAATCTCTCTGGATATGGTGGATTATGTATCATAATAGATTTACCCTCTTGAATTTTCTTTTCTGGTTAAGATTGTTGAATTTGTTCTCCTTGTTCAACTTCTTCTTCAATTATTGGAGGAGAATCTTTTTGTAACACCTTCCCAGACCTTAGGTGGACATCTTGTACAGGAAAAATTGAATAAGTAGGATAATATGTTGCCTCTTCCACATGATACACTTGTTTATCCACCTTGTTACTTGGATTAGCTACTAGCTGAGCTAGAAATTGTGTTAGTCTAGGAGGTGGTTGGTGAGTAGACAACTGAAGTTGCTTCGGTTGAGATAGAATTGGCGGGCTTTGAGATGGATATGGCATTTTTTGATTTTGTTGGAATTGTTGATATTGAGGAAATGGTTGTGGAGGGTATGGTTGTTGATATTGATACTGCTAAGGATACATTTGCTATGGTGGTTTCTTTCCATAACCATATCCCCTCCAACCTTGGGCAGGTTGGTTTTGATATTGTTGAGGTGGCCAAGCCTACCATGGCATTGGTGTATTCCATGTATTTTGAGGATATGGAAAATTTTAGGGATTTTGTTGAGGGAATTGTTGAGGCATCCTTGGTTGCCAAGGCCTCCTTGGTGCCATATAGTAGAGAGAATCTATTCCTTGAAATTCTTTTAATTTGGGATGTTTTTCTGTTGCATGATTTTCTGTGCATAGTCCACACACTTGTACACCTTGGAAAGGAAATTCCTTGACTGGATACTTTTGTCTACACTTTGGACAGAAAATTGCTAAGATTTCATCTTGCTCTTCTTTCTTTTTCTTAGCTCCCAAAAAATCTACTTGTGTTCCCAAAGTGCTTAAGAGATATGATTTAAAATTTTCTAGCAGGCTTCCTATCTCCGCTCTTGTTACTACACTTGCTGCAGATTTGGAAGCTTTTGATGAAATATCTCTCTTCCCACTCTTTTCTCTTCCCATAGAGTATTTTTGACACAATTCAACAATTTCTTCAAATGGTAAATTGAAAATATCTCCTTTTCCCATTACATTAAGAATTTCTAAATACTAATCTCTAATACCCTTAAGAAAAATAGCGCTGATGGTATCAGGGCTAAGAGAATGATGTTTGGATTTATGTAAATTGTAAAAGAATCTTTCCAAATATTCTTCCAATATTTTGTCTTCTTGTTGTTTCATTCGGAAAATGTCTTCTTTCGAGTTTGTAGCCTTGCAGTAAGCTTGATACTTTTTAAGAAAAAATTTCTTCATATCTTCCCAAGAAGCAATTATATGTTCTCCTAATCCCATGAACCATTTCAAGGATGCTGCTTTTAGAGTAGCAGGAAAAATTCGAAGCTTGATTATGTCATCAATATATCCATAGGTTCTACACAAGATTTCAAACTCAAACATGAATGCATCAAGATCGTTTGTTGACATTCCATAGAAATAAGGAAATACAGAAGGTGGAATATTTTTCATTTTTATTTCTTCTCCTAGTATTGATCCTGCATCTAAAATAGGAAAGCCAAAAGTAGTTTCCTAATCATTCTTAACTTCTTGCTCATTTTTTTGTGTTCTTTGATTTTGATTTTCTCTTCTTGCTTCTTCCTCTATTGTTCTAAGAACTTCTACTCTTCTGTCTTCCTCTGCCTTTCTTTCAGCCTAAATTATTATTTCTTATTCTCGTTGTCTTCACCATTCCATTTGTTGTCTTTCATATTCTCATCTTTGTTAAGGAGTCATGTTTAGTCTAGTTGATCCTTCTCCTTCTTCAGCCATTTCTTGTTTAGAGATTTGTAGTGTTTCGATAGGAGGTTGATTTTCTATTTCTTCAACTACTTTGATTTATTCAAGGACAAGTTGCTCTAGTTGTTCAACAGTTGATTTTCTTGTATCTTTTAGTTTCCATATAGAAGGAGGTTCTTTAGGAGATTGCTTTTTCTTTATATCTAAGGCTAACAAGATTTTTCTTTCAAGTAAAGTTCATCTCCGTCCTGATCTCTGTTTTTCCTCTAACTCTTCTATAGTAGGTTTCCCAGCAACCGGTGTTGTTAGTCTTGTTGATGAATGAGATGTTGGGGGGTTTTGTTTCACAAATCTACCTTTTTGATCTCTATCTCTAGCCATAAGAAAACATTACTTAAAATAAAAACTATGTTTTTGTTGTTTTTAGTCATTTTATATTGTTTTTGTTTGTTTTTTTCTCTTTTTCTTCCTACTTGACCGTTTTGAATATGCTTCGCCAGCAATGATGCAGAAATGTTGGGTCAATTTACTATTGTAAATTAATGCAAGTATTTATTATCAATCCAGGTTAGTGGAAGTTAGAAGCATCCCCAAAGTATATGGGTTTCAGTTGTGATCAATTCAAAATATGGTTTATTAATGATTAGGGAAATGCATATTACAAATATAAATCTAACTTAAACAATTTCTAAATTTAGAAGTGTAATTAGAAGCAAAAGAATCTCCTAACTTAAGAGATTTGTTTGTCCTTCTCTAACAAGATTACCATGTGAATTAGAAATCAAAACTACTTAACTAAACAATAGATTAAGACACATGAAGTAATAATTGAAGAGGCTCTTCACTGAAGAGGTTCTGATTTTCCTTCATCATATATTCATTTATGAGTATTTCTATTGTTAAAAAGAGGAATTCAGAAAAATCAGGAAAGATGAATCTTAGTTTTTAGCCTCTTGATCAAATTGAAGAAGTATTTAACTTTAAAAACATGGTTGACTCTTCATATGTAGAATAGAAACAAGATTACAATCCATCAACAATCATTTAAAGGCATGTAAAACCATGTAAAAGCATGTAGAGATTAATTTTAACTAAAGAACTTGATTAGATAGAAATAATGTTTAACTTAAACATTTGTTTGTCCTTTCATATGCAAGTTAAGAATGATCATTAGATTCATCAATATGTAGAAATAATCAACGTAAACAAATTAAACATAAGCAAGCTATTTCAGAAATTGTAGCTACAAAATAAACTAAGAAGTGCACTTAGCTTGGTGTGGGGGGCCCTCCACCCTTTCCTCGCACACTAAAGGTGAATTCAGCTACTTAAGACTTCAATCAATCAACCAGCATATACCAGCAGCAAATATGATAGAATAGATCTTCAATTATGTCTCGAAGTCTTAGAAATAATAATATTAAGTCATACAAGTTCTACATATCAAAGCCTTCAAAGTTTGAGTCTTAAATAGATAAATTATCTAACAAACTCATCTAAAATAACTCAAATAGTCATAAATATCCTCATATTATGAAATCAAGTCGAATTCATCCATTATATCCATCAAAATCTATAAAATCCCACAAAATAAGAATTTTCACCTAGTTTCTAGGGATCCCCATAAAGACAAGTCTTGTTTGACCGCCTTTGACCGTGCCTATTAAAGCTCAGTTTGACTGTACCAACATGTGTACTCTTATTATTAGTTCCCGAGCCTTATAAAAATATATTCAGCTCGAGCCCAAGTGTCTTGCACATATGCAAGCCATAATGCCATTATAAGAATTTATGATGTTGTCCAAAAATGCACTTAAATTTCAATTTTTACAAAAACATCTAATAATTGAAAAGAATAACTTAAATAACTATATATGCATCTTTTGTTCAATATAAGGTGGATATGATCGTGAATATATGGATAATATGGTAAAATAAGGTGCATTTCATAAACAAAAAGAGATAAAAAATGAGGGACAACACTGGACATGAGCTGAATCTTCTTGAGTAGTTGCAAATGGCATGGTTACGTCATTGGGACATAGTGTTTGGAATACCAAGCCCACCTAAAAGGGGTTCTTGCCAGTTGAGTTGTGGAGAGCATGAATATAGTTATGTTGTACATAGGGGAGGTTATCTTCCCATGTGCATGGATGATTTGAGTTGTACATGCGCAAAATATGTATGATCATCTTGTTGACAACCTCTGTCAATCCATCGGTTTGGTGATGGAAAGTTGTGGACTTGTTGAGCTTGGTGTACAACATCTACCATGGAATAGAATGAAATGTACTGATGAACCTATTACCATAAGCTGAGATGATAGACTGTGGGATCCCAAAGTATACCCACACTCATTTAAAGAAGAGATTAACAATGGCTTCTACTGTGATATTCTTCTTTCACGTTGCCATAATGGCAATCCTCGAGAATCTATCGACGACCACAAAAAAATAGTTGGTTCCATTCTTAATAGAAGGAAGGCCTAACACATAATCCATGGAGATGGGTTCCTAAGGTCGACTAGGAGTAGGCGACAGAGTATAGAGACCTTGCTTCTTGATGGTCGGTTTGGAAATGGCACAGGCAATGCAGGATCTGATGTACTTTCCGACATCCTGTCGAAATTTTGAACAATATAAATTCTTCTCCAATACTGCCACTTTTTTCTCGACCCCAAAATTCCCAGTGAGTTGACTATAGTGTGCTTCCCAAACCATCTTGGCATGCTCGCTTGAAGGAACACAAAGGTGTCCCAAGTGACATAGCAGTGCATCCTGAAGGTGAAAATTTGGAACTTTCTTACCTTTGAAGGGAATCTTATATGTGTAGCCAAATTTTGGGTCACATCTGTAGAGAAGTGGCCAATCGGAAGTCTCGTGCCCATAATAGTAGAGCACGGTGGTTAGTGCTATGATCGGTGGTCGGTTCAGGTAGTCTTCAACATTATTGGTTCTACCCTATTTCTACTTGATGTTCAAATGAAACTGTTGTAGATATGTGGACCACTTCTGATGGCGATCGTTCTGAAACTTTCCTTATGTCTATATGAACTGCAGGGGTCTGTGGTTTGTCTGGATGACTGTTTCCTTTACCGAAATGTAATGCTTCCATTGTCGGCAAGCTTGCACAATGGAATACATCTCTTTGTCGTAAGTGGGGTACTTCTAGTCTGTGTCAGAAAGTGTCTCACTGTGATATGCCATTGGATGCCATTGTTGAGTAAGGACTACCCCAATAGCATAGTTAGAAGCATCTGTCTCGATCTCAAATGGTTGTTGCACATGTGGTAATGTGAGCACTCATGCAGAGCAGAGATAATTTTTCAACTCTACGAATGCCTTTTGTTGAGATTCAAACCGAAATAATTTTAATTTCGCTCCTCCCTTGGGGACTTGACTCAAGTGCCAAGTGATATGAGAGAATCCCAACATGAGCTTGTAGTAGAAATTGGCAAGACCCAGAAATATGTGGAGATATATTAGAGTGGTTGGGGATAGCCAATCTTGAATGACTTGGATCCTGGCTGGATCCACATGCAATCCCTGATCATCAATAATGTATCCCTAATACTAGACCTTGGTCATGCCAAAAGTGCACTTCTTGAAATTGGCACACAACTTGTGTTGCCACATTGTTTGGAGTACATGTCAGATGTGGTGGAGGTACTCTTCCTAAGTTTGGCTGAATATCATGATGCCATCCAAGTACAACACCAAAAATGAGCTGGTGAATGGCCACAACGTGTCATCTATAAGCCGCATGAAGGTTGCAGGAGCATTCGTCAAACTGAAAGGCATGACTAGCCATTTGAAGAGGCCATTCTTGGCTTTGAAGGCAGTCTTTCAAATATCGGAGGGTTGGATTGGTATTTAGTGATACCCAAACTTCAAGTCGATCTTGCTGAAATATTTGGCTCCCTTGAACTCGTCTAGGAGGTCATCGATCCATGGGATTGGATACCTATTCTAGACTATGATCTTGTTTAGCACTCGATAGTCAATACAGATTCTCCAAGTATCATTCTTATTTTGTACCAACACGATTGGGCTCCCATAGGGTGAGGATATTGGCCTGATGTGCCCTTTGTGAAACAGCTCTTGGATCTATCTCTTTATTTCATCATTTTCCAGAACAAAGTGTCAATAGATCGACCTATTAAGCAGTGACTCTGCTGGGGTCATATCAATTGAGTGTTTCACGTGATAGTGTTGAGGAACCTTTGTGGGTGACGATAAAATGTCCTTTTATACCTCCATAAATTTGTCCATCTGTTGTTGCGGCGCAGGGGAGATTTTTTTGGAGGTTTCAGCCACAATATTTTTCTTTCCCTATGGGCGAATCGTAATGAAAAAAAAAATCCTAGTTTGGGAAATAATCTTACTGCATTTCTTTGCAGTAATCAAAGATATTGTGGAAGGAAATACTATCCCTAGTATCCCGTACAACTTATTTCCAAAAGTAATAATAATAGAACGAGACCTAGACTCATACACAACATGTCTCTTCTACAAGTATGGTTGGCCTAATAATAAATTAGAAACTTTAACATGAGCAATATCACACAATACCTCATTTGCGAATGGCTTGGTTTTGAAGGGAAGATGACATTGTTAGCTGATGCAAAGATCTTTTTGTTGGTGAAGCCACCAGATGGTATACGACTATGGCAGTGATGTGGTCAATAAGCTGAGCCACTTCATGAACTCTACTGAAATGGGGCTCTTTTGACTTTCGCTATCGAAAATGAATTGCAGTGGAGAATCCTTCACTCACATCTGGGAATGGAAGAGGGGCCCCCCTCCTCTAGATATCCCTCTTCTTCCTTCTGGATCTTGGTGGTGGCAATAGTGGCATTGGGTTCCGCATCAATGATTTTCTTCCCTTTGTCATTCCCATTTTCTAATTCTGACTCAGTATTTGAACATGCATCTGATTCGGATACCTTCAGCTCAACCACCTGTGATTGTTTGGCCTGACACTCACTTGTGTTGTGAGTGGAGCTTTTATGGAATTCACACAACTTTTGTGTGTCCTTATTTCACTTTGTGGTGTTGTTCTTCGCTTGTTGCTTTCGCGAGTTGTCCTGAGTGGCCCCACTTTGGCTTTGCCCCTTGTTTTATGGTTTGGGGGTGCCTTTCCATAGCTTTTGATTTGTGGATTCAAAGTCTCGCTTCTTCTGCTTAAATTTTTGCTCGATCTTGGAGGCATATTGATATGTCATGCCAAGCGAAGTAATGTCGAGGAACTCCATTTCTTCATGAATGTATCTATGCAAAAAATTGTGGTACTTGAGAACCAAGTGTTTCTCTGAATCTTTAATACCCAAATTTGTGTGGATGGTATGGAGAAAATTCGTGAGCTCGTGCTCATCTTGATCCCTTTTCTGCTACAATGTGGTCCATTAGATGTACCTGTCCTCATAGCTCCCCACAATATTGTTCCTTGATGCCATCTCGGATGAATTCCTAGTGGGTGTGGCTGAAAAAATTAAGGGTTCTTCTTCATCCCACTGTTCACAGTAGGTTTCCCACCAATATTTGACATGGGGGGCGGCTTTGAGGAGCGTGAAGGTAATATTTTCTCAATTAGAGAAATCAAGGACTGAAAAATACCCTTCCGGCAACTTTAGCCATCTATCTACGGTGTCTTCATCTATTTGGAGCTCAAATATGGGAATGTCAAAGTTTAATTGTACCTTGAAAGGAGTGGTGCCTCCAGAGTGGCTTAAGGATGAAGATGTAGTGCCGGTGGGTAGTCGTTGAAGGATCTGGGAAAAGTTATCCATCACCATGTTACTTTGTTTCTCAAGGGCCTCCACGAGCAATATTTTGATAAGATGTCCTTCTCCCTCGTCTTTCTTTTCTTTTGCCATGGGGGGCTGTCGGGGTTTGCGAGGTTGATCTTGCAAAGTTTGAACCAAATTGAGCCCTAACTCCTTATACCCCTACCTCGTTGGGGACATGCAAAGAAAGATTGAGAAAAATCAAATCGCTCTGATACCACTGATCCAGAATTATGCAGGAATGCAATAAAATACAAAAATAAAAATAAACGCAGAGTTTCAATAGGAATAAAACTTCATTTCATTAATATCAAATACTGAGAAATGGTTACAAACATAATGGAAAACAAACTAGCTTGGGCGATGATAGCTTATCTTTGAGAAGAGATGTGGTGGCTACATGCATTTGAACTATGTTACAATGATGCTCAAGGGCCTCTTTATTATTGAAAAATAAGAAAAAACCCTAAAAACCCAAAACCCTAACCCGAGCAGATGTAACACCAAGATTTTATGGGCCCCATTGGGGTTAGTTCAGCAACCAACTTCTCGGGGTCATAAGTTGGTCATATTATCTCGGTTTGGCGAGTATGATACCTCATTGGAAAGATATCTATGAGTACTACAACTACTGTCATGATATCTAATAAATTGTTGCATAAATAATTCTCAAAAAATGCCGTCTAGGGCCTCAAAATGGCTCCAGAAGTCCAGGACCTGAAAAAATGCTAAAAATAGTAAACAAGAAAATTGATGAAACTGAGTAGGTGGAATAGGCGGGTTGCCACAAATATCCACCTGGATCAGAATTGAGGTCAACTGAGGGTGAAAATGAGGTTGTGGTGAAGGTTGTATGGATAGTATTAGGATTGGTATTGAGGATAGTGAGGAAAATATTGAGGATAAGGTGGATTTATTCCGTAAGGCCCTTGCTTGCCTTGTTGCAAAGATATGTTTTGAGGTTGTGATTGAGATTGCCAAGTTTTCCAAGGCAAGGATATGTTCCAATTAATTTGTGATTTTTGTGCAGTTGAGATTGTGAATTAATATCTTGCATCATACCTGGTTGATGAGGATGCCATGGTGACCTTCTTGGAGCTACATAACAGGGTTGTCCTATTGTCCGATATTCTTCCTAGTAAATTGCCTTTAATCCTGGTAACGATGGGAAATATTAAGTAGCATGTGAATCTTCATAGATAACCCAAATTTCAATATCAAGTGGAGATTTTTGGGAAGCATGTTTCCTTATATGTTTAGGGAAAAATATAAATGAAGCAATATTCTCAACTTTTCGCTTTTTTTGCATTCTTATCATATCAATCTATTCAATTAAACTACCAAGAATATCTAGCAAATTTTTAAGTTTAGTTTGACTTACCAATATTGATGTTGACTTACTTTTTCCATAACTAGATATTAAGCGGATCTAGCATACTTTGCTTTTCCCCTTGTTATTTGCTTGCAAAACTCACAAATCTCTTGAAATGACAATTGAGAGACATCTCAGTAACCCATCAAGTTAAGAATATCAATCCATTCATATCTTATAGATTTTAGTATGCGATTTTTTAAAGTGTGTAATCCTAAATCATGCAATTTAGCTCTTTTGACATTATAAGTAAATCTCTCCACTAAATCTTATAGCCTTTCATACTCTTTTTGGTTCATATTAGGGACTTCATCTCTAAGGTCACAATGTATGCAATAGTATTTATATTTTTCCAAAAATACTCTTTTCATATCATCCCATGTCTTTATAGAATTTGTTCCTAAACTCATGAACCATTTAAGAGTTCTATCCTTCAATGTTTTCGGATACAAATTCAATTTTTGAGTGTTTAATAAGTAACCATAATATCTAAAAAGTATTTTAAATTCGAAAAAAAAAGGTTTTCGGTGTAACAAGACACCCCACATTTATCCATTTTTACATTCTTAATAGGAAAAATGTGAGTTGAGAGTTACTGTGCATGATCCAATTTCCAAGAAGCAGTTATATAAATGGGGTCCACATGTCTAAAATTGATTTCAATCACCCAAAGACAAATGATCAAACTGTTATCAACCTAACTTTCCTTGACGATCATTTTACTTGAGTTTAGTCCACTCCTTGACTTAGAGTACTTCTTAGCTACACAGATACAAGTCTATTAGTGCAACAAGTGGCCTCCAACCTCGCGCATAACCCATCCTTAGTGTGGTTGTGGCCGAGATCTCCTAATTATGAGACTGAAACCACAGACCTTGTTCCAGAAATTTAGGGCCAACATTCAAGGCAATTTCCGAGACGTTTCCATGACTCTATCAAAAATATATATAAGTCTTCATGCTTCGTTCTTAGGATTTGTTGTGCCTCATGCTTTCCCAACACATATTATTCATTTATCTAAACACTTTTTGAATATGGTACCTATAGGTCATGAATGCATAGTTTGTTCATTGTTTTTATTAGTTTTAATAAATTTTTTATTAAAATAGTTAAGGCGAAGACATGGTATATATTGGAATCTAGAATGAGAAATTTCAAAATTTTAAATTATCAATGGTCAATATTTAATAGTCTAAGAATATTATTTGTCTAATACATGATCAAGCAAATAATGTAGAAGGTATGTGAATCATTTTTTAGCTTTTTTGGTCTACTCCTATTTTCAATTTATTAAAAAAATATTCATGAAACCTCGCTAGCCTTATATATAATTTAATAATTTAAAGTTTTTCATATACTTTAATATTTTTGTTTTCATTTAATAATATGGTTGAATTTGTCGATCAAATTTAACTTTCGAGCCATGGATAGCCGTGAAGGTAGGCTAGTTGGTGAGTGAAGTGGACAACCTCACATAGTTCCCTCGAAAAAATTAAACCTTTTGTTGCTTCAGTAAAAACCTAAAATTATCTAGAATGCAGTAAGTGCATGTGACTCTGTTCGGAATTTGGGGAGAATGCAGAATCATTCTAAGAAGAGATTGCATGGTACTTATAAGACTGTTGCACATTTTCTTGTGATTGCGAGCTTTTCTTATCTTAGTACGCCTTTGGTTATGGCTTTCTGTTGCTATTTCTCTAATGGTTTACCTGTTTCATGGGTTGGTTGTTTTTTCTTTTGGCTCTGGCCTTGGTTAACCGCGACTAATTTAATTTTCTGGCTTTGGGTTGGTATGGGTTCTGAATGCAAGAGGTTTCATTGTCGATTGAACATCTGGGTTGTTCCAGGTCTGTGTAGTTATATACTTGGGTCTCTTTGTTTCGTTTTAACAATTTTGCTTCCGACAACGATAGTTGGTGCTATTGTTAGAATGGGTAAGGGGAATGGTATGACCGTCAACTTACCAAATTTTTTTCTTTCCAACTTTCTGATATGTATATTTTGTGGAAATTTTTCTTGGATGTTGGTATCAGGAGAGCCTCTTATTTTCTTTGATAAGATGGTAAAGAAAACTAGAGGCAGGAAGCCTAATGGAGATAAAGGAAAAAAACCTATCTCTCCTTAGCCTACAAAAGGAGGTATGAAGTCAACAAAACAACTCATGGAGCCGATAATTCAAACCTCCACAGAAGAAATTTCTTGTTCTATTAAATCTCGTATTTATGGATGGGAAACAAAGGTCATAAAAAATATGGATGAAGAGGATGTTATGGTATTTGAAGATCTACATAATGTAATTGTTGATCCAGGGCATACCCGTGGGTGTATTTATTTGTTCCAACATTCAATTCGAACTTATTGGCTGATAAAATGTTTGTTGGTGAAAGTTGTTATGTTGACTCAGGAGATAGCATAATTGAAGTTAGGGTCCACCATGGCAGATATCAACAAAAATATTCAGGAAATCAACCTTTGTCAACTACATCAGTATGCTAGACTAGGCAGGGTGGAGATGGATATAAAAGCATTGCAGTAGATTGAAATTCCTGGTTCCAACACTAAATATCATGTCCCAGTGGAGTCAGAAGATGATTCGTGATATCAATACTTCTTTTTTTAGCGACTAGTTTTATTTTTTGGAAATTTTATTATTAATAGACTTAGATATCAAGTATCGTCAAACTCTGTATAGGTTATTAAGGTTGTTTATGTTTTGGTTGACATACATTGCACTCAGATGGCCAACAACACTAGTTTCCTTCGGGCAAGTTGAGGTCTAATTTTTGTATCTATGTTGCCCGGTTTTTAAATTAATAGAAAATGGGAAGGATCTACCTAAGCTTACAAAAAAAAAAACTAAAATTATCCGTTTTTTGTTTTTGAAATCTCCCCACTCTTTTGTTCAACAAAAGATTTATCATTTTTTTTTTGTTGTGATAGGGAACTGTAAATATATTTGTATTTGACATCTTGTGTCTTAGAGTAGAGAAAGCATAAATGTAGAGTGTCAAATGGTTATCTTGAGAATTTTATACAACAAGGCAGAAATATTACGTATTCTTTTGTTGCGGGATATTCAAATTTTTGTAATACTTTTGAATGTTTTCTGATAGAATATGCTTCATGGAACTTTTGGTATTAATTTTGATCCACCACATTTCCCGGAAATATATTATAATGGACATGTTTGATGTACGCTGGTCCCTAATTTTTCTTATAGTCACAACCAACCAAGATAAAAATTAACTATGAAGTTAATGCTATGTAAATATATTACATTGGTCTCTTCTTTTCCATACCCACCTCGAAACAGTATAATTTTTTTTTTTATTAGAAAAAGTGTGTGGAGCAACTTCGGATGTCTACATATCAATGGATACAACTTAAGCGAAAGGCTATTACTGAAACGTTGATGGCTACAGAGGGGATTCCATAGATCTAAAAAGTTCCAGGTCTTTTATTTTTGTTGAGATAAGCCCTCTTTATGGGCTTCAGATCTCTTTGTAATTAAATAACTCATGGTCAAGGAACCCTATATTTTAATATCTTGATTGAACATTTATATTTTAATATCTTGATCTCTAGCTTATTTGTTGTTTTTGAACCTTTATTTGAATATCTTGGTATCTAGATTGTTTGTTGTTGTTTTTTTTGGTTACTCTAAGAAACGTAATTAACTAAAAATTGTATGGATACAAAAAAGTATCTATTACAAAGCTTCTCATTAATGTGTTGTGGTAGTGGCTAAATATTATACGACCCATTATAGTATTCCACACAATATTACTATATTTATTATGTAATACCAAATTCACTTTGCATTTTTATATTTAAGGAATATTTATATAATAATATATAATATTTTGTTGTGTAAAATTAATAAATAATATAATTTTATAATTTTAATTTAAATTAAAAATATTATGAAAATTAAAAAATTTATTATGAATATATAAATTAGTTGTTTTTTTTCAATTTCGGAATTATTATAATGTTATTACTTTAATAAATAGTATTGAATTATAGTTATTGGCTTTATTTCTAAAATTTGTTTGGCTTTCGCTGTTTAAGACCTCATGATATCTCCATTCCTGTTGTGTTCTTTGATGGTGCAGCTGCTGATGGCAACACTGGTTGTGGGGTGTGGATTAAGATTTCTGAACATGATCGAGATCACATCCATTGGAACGGTGGCCCTGGTACTAATAACAAAGCGAAGATTATGGCGTTGTGGGGTGGATTACTTGTTGCATATGACCTTCAGATACAGGTGGTTAGCATCTATGGGGACTCTAAGTTGGTAATCAGATGGATCACCAATGAGACTCATATGGATACTCCGCAATTTCAAGGATGGATCGATAGGACCCAGAATCTATGGAATAGATTAAATTGCCCCCCAATTAATCATATTTACCGTGAGAACAACACAAGGGCTGACAGGCTATCCAAGAAGGGACTTCAGGCAGAGTTTGGCTCTATGATGATTGCCCATTACTCAAATGGACAACAGATTGACGTGTCTCACATTCCTCTACCTTAAAATTTCTATCTCTGTTTATGTTGTTTTCCTGTTTCAAATGCTCATATGACAGAACATTTTTTTGGGATCAGCAGGTTCTATTATGTTCAAAATCAGATCATCCACCCTGCTATCTTAGACACGGGACATTGCACACTTTTTGTACACAGGCAATGCTGGTTTTGCTTTGCTCGATGACGGCTCTATATTGTTTTCTCACAGTTTCATCAAGCGAGCGTGATATCTATCAGGCGAGCGTGTTTCTATCATCAAGCGAGCGGGTTATATTATCTACCATGCGTGTTTTTTTGACAAAACCTGTGTTATCGGATCACTATTTATATTCCACGACAAGCGAGCGTGTATAATATGTAGCAAGTGACCGTGGCATATCAAGCGAGCGGGTTATAACATCAATGTGGCAGCCTGTCAGCAAATATATTCTACATGCAGCTGAACAGTCATTCCTACTGCTCAAATCTATTATGAACAGGCTTGCTATATACTATAATTTTCATCTCTAACCGCATACTCAAGAGAATCATTCTTTTCTACTTCCAAATCAATTTTGATATTTCTTGAGTTTGCTTTCTTTTTGAAATCATATCTGGCTAATGGAGTTGTAATTGGAGATTTTCTATTATCTTTTGATACTCATTTTGATTATTGTAATTATGTACACGGGTTGGATCTTGACCTGTTTATGTGGATGCCCATTCATTTTATTGCTCTGACATGTTATGAGCAGATTTCACTGGGGCAATAGATGGTGGATTTCTCGTTGTGTGTCCCTTTATAGCTGAGATTATTGGACTATGTATTGTTTCTATACATCAATATAACCAGCGTTTTTTTCTTTCTGAAAATAAAAATAAAAAATGATGCTTTTTATGTTTATCAGTCACATTTACTAATGTGGGTTTGCTTGTTATTCTATTGATTTATATTGGAATTGAGTTTAAGGAACTTATTTATTTTATTAAATTGATAGTTCAAATTTCACATAAAATATTAAAAGAGAGATTTCACACAGCTCATCATCTTGCAAGTTAAATAAAAATTTAGTATTTTATTAAAAATAATTTAATGATTTACTAGCACAAACACTTTAGAAAATATAGTTGATATAAATAGAAAGCATTTTTTTGGATCATTTATATGTCAATCAAATTTTATAAATAATATCGGTCAATATAATTTAATATTATTTTTTAAAGTATTAATATTATAGTAATTCAACAATTGTAAATATAAAACGAAACTAATTAATATTTTTATTATTAATATTTTTATTTAAATTTAAGTGATAAAAATATATTATTTATTAATTTTACAAAACAAAATATTATACAATCTTACATAAATATACCCTAAATACCAAAACTGGAAATGCAAACTGAATTGTAAATATTGTAATGGGTTGTATAATATTTAGCCTCTACATATGTAATATTCCTAAATAGCGACCACTAATGGGAATATTCGACTTTGTATAGTTTTGTCGTCTATGGTTTGTAAATAAATAAAAAGTGAGTAAAGAGGGTCTAACTTACTTTAGTAGAATAAGACATCTGCCTAGTAGCACAATGTTGTGACTCAAAGGGGGTCAAGGGGGCCAAACACCACATAGAGGAGGGGGGCCTACGTGCACTCTAGAAGCTTCTGCGCAGATAAGGATGAGGATGTGGAGGAGAGAGAGACTACAATGGGTTTTGGAGGGAAACCAATGCTATAAAATATGGAGGAGCCTCCTCATTTGGATCATTCTTGAGTTGTTGATTTTGGAGTGAGAATTTTGTCTTCCTTAGCACGCTGGTTGTTTAGCCTGTCTGCAGCAATGTTTAGTGCACTGAGTGTCTCTGTGCGGAGATCTCACCCTTAGCCCTAGGGGACTTCGAGTGCCTGCTTGGGCAAGGTTAGTTTCCTTGCATTTTGTGAGTCGTTTCATTTTTTGGGTTTGTTGCAGAGGACGTAGTCCATTGTGGAGAAGCTTCAGATTGGGGTTTCTACAGGCGATTTTGCCAGGATTTCGAGCAGAGGGTCAGCCTATGCCCGTCGGAGGTCTTTGGCGGAGCTTGTGGTAGTATTTTAGCTATTTCTATCTAGCCACTGCGATGTACATTGGAGGCCAGTGTAATTCACCGGGGAGGCAGTTTCTGGTGTTTTCGTGGGTTGGCCATTCTTGGAGTGGTTTGTGGATCTTGTCGGGGTTGTCGAGGAGAGGAGATTTTTTGATTTTCATCTCATTCCAGCAAGGGGATCAACCCCTAATTTTCAGTCGATTCCAGCAATAGCAGCTACACAGCATTTTTCCAATAGCTGGGATGCAGTTCATAGAGCAGCCGTTTCCTGTCTTTTCTGAGAGTGTTTTCTCACTTGCCTTGCGCAAGATCGCCTCTTGTACTTCATTCCATTTCTTAGATTAATAAAATGGCTCAACATTTTCTCTTTATGTTTTCTGGTTGAGTTGTCGTAGTTGTCGTTGTTGTCGCAGTTGTTGTATTCTCTTTCTATTTCTATTATTGTCTTGAGCGCTCTAGTTCTATACCACTTGGTGTGTTTATATTTCACTACTAGATAGAGTCTGGATAGGGCCAGGTAGCCTCCGGATCTCGTCCTCTTTAAAGGCGACATATCCGGTAAATTCCCTCCTACTCTATCTCTAGTTGGGGATTGCTTGTGTTTTGGAGATATCCCTAAAACGAGATATTACAGTGGTATCAGAGCATAGTTCTGGATAAGCCTGTGGTATATGACATCAGGAAAGAGACCTTACAGAGGCAGGAAGTATAGAGATTGTGAGTGTAGGTTTGAGGTTTCATTTTTTGGGTTTGTTGCAGAGGACGCTGATCCCCGACACGGAAAGCTTGATTGGGGTTTAGAGCGATTTTGCCGGGATTTAAAAGCAGGAAGGTCGACTATGCCGAGTGAGAGGTCTTTTAGGGCGAGGAGCTTGTGGTAATGTTGCTATTTCTATCCTTAACTGATGTGCATTCAGACGATGTAATTCATAAGAGAGCGGTTTCTGGTGTTTTCGTGGGTTGGCCATTCTTGGAGTGGTTTGTGGATCTTGTCGAGGTTGTCGAGGAGAGGAGATTTGTTGATTTTCATCTCATTCCAGCAAGGGGATCAACCCCTAATTTTCAGTCGATTCCAGCAATAGCAGCTACACAGCATTTTTCCAGTAGCTGGGATGCAGTTCATAGAGCAGCCGTTTCCTGTCTTTTCTGAGAGTGTTTTCTCACTTGCCTTGCGCAAGATCGCCTCTTGTACTTCATTCCATTTCTTAGATTAATAAAATGGCTCAACATTTTCTCTTTATGTTTTCTGGTTGAGTTGTCGTAGTTGTCGTTGTTGTCGCAGTTGTTGTATTCTCTTTCTATTTCTATTATTGTCTTGAGCGCTCTAGTTCTATACCACTTGGTGTGTTTATATTTCACTACTAGATAGAGTCTGGATAGGGCCAGGTAGCCTCCGGATCTCGTCCTCTTTAAAGGCGACATATCCGGTAAATTCCCTCCTAGTCTATCTCTAGTTGGGGATTGCTTGTGTTTTGGAGATATCCCTAAAACGAGATATTACAGTGGTATCAGAGCATAGTTCTGGATAAGCCTGTGGTATATGACATCAGGAAAGAGACCTTACAGAGGCAGGAAGTATAGAGATTGTGAGTGTATGTTTGAGGCCACCTATGAAGAGGAAGATTGTGCCAAGGTAGAAAACACAGATCAGGAGAGAGAGCCTATGAAGGATGCAAAGGAGGTAGAGCTTGTAGTAGATTTGAGGTAGAAAAAATCGATGGCAGATGACATAGAGGCCAAACAGTTTGTAGGGGCACTCCTCAAGTCGGTGCAGGATTTAACCCGACAGATGGAGGTGATGGGCGAGAGGTTCACAGCTGTGGAGGCTAGGCAACGTGAGACTCCATGAGTTTTTGAGGTCAGAGAGGGATCAGGTGCATCCCACCATTTGCCGGAGCAGGGTGCTGCTCAGCGTGATACTCCTCAGCCAACGGCTTCTTGTGCACCTACCCGCTCTACTATGCCCACTTTCTTGGGAGCTGATACAGGTGAAAAAGCCCAGCAGGAGGCAGAGCCCGAGCACTTAGATGAGTACTTTGTAGAGTATTAGTCCTACAGGTAGGAGTTCAGGGAGGCACTCACATTCAGAGATTTTGTGCAGCTCCAGTGGGACAGTAGACCCTGCGACCATCATAGAGGGCGCCGACATTACCATGATGGAGATTCGCATCATGGCTCTAGTAGATTTCATTTGCCTACATTTGATGGATCATCAAACAGTTTGGAAAAGTATTGGGTGGAGAAGCTGGACATCTATTTCCAGCTTAACCAGATGTCAGAGATGGAGGCCATCAAGGTGGCAACATTACATTTGTATGGTGAGGCCCAGGACTGGTGGTTCCATGGGATGGTGACACTCAGGCATTCCACAGTGACAACAAATGTCGAGTTTACCAGGAGATTGATAGAGCATTTTGACTGGAGGGACCTGGAACAACATTTTTTTGAAATGACGAAGCTCAAACAGATAGGGTGCCCCGAGACATACATTGTAGATTTCTTGAGGGTTTCGGTGATGGTGCCAGATCTATCTGTGACACGGATGATCTATATGTTTGTGGAGGGATTGGCAGAGCCACTTCGAGGTCTAGTCAGATCCACTAGACCAGCTACACTCCAGGATGCTATCAGGAGGACCAGGGATTTACAAGATGCATTGCCTAGGACACGGACATCTTACCCCCAGAGACAGGGTTTCCAGCCAAAGGGGAAGGATGTAAAGGTTCCTCCTCCAAAGGGGAATCCAGGACGGGCACAGGTAGATGATGAGGCCAGGAGGGAGTTGAGGAAGAAGTGGATATGCTTCACATGTCAAGAGCCGTGGGCACCAGGGCATAGGTGTGCTGTTGGCAAAGCACACTTCATTGAGGTCTTCTCTGATTACAGTGGGGAAGAGGATGAGGAGGATGATGAGGAGGCAGGAGATAGTCAGATGACCCAGGATCAGTTTCCGCCTCCACCTCTAGGGACATGAGGTGCAGCCTTTGCACCCACAGGAGGGGCCCTTGCAGCTTTGCGAGGAGTTCCTAAGTATTTGACGCTACGCATACGTGGGACAGTACGTGGCCAACGAATATCAGTCTTGGTTGATAGTGGGGAAATCCACAATTTCATTGATGCACAAATGGTCGAGCGGAGAGGTATACCGATCGAGAGTTTTGACGGGTTTTCAGTCTTGGTCCCAGGAGCCTAGACGATGTATTGTGCCCAGCATGTTCTAGAGTTAGCAGTAATGATGGGTACTTACACCATGACTAATCACTTTTTCGTGGTCAACATACCAGATACCAATGTGGTACTGGGTGTTCAGTGGCTGATTACGCTGGGGAAGGTCACCATGGATTGGGAGGCCTTAGAGATGGAGTGGGATGAAAAGAAGACTGGGAAGCATGAGAAGATATGTGGGATGCATACTTACCCACCTCAGACATTTTCAGCACACCGGGTGGAGGCAGACTTCCGGAAGGGAAACATAGAGTGGGTGGTTGAGTTGCGGGCATTAGAGGTAGAAACCACTGGTCGAACAGCTCATCCAGAGATACAGGCTATCCTTGACATGCATGAGGTAGTGTTTGGGGTTATACCACCAGGTCGCCCACCAGATAGAGGGTTTGAGCATACCATCGAGCTGGAGCAGGGTATCCAGGTAGTGATCACTACACCCTATAGGCATCCCAAAGCCTATTAGGATGAGATTGAGCGGGCCATCCAGGAGTTGTTGGCTCTTGGACACATTAGACCGAGCACGAGTCCGTTTGCTTCTTCTGTAGTGTTGGTGAAGAAGAAGGACAACACTTTGAGGATGTGCATTGACTACAGGGCCCTAAACAAGAAGACTCTGAAGAATAGGTACCATATACCCAGGATCGTTGAGCTGATGGATAAGTTGAGAGGAGCTAAGTTCTTCTCAAAGATTGATTTTAGGTCAGGGTATCATCAGATTCGCGTGAGGGAACATGAAATTCACAAGACCGCCTTCAAGTGTCATTATGGGTACTTTGAGTTTTTGGTTATGCATTTTGGGCTGACCAATGCACCAGCCACCTTTCAGTCTTGCATGAACCATATCTTCCGTAGTCATTTGAGGAAGTTTGTATTGGCTTTCTTTAACGATATACTCATATATATCAGGACGTGGGAGGAGCATCTCTAGCATATAGAGACAGTACTACGCATCTTGGAAGAGAAATAGTTCTATGCTAAGCTCTCCAAGTGTGAGTTTGGGATGACATGGATGTTGTATTTGGGTCACATTATTGGAGTGGATGGAGTGAGGGTCCACGAGGAGAATATTAGAGCCATCAGAGATTGGCTGGAGCTGAAGAATGTAACGGAACTTCGAGGATTCACTGGGATATGTGCCTATTACAAGAAGTTTGTCAAAGGTTTCTCATAGCTTGCTGCACCCCTTATAGATTTGACGAAGAAAGGGGCATTCGGTTGGACAGATATAGCACAACAAGCCTTTGATAGGATAAAGGAGGTGATGAGTAGCTGCCCAATGCTTGTGTTGCCAGATTTTACGCAGCCCTTTTTCTTGGAGTGTGATGCGTCGGGAGAGGGGATTGGCGCAGTATTGATGCAGGGGGGACACCCTATAGCTTTTGAGAGCTGGAAGCTACTTCCGCATGAGAGGTTGTATCCCATATATGACAAGGAGATGTTGGCCATCATGCATGCATTGGCCAAATTCTGGCAGTATCTGGTAGGGAACAGATTCAGGGTGAGAACTAACCACAATAGCCTCAGGTTCTTTTTGGAGCAAAAGTAGCTACAGGAGAGGTAGCAGAAGTGGATCGGTAAGATCCAAGCATATGACTTTGACATTGAGTATGTGAAGGGTAAGAATAATGTGGTAGCAGATGCCCTTTCACGTAGACCAGCCACGTTATCTCTTATGAGCTTGGACGCAAATTGGAGGGCTCGACTCTTAGTTGAGTACTCCAAGACTGATTTGCATGTGAGGTGCTGGATGGACAGGTGGCAGATGACTGGTACAGGGTGGTCGATGAGATCATCTATTATAGGGATAGGATCTTCTTGACTGAGGGATCTCAGGTTAAGAAGAAGATACTCCAGGCATCACATGATTGTCCATTGGCAGGCCATCAGGGGTTTACCAAAACCTACAGGGCCATTATAGAGAGGTTCTCTTGGAGGGGCCTCAAGGAGGACGTACTCCAGCACATCACGTAGTGCGATGTCTGTTAGAGGAACAAGGGTGAGATGAGCCATCCCGTAGGACTGTTGCAGCCTCTTCCCATTCCGAAGGGAAAATGGGAGAGCATGTCGATGGACTTCATCACAGGATTTCCCATGGTGCAGGGTAAGGATTGTATCTTTGTCGTTGTTGATCGACTGACAAAGTATGTGCACCTTTTCGCCATATCCGTGCATTACACAGCAACATAGGTGGCCGAGTTGTTCTTCCGAGAGGTTTTCAGGTTGCATCGTCTTCCTAAGACCATCATCAGTGATAGGGACAACCGCTTCATGGGCGGCTTTTGGCAGGAGCTTTTCCAGCTAGTGGGGACGGAGTTGACACCGAGTACCAGTTACCACCTACAGATGGATGGACAGACGAAGATAGTTAACAAGTGGCTGGAGGGCCACTTGCGTAACTATGTCAGTGGGCAACAACGAGCATGGTTGATATGGTTGTATTTGGGGAAGTACTGCTACAACTCGACACATCACATGTCTATTGGTATTTCACCATTTATTGCTTTGTATGGGTACCATCCTTTATCATTTGCTGATGTGATGTTCGGTGCGAGTAAGGCTCCTAGGGCCAAGATGTGGATCCAAGAGAGTTAGGATATCCTCCGAGCTCTCAAGGACAACATGGCTACTACCCAGAACCAGCAGAAGCTGTATGCCGACAGAGGTTGGGTGGAGCGACAGTTTGAAGTAGGGGACTTAGTCTACCTACGCATACAGCCATGCCGACAGTCATCGTTGAAGCAGAGGGGAGCTGAGAAGCTCAAGCCTCGTTTCTACGAGCCATACAGGGTGATACGTAGGATTGGGCAGGTTGCATATGAGTTGGAGCTACCCCAAGACAGCAAGATCCACAACATTTTCCATGTATCATGCCTGAAGAAGGTGCTGGGATAGCAAGTGACAGTGACAGAGGAGCTACCACCGACAGATGATGAGGGGCACTTGGTGTTGCAGCCGGAGGCCATTATTGATACTAGGGAGAGGTGGTTACGGAGTAGGATGATCTGGGAATTCTTGGTGCGGTGGAAGAATTTACTAGATGAGGATGCCACTTGGGAGAGCGAGAAGATTCTGCAGCATCCATCACTTCAGTTACTTAAGGGCAAGCAACATTCTTCCGGGGGGGAATATAATATTCCTAATTAGCGACAACTAATTGGAATATTCGACTTTGTATAGTTTTTCCGTCTATGGCTTGTAAATAAATAAAAAGTGAGTAAAGAGGGTCTAACTTACTTTAGTAGAATAAGACATCCGCCTAGTAGCACAACGTTGTGACTCAAAGGGGGTCAAGGGGGCCAAACACCACGTAGAGGAGGAGGGGCCTACGTGCACTCTAGAAGCTTCTGCGCAGATAAGGATGAGGATATGGAGGAGAGAGAGACTACGATGAGTTTTGGAGGGAAACCAATGCTATAAAATATGGAGGAGCCTCCTCATTTGGATCATTCATGAGTTGTTGATTTCGGAGTGAGAATTTTGTCTTCCTTAGCACACTAGTTGTTTAGCCAGTCTGCAGCACTGTTTAGTGCACCAAGTGTCTCTGTGCGAAGCTCTCACCCTTAGCCCTGGGGGACTTCTAGTGCCTGCTTGGGCAAGGTTAGTTTCCTTGCATTTTGTGAGTCATTTGATTGTTTGAGTTTGTTGTGGAGCTGGAGCTTATAGAGACTGCGCAGTCACTAGGAGAGAGGACGCATTCCATTATGGAGAAGCTTCGGATTGGGGTTTCTGCAGGCGATTTTGCCGGGATTTAGAGCAGAGGGTCAGCCTTTGCCCGTCGGACGTCTTTGGCGGAGTTTGTGGCAGTATTTTAGCTATTTCTATCTAGCCACTGCGTTGTACCTTGGAGGCCAGCGTAATTCATTGGGGAGGCAGTTTCTGGTGTTTTCGGGGGTTGGCCATTCTTGGAGTGGTTTGTGGATCTTGTCAGGGTTATCGAGAAGAGGAGATTTGCTTATTTTCATCTCATTCTGGCAAGGGGACCAGCCCCTAATCTTCAGTCAATTCCAGCAGTAGCAGCTACATGGCATTTTTCCAGCAGCTGGGATGCAATTCATAGAGTAGCCATTTCTTGTATTTTCTGAGAGTGTTTTCTCACTTGCCTTGTGCAAGATCTCCTCTTGTACTTCATTCCATTTCTCAGATTAATAAAATGGCTCAGCATTTTCTCTCTATGTTTTCTGGTTGAGTTGCCGTAGTTTTTGTATTCTCTTTCTATTTTTATTATTGTCTTGAGCACTCTAGTTCTATACCACTTGGTGTGTTTATCTTTCGCTCCCAGACAAAGTCTGGAAAGGGCCAGGTAGCCTCCGAATCTCGTCCTCTTTAAAGGTGGCATATCCTGTAAATTCCCTCCGAGCCTATCTCTGGTTGGGGTTTGCTTGTGTTTTGGAGATATCCCTAAAACAAGATATTACAACATACTGCTTCACAATACATTAATGAAAAACTGGTAATAGATATTTGGATGTATCCAGACATTTTTTTACTTAATTACAGTTTTCAAAGTACACGAAAAACAAAAACAAACAAGCTGGAAACGAGCTAGAGATCTAGAGATTAAAATATAAAGGTTTGTCAACCATGAGTTATTTAATTACAAGAATATCCAAAGCTCGTAAAGAGGGTTTATCTAAACAAAAAATGATGACCTAGAAATTTTTAAATCTATGGTATCCCTTCTATAGGCATCAGTATTTCCGTAATAGCCTTTCGATCAAGTTGTAGGCATGGATATGCGGGAATCATAAGTTTCTCTACGTACTTTTTTCGTACTAAAAAAATTAAAATTAGGCCTTTTCAAGGTGATTATGAAAATACAAAGACCAAAGTAATATATTTACACAGCATCAACTTCACAGTTAATTTTTATTTTTATCTTAGTTGTTTGTGGCTTGAAGAAAAATTAGAGACCACAAACACACTTAAACTACAAATCTCTATTGGCATTTAATATTTTTCTAAAGAATCGACTTACATCAAACATTTCCATGCTGAATATATTTTATTGAAGTCTTGTGCATAAAAAATAATACCAAAAGTCCAATGAAGCATTTACTATATAAAAACATTCAAAGGTACTAACAAAATTTGAATATCCCGCTACAAAACTTACACAATATTTCTATCCGATTGTCAACATAGTAATTTGATAATCTACACTTATGTTTTCTCTGTGTGCACAGTACTTTTAGGCCCTAGATGGAAAATACAAATTTAAAGTTACAATTCCTTGTAACGATAAAAACAATTGATATAACTTATGTCGAACAAAACCATAAGGAGGATTAAAAACAAAAATGGATAATTTTAGGCTTCTGCAGAAGAAGCAAAAGGTTTAAAGTTCGCGAGGGAGCATTGCGAGGTCGTCCACTTCAATCTTCAACCAACCCACCTCCATAACTATCCATGGCACGCCGGGTCAATCCGACCAACAACTTCAACCATATTATTAAATAAAAATAAACTAGCAATTGCACCATCACAAAATGTTGCAAAGGAAACGCCGTAAGATTCTTAGTTGCTAAACAAGATATTTGTAGTAATTTTAGTCGATTTTAATAAAGATAGGAGAAGCTCTTTCATTGTAAATTTCATATATGTAGTGATAGTGTTGTTTTTCATTGTAAACATACACATATCTCCATTTCATATTTAGTTGCTAAACAAGATATTTGTAGTAATTTTAGTCAATTTTAATAAAGATAGGAGCATATACGTAGTGATAGTGTTGTCTTTCATTGTAAACATACACATATCTCCATTTCATCTTTAAACATAAAAATATAATCTTCAATGTAAAGATCGTGGGCTGCTATAAACTTCTCTCTCACTGAAATAAAAAAGAAATAGTGACATGAGAAAGAAATGAAAAAGAAAATAGTGACATGAAAAAGAAATAATAAGGAAATGATCAGAGCCTCAAGTAACAAGTTTAAATATATTACATTTAAGTAGAGTTACAATTTACCTATAACTTCTAATAAATACATTTTCTTGTTATTATTGGTGCAATATCCGCAACATGATATTTTATGTTTCATTTATTTTAAGTCAATGTATTCCTGATATTTTATATTTTATTTAAAATAAAACAATAGTAATATATTTAAAAAATCAGTTGAGATAAGAATGGCATATAGATATAATGGTATGTTTCATTTATTTTAAATCAATGTATTCCTGATATTTTATATTTTATTTAAAATAAAGCAATAGTAATATATTTAAAAAATCAGTTGAGATAAGAATGGCATATAGATATAATGGTATATCGAGAGATACTTGCCCCTCGAAAGAAACTGTTTTAAAAAAATATATCTGTGTGTAAAATGCCAGATTAATATATCTGTATGTAAAATGCCAGATTTGAGACAAAGTCATTCCTCTACTTCTAATATAAAACTCTGTCCAATATTAAGTGGAGGAAAATGTGCCTCTGCTTTCTCGTGCGCATCATAATAATATGATAGATTTAAGCAGTTTATAAATTACACTGATATATTGTGGGAAAAAAATGTAAACACTTAAATTTGATTTAGATTTCAATATATATAACTAGCAATTGCAATCTATATCACCGAATGAATCTGGAAGCTCCTGCAATGAGTTGCAGCAACAGAGATTGAGGCATTCCAGGTTTCTCAATTTAGCGAAGGAGATTTTAGCTTCTTCAAATTCCCGAACGATTCTGGCAAACTTTTGAGATTAGTATTTCGGAGTACCATGAGTTCGAGGTCCTTCAGGTCCCCTATATTCTCTGGTAACTTTGAAAGGGGTGAATCAATAACTAACTCTCGTAACAGCAAAGGTGCCTGCAAAATATTCACGGGTGTCAACTACAATTAAGCTTTGGGAACTGTCTTCTACAAAACCCTTAAACTTCATTGCAAGGCTCTGTGATGTAAAATGAAGAGAGAGTAAATATGCAAAACTTTAATTCAACAAATTTCTTTTTACCTGAGATTTGTAAAGCCACAATCTTTTCAAATAGCACCCGGACAATTCTAAAACCCTTAAATTCTCCAACGGAACCCAGGAAGGCAAAGTCTTGTAGGGGCATTTCAACAAGCGAAGCCAGATGGGATTTGGAGAGTGTACCCAACTCAAAATGCGCTGCAACTGACAACCTTCGGTATCAATAAATTGCACATTCCTCATACCAGTGCCACTGCTGCATCTCTTTACCCTGCGGTTGCAAAACAGCTTATGGATCCACCTTTTGTAGGATGACAATTCAGCGCTGTCGTCATCTTCATCTGGCAAGCCCCCGAGACAACCTAACGACCAGAGCCTATGCCAATGCATCAAGACTTCACTGGACAGCGAGCGCGGAGGCGAAGTAAAGCGAGTTTCAGGAGGAGGAGGAACTGGTGCAGCTGGCAACTAACTTTAATAACTAATCAATTTCTTGAACCAATTTTTGTTTGCCACCTGGCCAATAAGTAACGATTTTAAATCAATGGGCAACAACAATTTAATCGTCTAACACAAAATCCAACGATGCATATGAAAGACAACAAAGCAACAGCAATGTTGTTTTCAAATAATAACGCCTTACGGCGTAAAAATATTAAATTATATAAAACATTAAAAATCATTAAATTATATGTAAAGCTAGCCACATATCATGAATTTTTTTTATTAGCAAATTTAAGAAAGAAGGAGACAAAATAAATTGAAAAACTATTCCGATAACTTTATATTATTAATTGGATCGATAAAGAATACTCCCAGATTATCAAAATTTTGTGATTAATAATTGAAAATTTTAAAATTCCTAAAACCAATTTAAATATATATTTTTAAATGAAACAGCTATTTAGATATATATTAAAAAACTAGAATATCATGGCCATTTCCAATTACAATCATAATTTCATCGTCCATACCAAAAAACCATACTAGCCGGTCTTTGAGAATCCTTTTAACGTGGACATGCATATTTATCCATTCTGTTGATACTGAGCATAAAATGTACAAAATTTTCCCTACAATAATATATATTTACAGTACGTCATGAAAATAATTTTTAATTTTCCTCACAGGGGATAGGATCAAAGTATATATATTTACAGTACGTCATGAATTTTTCTATTAATTTTCCTCAGAGGGCCAGGATCAAAGTTTAGATTTCCTTTTAGCAATGCATGCTTTCCAATCCCCTCAACTGGCTCACCCTCCTCCTTGCTAAGCACTTCTACCTGCAATTTCGAGCCCGTCTCCTTCGCATCCAGCTCCTCGTATGCATCCCACTCGGCTAATTCCGCCCATATTCAACATTAACACCTCAAAATCTAATTGGAGAAAATGATGCTCTGACTTAGCATTCATACACTCCATCCTGCGTCTGTTGCCACTCCTCTATCATTCTTCTCGTACTCTAATAGATCCAACCTCATTTCCATCATCTCGTACATTCTCAACAGATTTTAAAGATTTTTTTTGGATGCTTCGCTTCAATGCCGAAATTCATCCAATAGCTCGTTTCCTTTCTTTCAGAAGGAAAAAACGCTGATTTGTATTAAATAACAAACAATACATTACTACCATCCAATAGCTCATTTCCCATCATTGCTACCAAAGGCCACCTCCACAACAAGAGTTTCCAGCTTCCAAGTAATTCTTCCAAGTCAATTACTACTCTGTGTCATAGCTTTATAGCCTTCCTTTGTTCTCTGGCATGAATTCCCCTCTCTATCAAAATTAATTGTGGAGGAGGAAGTGTCGGCATTTTTTATTTCCCTGGCTTCAAGCTCTTCCTCGCATTAATTCACCATGAGTCAGTGATCGTTTACTCTCTCAAACTACACATTTACAAGGGTCTCTGAGCTTTTATTCCTTGCCACCTTTCTATGTCGATTATCGAGCTGTATACATGTCCCTGCATGCATTTCTCCTTGGGGAGGACAACGTGGGATATGCACTACCCTCTTGGGATTATTTTCGGTTGGTCCTTGATCCTGCTTCTCTTCATTCTCTTGTCATCAAATCCATCTTCATCAAGCTCCCGAGATTTCCCATTAAATACCTTCGATTATGGGATCAACGCCCAAATCCTTTTTCCATTCGGGAATAATAATTATCCTTCCTCCATGGGCATGCCCGAGTTTGTGAGATTGTTTTCCATTACGTTATGTTGTCTGCATATGTGGATTAGCTGGATATCCTCTATGTGATCGGCCAATGTGGCTATTCTCCGAACGATGGGAGCAAAGCAATGTTGTTGTCCTGGGATGGCCTTCGACACCTGCTGAATGGTCAACATCAAGTCTCCCGCTATCATCCCTCCTTCGACACCTGCTGAATGGTCAACATCAAGTCTCCCACTATCATCCCTCTTTTGAGGTACCACTCCTTTGCTAGCTCTAGGGATTTCCATAATTCACAAAACTCTTTCTTGTTATTGTTTTCATGTCCAAGTCCCTAACCGAAGGTAAATTATACGTGTTCACGCGGGCTGAATAATGCCCCTCTCACTCTGTTCGCCTCGGGGTTTCCTTTCGAGGGTCCTTCAAAACTGATTATTGGGATGCATTCATTGATCTTCCATGTCCAAAATTCACCTTCTTCCACCCTCAATCTAGTGAACATATTATTGAAAGGTTATGGAATGGGTTTTTCAACTTGAATGTAAGACTTTGGATAATTTATCCATTCATCCTCTTTCACCAATCGGCCAAATCCTTCATTTTTAATCCTCTCTCCCCCATATCATTCACCAGAAATTAATGTGCCTTAGCACTATGAATAGATGACACTTGGTCTATGAATATCACCATGTTCTGCTCTAGCCATTGTTAGGTCTTTGTAGTTGTAAGATTGGGAACTACAATCGCTGCGGAGCCTACATCAAAACCACTTTGGAATCTGAGGATTTAGCCATCTTAGATTCAGAGAGGGATCTCTTTATATATATGTTTTCAAAGATATGATCTTTAAGGTTTTTTGATATGATTTTAGGCTAGTTACGAAGAACAACGTTGTTTATTTTGGTTGGGCAGGATAACATGAAGATGAAGGAAGCCTGTATGAAGGGTGAAGGTGTAAGTAAGTGAAAGAATGTTTTAGTTGATAAGACAAGCAAGGAACAACATCAATCCATTGGACTATGGAGTCATAATAGGATTTAATTGCACATCAAGGTTCAAGAGTGGTCCATGGGGCAATTCATCTATGTCAAAGGATATCTTTAAGTTGATTTTATGGAATGAAACACTAAGAAAGTGATGAAAGAAACAAACACACAAGAAAGACAAAAGACAGTCTAAGATCACGTAAGTACTTTTTAACTATCTTGCTTTTGGCATGCATTTTAAAGGAAAGACACAAAAGTAACTTAAGATCGGGTAAGTACTTTTAAACTAGCCTACTTTTGATATACTTTCAAGAGAAAACATTAAAAAACAAAGAATAGCTTAAGATCAAGTAAAGACTTTTAACTTAGCCTACTTTCAGCATATTCTCAAAGGAAAACATTCATGATAAACATAAAAATAGTCTAAGATCAGGTAAGTACTTTTAAACTAGCTTGCTTTTGACATACTCTTAAGGGAACTTTTCAAAGCAACTGTTGGAGATAAACTAAAGGACAGGGCTAACCATAAACTTCTCTAGCTCAACTTTAATAGGCAGACTCTTCAAGAACATTCAAAGACAATATCTCAAGTTGTACTCAAGAAGCATGGGCTTACCAACACTTCACTGGTTATACTCTATTAAATTACCTTCTAAACACATTTGAAAGAAAACATAAAGGATAAAGATTTATCAGTGAGATTTAGGGTACTTTAGAAGTAAATCCTAATCTATATTTGTTGTTCCTTCTGAGAGAAAAGTGGACAGAATGAAAACATAAAGAAAATAAAAATTAGAGTGAGAAACACATCACCATTGACATAGACCAGGATCCCATAAATCAGCTATTGTATTTGATGTTCAAACCAGTTACAATCATCAAGTCCAGTGGGTCTTTATAGCTTCAAACTTCTCATTTCAGCTTATGTATCTTCAATTCCTAACAGAGCTACAACATGCTCCAAAAACTATTTACATTCAACAAGTATGCAAAGACCAACCTCTATACTTTCTTCTAGAGAAGTATTGATGGAAGAATGAGGAGGTGGAGTGAAAGAAAGGTCTATCTGTTCAATTAATGCAGAGTAAGAGCTTCTCGGCCTTTGAAGGGCGAAATGGAGAAATTTTCAAATGTTTTAACTCTGATAATTGATTATTACATTAAAGTTCATCAACTTTAGTCACTTTTGTTGACTTTGAGGCTTTTTGGTAGCTGGTAATTACTTCGAAGTTGTCTTTGGCAAATATCTCTGACTGTGCATTCAATTTTGTATTCTTTTGAGGAAATAGGCCTATAGGTGGCATTTTGAGAATTAATTGCCTCACTGATGTGGCATTTGAAGTGATCCAGATTTATGCAAGAATGCAACAAAATACAAAAATAACCACAAACATAGAAATACAATGGAAATAAGGCTTCATTTCATTAATATCAAATCACATAAATATGTTTACAAACATGATGAAAATAAAATAGCTAGGGTGCTGGTAGCGAATCTCTGAGAAGAGATGTGGCGACTACAGACCTCTGAACTGTATTACAATGAGGCTCGAGGGCCTATTTATTATGGAGAAACAATGGAAAATTCTAAATGTCCAAAAACCTAACCCTAGGAGATGAAGCGCCAAAACTGTGAGCCCTGTTTGGGTAAATTGGTGTTTCAACTTCCCAGGGACGTAACTTTGGCATACTATCTCTGTTTGGCGCTTCAAAATGGCTCAGGAAGTTTAGGACCCGAAAAACTTCTAAAAATCGTAAGTTGTGAAAAAAGTTGAAAGAGACAATGGTGGGGCCCCAAGTAGAATAGGCGGGTGGCCACCAATATCCACCTGGATCATTCCAACCCCCTTAGGAAGCAATGGTCCCCATTGCATTGAGTTCCTCCATGAGATGAGGAAACTTCTGTTGAACTTGGTCCCTGGTGAACCACTTGCCTTAGTGCAGGAGTTGGCCAGCTTTGACAACCCAATATAGTTGGATATTCTATCGGTGAGTGTTCTTAATTTGCATGTCCATGATACAGTCTGTGGTGGCCTGTTCCATGTAGTCTAGATTTAAATCTTTTGGTGTGAATTCTTTTGCAATGTCAGAGGTGTCCAGTAGAGGTGGGAAGTAGGGACGAAGGTGGTCTACATTGTATACTGGGTGCAGACCAAGGAATGGTGGAATACTGAGCTCGAAGGCATTATTCCCTACAGCCTTCGTGATGGTGTACGGCTCATATCAGAGCGGGAGAATCTTGCGGTGGGGTCCAGTGAGGCGCTCCTTCTGCAAATGTAGCCACACTTTTTCGCCCACCTGGAAGTTGTGTGGCACCCGATGTTGATCATGTCGTTGCTTGTACTTATCATTGGCTCTGTCCAATATGTCATGAACCTATTGGGGGATGTGCTGAATGTGCTCGATGAAGTTGTTTGCTTTGTCAGCTTTAGACTGGACATGACCTGAATCGGCCTGAGTAGCTGCAAATGGCATGGCTACGTCAATGGGACATAGTGGCTAGAATCCCAAGCCCACCTGAAAGGGGCTGTGGCCGGTTGAGCTGTGGAGAGCCCGATTATAACTGTGTTGTACATAGGGAAGGTTGTCATCCCATGTGCATGGATGATTTTAATTGTACATGCGTAGAATGTGTACAATCATCCTGTTGAGGACCTCTGTCTAGCCATCAGTTTGGGGATGGAAAGTTGTGGACTTGGTGAGCTTGGTGTCCAACATTGACCAGAGGCTGGACCAAAATGTGCTGAGGAACTTGCTGTCGTGATCTGATATGATAGACTGTGGGATCCCAAAGTACACCCACACTCGTTCAAAGAAGAGTTTAACAGTGGCTTCTGCTGTGATATTCTTCTTGCAGGCAGCCATAATGGCCATATTTGAGAATCTATCGACGACCATGAAAACACAGTCATTTCCATGCTTAGTAGAAGGAAGGCCTGACATGTAATCCATGGAGATGGATTCCCAAGGTCGACTAGTGGTAGGTAGCGGAGTATAGAGCCCTTGCTTCTTGATGGTCAGTTTGGCAATGGTGCAAGAAATGCAGGATTTGATGTACTTCCCGACATCCTGTTGAAGGTTCGACCAATAGAAATACTTATGCAATACTGCCACTATTTTCTCGACCCCAAAATGCCCAGTGACTTGACTATAGTGCGCTTCCCATATCATCTTGGCACGCTCGCTTGAAGGAACAAAAAGGTGTCCTAGGTGACATAATAGTGCATCTTGGAGTTGAAAATTTGGAACTTGCATACCACCCAGGAGTGCCTTGTATGTGTAGCTGAATTCTGGATCGCTCTTGTAAAGAAGTGGCCAATCAGAAGTCTCATGTCCTCAAGAGTTTAGAATGGTGGTTATGGCCACGATCAGTGGTCGGCTGAGGCAATCTACAACATTATTGGTTCTAACCTTCTTGTACTTGATGTTCAAATGAAATTGTTGCAGATATGTGGACCACTTCTGATGGCGATCATTCTGCAACTTCCTTTGTGTCGATATGAACTGCAGGGGTCGGTGGTCTGTGTGGATGATTATCTCCTTCCCCAAAACGTAATGCTTCCATTTTCGACAAGCCTGCAGAATGGAATACATTTCTTTGTCATAAGTGGGATACTTTCGAACTGTGTCAGATAATGTCTCACTGTGATATGCCACTGGATGCCCCTATTGAGTAATAACTTCCCCAATAGCATAGTCAGAGGCATCTGTCTCGATCTCAAATGGTTATTGCAAGTCTGGTAATGTGACCACTGGGGCAGAACATAGGTGATGTTTCAATTCTACGAACGCCTTCTGTTGAGATTCTGACCAACAGAATTTTTCTCTCTCCTCCCTTGGTGACTTGACTCAAGGGCCAAGTGATATGAGAGAATACCAAAATGAACCTACGGTATAAATTAGTAAGACCCAGAAAGCTGCGAAGCTCTGTTAGGGTGGTTGGGGCTGGCCAATCCCGAATGACTTGAATCTTGGCTGGATCAACATGCACCCCCCTTTCATCAATAATGTATCCCAGATATTGAACCCGGGTCATGCCAAAAGTGCACTTCTCCAAATTGGCACACAACTTGTGTTGCCGCAGTGTTTGGACGACTTCTTGGATGTGGTGGAGGTGTTCTTCCCAAGTCTGGCTGAAGATAAAAATGTCATCCAAGTATACCACTACAAATGAGTTGGTGAATGGATGCAAGAAGTCATCTATCAACCTCATGAAGGAAGCGGGAGAATTTTTCAATCCGAAAGGCATGACGACGCATTCGAAAAAGCCCTCCTTGGCTTTGAAGGCAGTCTTCCACACATCGGAGGGTTCGATTGGTACTTGGTGATGCCCATACTTCAAGTCAATCTTGCTGAAATATTTTTCCCCTTTGAGTTGGTCCAGAAGGTCATCAATCCATGGGACTAGGTACCTATTTTGAATAGTGATCTTGTTCAACGCCCGATAATCAATAAAGAGTCTCCAAGTCCCATCCTTCTTCTGTACCAACACGATCGGGCTCCTACAAGGCGATGAACTTGGCCGGACATGACCTTTCTGCAACAGATCCTGAATCTGCCTCTTGATTTCATCATTCTCCAGAACAGAGCGCTTATAGATCGGTCCATTGGGTAGTGACGCACCTGGGGTCAGGTCAATGGGGTGCTTGACTTGACAGTGTAGAGGCACCCCTGTGGGTGAGGTGAAGATGTCCCCATATTCCTCCACAACCTTGTCCATTTGTTCCTATTGTGCAGAGGAGCCATGTCTGGAGGTCATGGCCACAATCTTCTTCTTGCCCTGGGGACGGATCATCAAGAAAACAAATTTCCTGGTTTGGGAAATGAGCTCACTGCATTGTTTTGTAGTAACCAAATAGATAGTGGGAGGCGGTGGTACCTCTAGTATCCTGTATAATTTATTTCCCAAAGTAACAATAACAGTGTGAGGCTGGGACTCATACACAGCATGTCACTTCCACAAGTATGGTTAGCCTAATAATACATCAGAAACATCAATAGGAGCAATGTCACACAATACCTCATCCGTGAAGGGCTTGATGCTATAGGGAAGGTGGCACTGCTGGCTGATGCAAAGATCCCGTCCTTGGTGAAGCCACCTGATGGTGTATGGTTGTGGGTGTTCTGTGGTTGGGAAGCCCAATCTCTTCATGAAATCTGCTGAAATGAGGTTCTTTTGGCTCCAATTGTCGACAATGAACCATAGTGGGGAACCCTTTACCCACATTTGGGAGTGGAAGAGACGCTCTGCCTCCTCTGGATCTTCTGGTTCCTCCTTCTAGATCTTTGTAGTGGTAACAGTGGCATTGGGCTCCACATCAATAATCTTCTTCCCTTTTTCATTCACCTTGTCAGGTTCTGATTCAGAGTCGGAGCATGCATCTGATTCAGAAGCCCTCATCTCAGCCACCAGTGATTTCTTGGCCCAACACTCACTTGTGTTGTGAGTGGACCTCTTATGGAACTCACACCATTTTCCCGTGTCCTTCTTTGGCTTCCTGGTGGTTTTCTTTGCTTGTGTCTTTTGCAGGTTGTCTTGGGCTACCATGCATTGGCTTTGTCCTTTGTTCTATGGTTTGGGGGCACCTTTCCCTTGCTTTTGATTTGTAGATCCAAAGTCTCGCTTCTTCTGTTTGAATTTCTGCTCAATCTTGGCAACATATTGGTATGTCGTACCAAGTGAGGAGATGTCGAGGAACTCCATTTCCTCTTGAATGTATATGTGCAGACAACCATGATACTTCAGCACCAAATGTTTCTCTGAATATTTGATACCCAACTTTGTGTGCAGGGTATGGAACAAATTTGTCGGCTCATGCACATCTTGATCCCTTTGTTGCCACAACATGGTCCATTGTATGTACTTGTCCTCATAGCTCCCCACGAGATAGTATTGTTCCTTGATGGCATCTCAGAAAGAATTCGATGTGGGTGCGGCTGAGAACAGAGAGGATTCTATCTCGTCCGTTTTCTCACAGTAGGTTTCCCACCAGTCCTTGACATGGGGGGTAGATTTGAGGAGTGCAAAAATAATCTTCTCCTGGTTGGAAAAATCATGAACCGAGAAATATCCTTCTAATAGATTCAACCATATATCTACGGAATCTGCATATATTTGACCCTCAAATATGGGAATGCCAAAGTTTACTTGTACCTTAAAGGGAGTCGTGCCTCCAGAGTGGCTGCTAGATGTAGATGCACCGCCGGTGGGCAGTCGTTGAAGGATCTGGGCAAAGTTATCCATCATCGCATTCCTTTGTTTTTCGAGGGCCTCCTCGAGAAATATTTTGATAGGATCTCCTGCTCCCTCATATTTATTTTCATCCCCCATGGGCATCCATCAGGGTTTGCGAGGCTGATCTTGCAAAGGTTCCACTAGATCGAGCCCTAACTCGTTATACCCCGACCTCGTTGGGGACATGCAAAGAACGATCAAGAAAAAGAAAACCACTCTGATACCACAGATCTGGATTTATGCAAGAATGCAACAAAATATAGAAATAACCATAAACATAGAAATATAGTGGAAATAAGGCTTCATTTCATTAATATCAAATCACATAAATATGCTTACAAACATGATGAAAATAAAAAAGCTAGGGTGCTGGTAGCGAATCTCTGAGAAGATATGTGGTGACTACAGACCTCTAAATTGTATTACAATGAGGCTCGAGGGCCTATTTATTATGGAGAAACAATGGATAATTCTAAACATAAAAAAACCTAACCCTAGGAGATGAAGCGCCAAAACGATGGGCCCGTTTGGGTAAATTGGTGTTCCAACTTCCCAGGGATATAGCTTCGGCACACTATCTCCATTTGGGGCTTGAAAATGTCTTTGGAAGTTAGGACCCGAAAAACTTCTAAAAATAGTAAGTTGTCAAAAAAACTGAAAGAGACAATGGTGGGGCCCCAAGTGGAATAGGCGAGAGGCCACCAATATCCACCTGGATCATGAAAGCTCTCTTTGTTGATCTGTCTACTTTTGTGGCTTTAAACACTGATTTGCCTGTAATTATCTTCTGGCTTTTAAACCTTTTCTGCTGACTGTATTATTAACTTTTAATCAATCTTCCTTTAAAATGCGCTTTATCCATAGACTGCAGGATTAAGTCCTTTGATCTTCAAGGTTTTGACTATTAATCATTTATCTTTTAAATCCCTGATACTCTTCGTTACTGGCTGCTTCAGGCGGCTTCGACGCATTGGAGGGTTTATTTGTATAACCAGTTCTCATAAAGCATCGATCAAATAATGGAATTGACCCTTGAAACCTTTAGTCTGCGTTTAGAGGTGGTAATCTTTGGCCATGTTTCTTATTGAAAAATGAAAAAGCTCTTGGGACTTAAAGCTGTCATCGAACCCTGCAAAAAACTAATAAAAACGTTATAAAACCTTGCGGGGTTGGAAAAGACTACTTACAGAGGCCGGCGGAGGTGGAGGAGCAATATACAGAGCAACGGGATATGCAAGTGGAGGAGGTTTTATGGATAAAACCTACGAAAATAGGTTTAAATATGAAATTAGAGCGAAATGATGGAAAGTGGTTTTGTGAAACCATGAATGGTTTTCGTGCGACATTGAGGCGATAAGTGGTATTGATGTGATCAAACATGATCTTGTCCATTGATTGCCACATGTCCACCAGGAAATGACCGGTTTCGCGTGGGTTATACGCGATTGGTTTTATTGGGGAAATGAATGCGAAATGGGTTCGGGACCATTAGATCTTTTGGTGGAAGATCAGCGGCCGTGGATGGGTGCGAAAAAATGGAGAGATGTGCAGTGAAACATATGGTGGGGCTGGGGTGATGTCATCATTTTTGTCGCGTAGCGGGAGGGCTTTTAGGTCAGGCAAACCTTAGTTTTTAGTGTTAAAATGAAATAATATTGTTATGGATAAATACAAGGAGAAAAATATTTTTTACAAGGGGCGCGGGGGTAGAAAAGATTAAGGGACAGCAGGCTAAGGAACAACAGCGCTAATGAACAATAGGCTAAGGAACAGTAGGTTAAGGAACGACAGGTTAAGGAACAACACTGCTAAGGAACAACAGTGCTAAGAAACATCATTGAAGATTTAATATTTTTGGACAAGGAAACACAAAGAGGCTTCAAGAAGTCACAAATTTTGCATGATATTTGTTTCTTGAAGACTAAAGACCTTTTTTAGCCATCATTTTCTATGACAAAAATTTACTGATGGCTAACAATGGCTCCACTTGAGGATGGAAGCTCCTTGGAGGTGTCAAGAATTTCAAAAATTGATCTCTGGAATGCAAACCCATGCCTTATCCATTGACAACCTTTTCTTCCTTGATCATGCTACTTAAAAAGATTATCAGTTCTTTGTATCAGCAAACAAATTTCTCCCAAACATTCTGCCTACATAGCCTACTTTTCCTAACATTTTCTCTTCATAAGGTGCACTTGGAATTGCAAAGCTTTGTCATCAACATTTTATTCTTTTATTGAAAGAAGGAAACTAATCTAAATCTACCCTTATTTATTCCATGAGTTCAGATTAAGTAGTTGAACTCATTAATTCTCTACCTAAGCTATTATCTACCCAGACTAAACTGTCTGGTAGATTTTATTCTCTATTTTCTAAAACAAAAATTTTAAACACTGTCAAATTAGGATTAGACTGTCTGATTTGCCATGTTGTCTATGGTTGTATGTAAAAGCTGCACATAGAATTTATTTGCAGAAATTTATAACAAAGCTATGAAGGCTTAAGATCTGAAAAATAAAAAACATCCTCATCCTTTCTTTTAGCTCTGGATTTAATCTTTTTGAGCTGTTCTTTTCTTTTCCCTTGCTTCATATTTTGAGCATATTGGAACCAATTCTACATCAATCTAACAGGTTTAGGTTTTTAGTTTGTTTGAACCACTGTATTTCTATCCTAATCTATTCTACTAATAAGCCAATATTGAATAGTTTGACAAATCTTCTTAACTAATCTATCAACAGAAAATTGAAATCTATCTTGGTCATGATTAGGCTATATGACTAAAATAGCAGTATTGTTTTTGGTAGTGGTATTTAAGCTTGCACACTTTCAGATTTTTCTTTTATTTTTTGGTATGGGGTTGTACCTTTATTCTTTTTCTAATCTGCCCTATTTTTCTTTTCTATTTTTTTGTATTTTTTCAATTTTTATTTCAAAGAAAAAAATCAAAAAACTAACTAAATGCTCACAGGCTAAGATTTATTGACATTCCTATCTACCCTAATATAACTCTGAAATATTTACATGTTTAGCCAACAAATTCTCTTTTCCAATACATCCAGTCAATCAGATGGTTCCATGACTGGTCTTTTCTCATCTCTTTGAGTGTGTCGGACAGACAGGGCTGCTCCCATCTCACTTGCTCTTTAGTAGCAATGCTAAAAAATTTTGTTGCATTTAGTGATACACTATTCCTAACAATTTTTATTCCCTCTTCAAATTTCTTCGAAAAATCAGCATAGGGATCTTGAAATAATACCTCGTTGTGAGTATTTGAAAGATATTTTTCAGCCAGGATTACTTTTTCCTCCGCTCGATCAAGAAAAAGATTCTCTTGAGAAAGAAAATCTTCCTCATCTTCATTATTATTTGAACTGGAGGACTCATCATATTTGGTAGTGTTGTCCTCTTTTAGTCTCGGCATACTTTGATTCAGTGGACTATATTTTGTGAAGCGATCATCATATTCTTGAGCAGGGGTATCTTTGATTACCTAAACCTTTTCAGGAGAAGGTTCTTTATATTCATGATGCTTAAGAAACTCTTCTTTGTTTTCCTCTTCCACCTTTGAGCTGAAAGACTGCTGATTACAAATTATGCGAGAGCTATTACTGATGAGTTGGATTGGTTGATTGCTGCTTTCACGCTGATGATAAGGAAGCTCATGACACCAATCAACTGTTGGTTGCCCTGCATGATTAATTTTTGTTTGAAGCTCGTCATCATCATCAGACTGATCAAAAATTGGACAATCATTAGTATAAACAATCTCACAAATCAAGCATATTGGGTTATCATCTTGTTTTTCTTTAAGCTGATCTACAAGTTTAATTTCTGGTTCAAGACAAAAATCTTCAATAGGTAGATGAGCAGAAGTGTTTTGTTCAAATGAATTTTTGAGGGATGGTTGTTTGTTTATTATTTGATCAATTTATTCTTCTGTCAAAAGAGGAAGGTTTTTTCTTTCAGCATAGACAAAAGTACAAAAGTCCTCTTTCTCTTGTGTTAACTGGTTTTGAGGCTGGATGTCTTCTTGAGCCTCTTCTAGTGGACCAGTGCTTGTGCTTGTAGGGAAACCTTGAGGATTTTCTATTATTTCCTGATATTCTTCTGTTTCAAACAACTCCTAATGATTATTGTGATACTCAGTTTGAATATAAGGTTCATGAGTTGTTTCTTCTATATTGTCAGGATGCCAATCTCCTCTTAAAATATGAAATGAGTTATAACATAGAGGGAGAGTCCCTATATGTGCTGTTTTTTCTTCTATTTAAGGTTCTATGTTTTCTGAGTGTCTACTTGTTTCCCCAAAGTATTGCTCACTATTAGTATTTTCATTTTGGTCATGAAGTCATCTTAATAGTGCAATACCACTCATAGGTAGGCAATCAGGAATTTCTTGACAACCTTCCTCATCATCTTCCATAAAATCTTGATCATCATACATGTCTTGCTCATTGTCTAAGTCTTGTAGTGGTTGAGTTTGTTCCTGATCTGGAAAATGCATGGGCTGCTCTAGATCATCAATATTTAAATTAGCCTCACCTAGAAGGGATGACGAATCATTATTTATGTTTTCATGGATATCTTGAGGAATGTCGTTTATTCCTTGATTGATTTGTTTCTCAATTGATTCATATAGATTCTTGAGATAGTTGTCTCGGGTATGAAACTCTTGAATGGATGTTAACAGATCTTCAGGATGCATATTACCCAGATCCTCATCAATATCTAATAGGTATTGTATGATATTTTGAGATTGATCACAACAATTTGTAGTCCATGATAAAGATGAAGGGTTTTATTTATATTCTTTATAAAATTCTTGGTGCATGTCTCTTAAAGAAAACAAGCTCTTAGGTTCTAACCATTCATACCAATCCCTTTCCTTTCTTTCTAATGTTAACATGAACATTTTCATAAGGCAATCTTCATGCCATTCAGTCTTTACCTTCCATATATGTATGTGACATTTGATGAGATGTAACAATGGGTCATCAAACTTTTCACCTTGGAAAAGAGGAAGGTTATCATCCCAACACACCTGGGGCATTTTATGTGGGAACCCAGGGATGTGATCTCTACTCATTGGAGTATATCTCCTTTGTATCCTTGGTTCCATGTTTGTAAATCAGACAAGAGGTCACTGTATCTATTTATCCAGTTCAACGTCTTCTACAAATGGATTCATTTGGTCTTTTGGGAGTTGTGGAGTCGCCAGGTGAAGGAGTTTTACTTACTTTCAAGGTTTGGTTGTTGTTCACCATAAAAAATCAATAGTAACTAGTCTTGGTGACACTTGATTCATTTAGAAATAGGGGTTATTTGAGTTGTGAAGTTATCTAATACTCAATAATCTCCCCAGTATGGTCGCACTCTATTAGGTCTCTGTAGTTTGCAAGATTGGAAAGTACAAACGCTGCATAGCCTACATCAAAACCACTTTGGAATCTGAGGATCTAGCCATCCTAGATTCAGAGAGGGATCTCTCTATGCATGTGTTTTCAAAGATATCATCTGTAAAGTTTTCTGATATGATTTTAGGCTAGTTATGAAGAACAAGGTTGTTTATTTTGGTTGGGGAGGATAACATGAAGATGAAGGAAGTCTGTATGAAGGGTGAAGGTGTAAGTGAAAGAATGTTTCGTTTGATAAGACAAGCAAGGAAGAACATCAATCCATTGGGCTATGGAGTCATAATAGGATTTAATTGCATTGCAAGGTTCAAAAGTGGTCCATGGGGCAGGTCATCTATCTTAAAGGATCTCTTTAAGTTGATTTTATGGAATGAAACATTAAGAAAGTGATGAAAGAAACAAACACACAAGAAAGACATAAGATAGCCTAAGATCAGGTAAGTAATTTTAAACTATCCTTCTTTTGGCATGCATTTTAAAGGAAAGACACAAAAGTAACCTAAGATCAGGTAATTACTTTTAAACTAGCCTGCTTTTGATATACTTTCAAGAGAAAACATTAAAAAACAAAGAATAGCTTAAGATCAAGTAAAGACTTTTAACTTACCCTGCTTTCAACACATTCTCAAAGGAAAACATTCATGATAAACATAAAAATAGTCTAAGATCAGGTAAGTACTTTTAAACTAGCCTGCTTTTGACATATTCTTAAGGGAACTTTTCAAAGCAATTGTTGGAGATAAACTAGAGGACAGGGCTAACCATAAACTTCTCTAGCTCAACTTTAATAGGCAGACTCTTCAAGAACATTCAAAGACAATATCTCAATTTGTACTTAGGAAACATGGGCTTACCAACACTTCACTGGTTATACTCTATTGAATTACCTTCAAAACACATTTGGAAGAAAACATAAAGGATAAATATTTATTAGTGAGATTTAGGGTACTTTAAAAGTAAATCCTAATCTATATTTGATGTTCTTTATCAGAGAAAAGTGGACAGAATGAGAACATAAAGAAAATAACAATTATAGTGAGAAACACATCACCATTGACATAGACCAGGATCCCATAAATCATCTATTGTATTTGATGTTCAAACTAGTTACAATCTTCAAGTCCAGTGGGTCTTTATAGCTTCGAACTTCTCATCTCAGCTTACGTATCTTCAATTCCTAATAGAGCTACAACATGCTTCAACAACTATTTACATTCAACAAGTATCTAAAGACCAACCTGTATACTGTCTTCTAGAGAAGTATTTATAGAAGAATGAGGAGGTGGAGTGAAATAAAGGTCTATCTGTTTAATTAATGTAGACTAAGAGATTCTCGGCCTTTGAAGGGCCAAATGGAGAAATTTTCAAATGTTTTAACTCTGATAATTGATTATTACATTAAATTTCATCAACTTAAGTCACTTTTGCTGACTTTGAGGCTTTTTGGTAGCTAGAAATTATTTCTGAGTTGTCTTTGGAAAATATCTCTAACTGTGCATTCAATTTTTTATTCTTTTGAGGAAATAGGCCTGTAGGTGGAATTTTGAGAATTAATTGCCTCACTGATGTGGCATTTGGAGGCTCTATTTTTTGATCTGTCTACTTTTGTGGCTTTAAACATTGATTTTCCTTTAATTTATGCTTTAAGGCCTTGTAATCATGTTTTGGATTTTAAACCTTTTCTATTGACTGTATTATTAACTTTTAATCAATCTTCCTTTAAACTGTGCTTTATCCATAGACTGTAGGATTAATTCCTTTGATCTTCAAGCTTTTGACTATTAATCCTTTATCTTTTAAATTCCTGATACTCTTCATTACTAGCTGCTTCAAGTGGCTTCAGCACATTGGAGGGTTTATTTGTATAACCAATGCTCGCAAAGCACCAATCAAACCATGGAATTTACCCTGGAAACCTTTAGTCTGCTTTATTTAGGCTTCAAAGGTGTTAATATTCGGCCATGTTTCTTATTGAACCATGAGAAAGCTCTTTGGCCTTAAAACTGTCATCAAACCCTGCAAAAAACTAATAAAAAATTTATGAAACCCTGTGGGGTTGGAAAATACTGCTTACAGAGGTTGGCAGAGGCAGAGGAGCAATATTCGGAGGAACGAGATATGCAGGCGGAGGAGGTTTTATGGATAAAACCTATGAAAATAGGTTTAAATTTGAATTTGGAGCGAAATGATAGAAAGTGGTTTTGCGAAACCATGAATGGTTTTCACGTGGCATTGAGGCGGTAAGTGGTATTGATGCGATCGAACGCGATCTCGTCCGTTGATTTCCACGTTTCTAGCAAGAAACCAATGGTTTCACGTGGATTATGTGTGATTGGTTTTATTGGGGAAATGAACACGAAATGGGTTTGGGACTGTTAGATCTTCGAGTGGAATATCAACGGTCATGGATGGGCTCGAAAAATGGAGAGATGTGCGATGAAACATATGGTGGGGCCAGGGTTATGTCATCATTTTTATCGCGTAGCGGGCAGGATTTTAGGTCAGGCAAACCTTAGTTTTTACTGTTAAAATGAAATAATTTGGCTACGGATAAATTCAAGGGGAAAAATATTTTTTACAATGGGCGCGGGGGTAGAAAAATTTAAGGAACAACAGGCTAAGGAACAACAGGTTAAGGAAAAATAGCGCTAAGGAACAACAGGCTAAGGAACATCAAGTCACTGCTAAGGAATGACAGTGCTAAGGAACATCATTGAAGATTTAATATTCTTGGACAAGGAAACACAAAGAGGCTTCAAGAAGTCACAAATTTTGAATGATATTTGTTTCTTGAAGACTAAAGACCTGTTTTAGCCATCATTTTCTATGACAAAATTTACTGATGCCTAACAACCATATCATCCAGCATAAAAAAATTAGCAATACAAACCAACCTCTTTTCCCTTCCAAGGATTTAATCGTCTCATAGATAATTTTATTCCTCCATGTCTCGAACATCTCTATCCAATTCCTTGGAATGATCTATATTTCACACATTCCTAAAGGCCAGTTTCCAAACTTCCATTGAGAAGGTGCATTGTTGAAATAAGTCAGGAGTTTTCTCCTCTTCTTCCTTGCATATGACACACCAAGACAAACCCTGTATATTCCTGCTATAGAAATTCTATGTTGTGAGGATCTTCTGCTGTATGAGGACTTGTTTTCGCTACTACAACACCCTCACAATTTTCACCACATTCAAATTTTGGAGCCTACTGAATCATTGCCTCAAGTGTCACCTTAGTTGTCCAGCGTGATTTCATGTTATTCTATATTTTAAAGTGTTCTTGAGTGTTATGAAGTGTCATAGCATTGAGTAGAACATCTTTAGTGAATTTCATTGTTGTAACAGCTTTGAAGTCATAAATGACACTTTTAGGTCACAGTTGTACATCCTTCATCGATTGTACATGGGGAATGTTTTTAAAGTGGTGTTTTGATGTTTACTTATCATTTTCTGAGCTTGTATAATTATTCTTGATGAGCAGGTATGTTTCACACATGATTTTTGTCTAAAACTCATGATGTTCACCCCTTTTCCTATCTCTGAGACTTAGATAAATTTTGGTTTCAAAGTTTACTGATTTAGGCAAAGAGAGCATGAGCATACTCTAAAGCCATGATTGGCAATCCTTAATTGTTTGAAAGTGCACCATGCACCCTACAAGAGCACAAAGTGCACTCCTTAATACCTTTCGCCTTCCTTTTTTTGAACCGCGCTCTTGAAGAGAACAAGTCTTCCTTTAAGCACACTCCTTCAACCTGAAGAAATGTGCCTTCCTTGAGTGCATGAGCGCACCCTAAATGCCTTAAGATCCACCCTTAAGCCTTACATAATGCGCCATGCACCCTCCTAGACCATTTGTGCACATGAACGCACTACAAACACACGAAGAATCAGTCTTGAACCTTCATACTTGTCCCATGTGCACTCTTGGGCCTCTTAAGAAAATGAGTGCATACTGAAGGATTGAAGTCATCCCCTTCAGCCTTTAGTAGTGCACCCTACACCCTCCTCTCCCTTGAGCGCACAATACACTTAGGAATCTCGAATCCTTCCCCTTTGTACTTCATATTAGCGCCATGCACCTTGCCTTGATTGTCTCTCTCCCTTGAGCACATGATCACATGTAGAAGCCCTCAAGCCTTCCCTCTTAGCCCTTAAAGTCTTTGAAGCGTGCCCATGTACTAAAAATCTCTCCTTGTCCCTTTTAAGCACATTAAAAAGGCATGAACATAAAATCTACGTAAAACATGTTATAATATGATATTTTCAAGTTGATGGTTACTTGTCATGAGTGGTTGCAAATACAGGTGTTGCAAAAAGAGCATGTGAAGCACACATGAGGAAGATCAAGAAAATAATGCAAACAAATGAATCATCAAAGAAGAAATAACATAGTGAAATATTAATGATTTAAGCACCATAAAAAATCCAAGATCAAAGACTCTTTGGAGGGTGAAGGCATCAATGATCTGAAGTTGTATGAAGAACAAAGACAAGAGTGGATATCGTGTCACCATTGAATAAGGTCCATTCCATCAGTCACTATTAGTCCTAGTGACCAAGGTTAGTGACACGTTGCATCTTCATCACATGATGATATGGAAGTTATGATGTAATCTTCTGATCATTGTAAAGACAAATAAGTAGTAGTCCAACAGTCATGTATGCAAAAAAGAGCCATGGAAGTCCAAAATACATGTAATACCAATATTCATATGTAATTCTAAAAGCCATTTGGAAGTTGAAAGGTTGTAGAAGTCCAAAGTTATTTGGAAGTTAGAAAGTCAATAGTCATGGGGATGTGAAATGTCATGCCTCAAGTTATAAAGGGATCCTCATTTATCATGTAAAGTAATTTTAACCTTGGCTTCTCCCATAAGGAATTAGAGAGACAAAGTTAGTACTTTTGGTGAGAAAGTAGTGGCTCTAAAGCTCTACTATTGGAGCTAGTGATGTTCATTGTATTTATGTGTCTTGGAAATTTTGTATAATATTGAAGCCTTTTAGTCAATCACAGTTTCACACATGGATTGTGAATGTTTCCTAGAATATTGTTTGAATTTTCATGGTTCATATGTTCTTTCACCCATTCTGGAGTAATTGAAATATTTCAGTGACTTCATTGCTTAACTTATTGGAATTGTATTGTAATGTTTATAATGATCATCGAATATATGTGAAATATTATACTTGATGTTATGTGACACTTTCTCTTTTTGTGTGTGTCTCCATTAGGGTAGTAATATTACTTCTCTCTTAGAGGCTCACTTTTCTTCCGTTCTACAGTGAAAGAACCTTAATACATCTGCAATCGAACAGTCATAATTCACACTTGTTTTCTTATTCAAAAGTACATGTGTTCCCCTCTCTCATGTTGACAGGTAAAGCCAAGGCATATGGGACTCCTATGTCAAATAGTGTGAGGTATGATTGGGACATCATATCGGGGAGATCTCATGTATATTGGCGATAACTAGCGTCGTCAACATTTTTGTGCTAAAGAGAGGAAGACCAATATGTTATGGCTGATAACTCCACACACCATGAAGATTCACCTTATGGATAAGGTAGAAAGATTTCGAGGACCATTCCAACACCTATTCTCGAAGAAAGAGGGTCTTCTCAGCCTTGTATGGAGTTGGGATATGAGGTTTCTTATGAAAAAATTTGGGCACTTCAACCCATAACTCGTTAGTTTTCAAAGTCTATTGGTTTAATTCTGAGTGCAAAAAATCTCCCGCATTTCCTAAAGAAGAAAGAAACAACTCGTATTGGTATATTAGTTTAAATAGTGGAAGATATGGTCTTTGATACTCTTGAAGAGTTAATAGAATCCTCAGAAGATATAGTGCATCAAGATTAACTTCCACCCATTAAAAATGGGTACAAGGATGACCTTGTTCTTTCTGATGACATTTTAGAAGGTTTAAATAGTGAAGGAGAGGGCTCTTCATATTATGAGGAGGAGGAACCAAAAGATCAAGAAATGGTTGACCAAGACTTGGAATAGATGATCTAAGGGCCTCTTTCTCTTCCGGACAATCTTCATAAGATTCTGAGACATCCAAATTTTATTTTATCAAATTTTGATCTAAACAAGAAGACAAAGGATAAGGGTCATCTTGACAACTTTTACATGCATCTACAGATGCTGGAAGTAAGGTATAATGATATTTCTTGCACAATTTTCCCTTATCCATTAGAAGGTACAACAACAACATGGTACCATATTCTACCTTTTAATTCAGCCCATAAATGGATTGATTTTAATAAGTTATTTCTAGAGAAATTTATTGATGAAAAGACTCTTGCCATGTTATTGAAAGAGCTAAGAAACAATAAGATGGGGGAAAAGGAGAAGGTAAAATACTTCGAACAGAAGTTCAACAGTATATTGAAAATGTTTCCCTTGGGCACACAAGTGCATGATTCAATTACTATTGATTATTACATAGTTTCCTTTCCCGTTAACATTTCTCAATTCATTAAAAGAGTTGCAAAGGAAACATTGACACAAACGTTTATAGAAATGATTGTCATCGTGAAGGAATTGTGTGCTATTGTAGTTGTCACTAATGATGAAAAATGAAAAGACTCCAAGGAAACTAGTATGAAGTCTCAACCTTCTTCAAGTAAGGTTAAAGGAAAGGACTCATCATGATATTGAAAGCTTGACCAAAAACGTAGAAGGAATTACCAACGAAGTTTAAGAATTAAAGAATATGGGAATCGATACTTCTAATAGTAGAAATCCTGCTAAGTATTCCTCGTTTCGAAGGAATAATAATAAAAGTAATACAAACAATCAACCCACCAAGTCTGCTCAGAGTTCTAATGTTGTTTTGAATTTAGAAAGCATGGGCATCGACAATTATTTTTCTTTCCATCACGAATATCATTGAGAAAAGACATGCCCATAGTGGAACCACAACATGAATTATTTGGTTGCACACATTTTGGATTCGTTACTAGGAGATGACTAGACAGAATAGACATAAGAAAAAAAGGAACCTATAGCGGCTAAAGAATGCAACTGTATTGGACATGCAGTGAATTCATTTGATTATATCTTCAACGCTGAGAATAATACCATTGAATAACCACCACAAAGTGAAGCCCCTCCTTCAAATAAAAGTGGTAAATATAGTTTAAGGAGTAAAGGGACCATTTTTTATCAAGAGGTGAGGAGACATAAATTGAAGAAAAAAATGTTAAGAAGGATCTCACCACTGGTGAATCCTTCTCATAATGCACAAAATAAGTCTAGAGATACAACCATTTCCAAGAACACTTCCTTCGATTGTAAAATTAAGTCCATAACTCCCAAATTGTTGATGAAAGATACTCCTCCAGGAACTTCGACACAGCCTGCTAAAGGTGAAACAATTGATTATAACATTTTTGAATATTTGAAGAAAACTTGAGCCAATATTTCCATCTATTAGCTCATGAATATCACAAGAGAGAATGATACATTTCTTGGGGGGAGGCCCCCAAGATAAAAAAAATTGAAATGGATCTTGGCGGGGGAGGCCCCTAAGACCTGAAAAATTGAAATTCCAACAAAATGAAAGAACACACAGTAAATAAAACCAAAAATAATTTTTTTATTAAAAAAATGAATAGCTATAAAAGCTACATTGTGGTGGACCATCTATCCTTTTACAAAATGTGACTTGTTACTTATATTCTTTTTTAGTCACAATACCACTGGGTAAATTCCATGTGTGGGTAAATACAATGTGTGAATGAATACCATGAGTAGATGCCACTTACAATACCATGGGTGGATAAATATCATGGGTGGATGCCACTTACAATACCATGGGTGGATGAATACAATGGGTGAATGAATACCATGGGTAGATGCCACTTTCCATTTAGATCATTCTCCCCTCCTTAAGAAGAAACGGTCCCCATTGTGTGAAGTTCCCTCCTAAGAAGCCTATGTTGAATATGAATAGCCACTGAATGATCTGAATGGATGATATTTGTTATGCTATGCAAAGTATCCAAATAGATATGATAATTTGTGCATAAGGCTCTCCTTAAGTTTCAGGGTAAACAATTAATTATGGCTTTGTTTATCAGATTTATGTGTGAGGATTGACTAAGTATTTTAATTGTTTATCATTGTGCATCAGTAAAGAAGAGAAAAATAAACTTCACAAAGCACATTACATAGCAAATTGTTGACGCAGTTCACCCCTTCTGGGCTACATCTGTCGGTGCAACTCTCAATGGCTTGTCCCTGTTTTTATTAATTTTCTCAAAATGTAAGTACAACTGGAAATAAGCCTCAATAGGAAAAATTATCTATAAAATCAGCTTCAGAAGGTATGACTTAACCAGAGATGGCTATTAATTTACATAAAACAGATAAAGAGAGCCCAATACACTTCCTTCTCCATGATGGCCCTGATGGTTCCTTAATATTCATCGAATCTAAAATTGCTTAAGAGCACCTCTATTAGATCAAAAACCTATTCCAAACTGCTTAGAAGCTCGAAAATACCCAAAATTGACTATTTTTGCACCCAATTTGGTTAAATAATGAGGGAGTTATGGCCTAAACAAGATTGGCCCAATATCCCTCAGAAACCTCCTCCAAAACTGGAGGAACTCCAGTTAACTGTGGCATTTTTGGCTAACTCTGCCAAATTTGGTGGAAGGCGCCCAGATTGGCAGGGACCGTTAGTGGATAAATTAAATATTAATCTAGGCAGGTCACATGAACCTCCGCTCTAACCGGCGAACAAACTGCGAGTTTTAACTGTAACTAACCCCTGCATTTAATGTGTACCCTGTGCTTGTCATATAGGATGGTTTTACTAACCACCTACAATCCCGCGGGTTAAGGACATGGGCTACGGTTCTCAACTCCCGGTCTCAACAGTCGGGGTTAGCCTCGAGGGGCTAGCTGTTAACCTTGTCCGCTCAACTAAAATTCAAACCATATATATGTTTTCTGAACTACATATGTTAAGATTTATATGTATGGCACAATGGTCGGCTGTGTGGTTTTCTGCGGATAGGTCCATGGTTCAAAACCTGGAAGTTGCACAAATTTTTTTTCCAATGCACTCCTTGGCCTGGGGCCACGTGGTGGCCTATGGGCTTTCCTCGTGGCACCTTGTGATTGGGCACCATAAAATGAAGTCAACCCATCCACAAATACAAATCTGCCACTTTTCAAATTATGATATGCCTAAATGGAATATTTTAGGGAATATTCTGGCAGAATATTTCGAGGGATATTATTTTTCTTTTTTCGCAAATTTATAAAGTCAAACTTGGTCAACCTATTTTGGAGTTTACTACGTGTTTTGAAACCTCAATAACTTATGCATACGACCTCGGTTTTGAGAACCATTCGCGGCTCCAGAATCGCACCAACGAGACCTTTCCTGTCATTTAGATTGCAACCACTTCTGAGCACTTTCATTTTGAGCATTTTTTAACTTGGACATGATCTCCTGATCACACCTCCCCATTGGGAAGCTTTTGGACCCCAAAAGCCTTCAATTACCTATTTAGAAGATGAGAGTATAGCCCCCTCACTTTTTCCACCTCCATTCATTTTGCTTTACTTGCTTTGTTGCCTTTCAGACCAATCCGAAGATAATCAACACTTCCCCTCTTAGAAGTGTGTGTCCTGCTGTCAAGGATAGTATCCTCCTTAAGCTCGTCCAAATATTCTGGCGAGAAATCTTCTATTGATGGCAGTTGAATGTCACTCCCTTGATCAACAATCAAAGGAGGCTCATACAAATGTAAATTTTCCACATTCACAATGGAATACATTTGCATATATGAAGGCAAATCTAGTTGAAAAGCATTATTTCCAACTTTTTTAATAATTTTGAATGGACCAGAATGAATAGGCTTCTTATTTTTACCTTCTCCTTGCATTCTTTCTTTACTAATATGCAACCATACCTCATCACCTTCTTGAAACTTATGATCAACTCTATGTTTGTCATGCCTCTCCTTGTACTTGCCTTGACTCTTTTCAAGATGTTCTTGAACTTGTTGATGTATGAGCTGAATTCTTTCAATGAACATGCGAGCTTTGTCAATGTCACTATGCCCATCAATGGCAACATCCTTCTCAAGAATGTAATCTAAAGGTGACTTAGGCAAATACCCAAAACAAGCTTCAAAAGGTGAAGTATTTGTAGAAGAGTTCTTGGCCTGATTGTAAGCATGTTGAATGTAGTGCAAGTGTTCATTCCAAAGCTTGGGATGCTTGCTACAATAACCTATCAAAATATGTACAATGGCTCTATTCACTACCTTTATTTGTCCATCTATTTGCGGATGGAAAGAAATACTCTTTTTCAACTTAGTGTCCATCATCTTCCATAAATTAGACGAAAAATTCCCAACAAATCTGGAATCCCTGTCACTAACAATAGAAGTACGCAAGCCATAATGAACCCATACATGTTCAAAATATAAATCATTAGTTTGTTCAGCAATTATGGATTTCTTACATGACATAAGAATACACATCTTGTTGAAACTATCAACTACTACATAATGATAATCATGTTGCTTTGTAAACATCGGTAGACCTCCCAAAAAATCCATAGAAACACATTCCCATGGTCAAGAAGGTACTGGTAATGGTGTGTATAAACCAAGATTCCTATTTCTAGGCTTTCTTGTAGCACATAATGAACAACCTCTAATGAAACCTGAAACACTATCTACCACGCGAGGCCAATAAAAATACCTATGTAAATGTGCCATCATTTTTCTTACCTTGAAATGTCCAGCAATAAGAGAAGAATGAGTTTCTGTCATGACACTTAGTATCTCTCCTTGTGGTATGCATAATTTTCCCACATGAAACAGCAAATTATCATGCAAGTGATAATCATTCTCCATGATATACATGCGGTACATGCCTATGTTTGGAAGAGGACAATCTTGCAACTGTATTTCATGTTGAATCTCCCTTTCAGGAGGTAAACCTGTTGGCTCCTGAAACATCTCATGATGTGCATCAACTACATCATATAAATCTGATTTAAACTTGGGATCACAATTTTCAAATGACTCATGATTTACATCAACCTTATGCTTAACCATAAGAAGTACAAAACTCTTACTAGAATTCACTAGCCTTTTTACTTGTCCAACATTTACCATCGCTATATTTGTCTTCTTGCGATGCGCTCTAACAATAAACTCCTTTCCATATTTGAATATATGATACTTGTTATCATGGTGATGGAATATAGCTTTCCTTTCATATAATTAAGGACTTCCAAAAACAATTCCTGATATATCAAGCGGAACAACATCTAGTTCAATTGTGTCAATGAAATGTGCAGTAATTGCGAAGCGCAAGATGCACTTCTTTGAAACATGGAAGTTTGCATCCTTGCAATTCCAACTAAGTGGATATGGTCTTGGATGTGGAATGGTCTCAAGATTTAGTTGCTTGACTAAGTATTCTGAGATAAGGTTTGCTTATGACCCACTGTCAAACAATGTGTCAATTTTTGTATGTTTTGAAATAACCCTCACATGAAACAATTCAATTCTTTCTTCTTCGTTTGGAGCTTGTACATGAGAGTTTGAAGTACTAGTACTTCGCTTAGTTTCAGTTTCTTTACCCTTCATATTCTTCAAACCCATGGCTGTAATTTTGGTTTTTTCACTTGAATCATCACCTAAGTCTTGTTGTGTAGTTGTAGTAGCTGAAGTTTTCTTCTTCCCTTTTTTTTTGTTAAATTGAGTTCTTTTTCAAGATGAATTTTCCAACAGTTTTTCTCTTCATGGCCTTCTCCTGAACAATGTTTACATATCACTTTCTCACCCTCATTTTTCATAGATGCATTATTTTTTCCTTTTACTTTTGAGGTTTTATCTTTGTTTTCCCCCTTAAAAGGCTTGTTTCTACCCTCTTCAAAAGTATGTTTCCCTCTAGCTTCTAAATGTGTGGCTTGGACACAAACCTCATCTAGACTAGTAGGATTGAACATAAGGATAGTATTTCTAAGGTAGATATGTAAACCACATATATATTTTAGGAAAGTGTCTTGAATCTGCAAGTGTACTCGTAATAAAAGTGCTCTTCTCCTAAACTCTTCGGTGTAGTCTTGTACATTTTGTCCCTTAAGTTGTCTAAAATTTTGTCAATTCATGATAGATTTTTGTAAATGAGCTAATGGATAAAACTGGTTTTTTATTGTAGTAATGAAATTACCCCATGATAAAATGATCTTACCATGTTTTCTAATCTCCTCCTTGGTTTTGGATTCACACCAAACAAGTGTTGCACCTTCCATTCTCAAAGAAGCTAGCTGAATTTTGGTGTCATCATTATGAAGGTTCTGAATCCTCAAGTAAACCTCCAACTGCCTTATCCAATTGTCAAGTTTTTCTACATTGACTTCACCACTAAACATAGGAAATTCAAACTTAACATCAAGTTTCAAAAATGGAATTTTACCTGTGTTCTTAGACTTGTGAGATTGATTCACTTAAGTTGAGGATGACGATGTAGAGGAAGAGGATGAAGATGGGGATGGTGGATCACCATTTCCTCCATGTCCTTTCTTTGACTTGTCTTCATTTTTATTTCCTCCTGAAGATACCTCTGCTTCCTTGTGAATTTTAGACCCTTCTCCTTCAAGCCTTTCATTCCTTTCTTGGTAGAGTATCCAAACCATTTTAGTCATGCCTAGGAATGCCTTTCTGAACACCCTTTCTTCCTCTTTGGGATCAATGTCTTCAGGAATTTATCCTCCTCCTGAAGTCATGCTTATGAATTCTTATTCTTCTCTTTGAGGTGAAATTGAAGATGGAGATAATGGCAGTCTTTCCCTCCTTCGTTGAGGATTTCTATGAGCTCTCACCAATTGACCTTCTCCTCTCTTGAGCTTAAGCCCAGTAAGCATCAAAAACCTTGCAAACAGTTAAACAAATTTTGCGCAAGAAAAAAACAGCAAGTAAAACTCTAGCTCCGATACCAACTTGATCTGAATGGATGATATTTGTTATGCTATGCAAATTATCCAAACAGATATGATAATTTGTGAATAAGGTTCTCCTTAAGTTGCAGGTTAAACAATTAATTCTGGATTTGTTTATCATATTTCTGTGTGAGGATTGATTAAGTATTTTAACTGTTTATCATTGTGCAGGATTAAAGAACAAAAAAATAAACTTCACAAAGCACATTACACAACAAATTGTTGATGGAGTTCACCCCTCCTGGGTTACATCTGTCGGTCTAGCTCCCAATGGCTTGTCCCTGTTTGTATTAATTTTCTCAAAATGTAAGTACAATTGGAAATAAGCCTCAATAGGAAAAAAATATCTGTAAAATCAGCTTCAGAAGGTATTAATTAACTAGAGATGGCTATTCATTTACATAAAACAGATAAAGAGAGCCCAATACACTGCCTTCTCCATGATGGCCCTTATGGCTCCTTAATCTTCCTCGAAGCTAAAAGTTCTGAAGAACACCCCTGTTTGACCTGAAACCTATTGCAAATTTCTTAGAAGCTCGATAATACCCAAAATTGACTATCTTTGCACCAAATGTTTTTCAATAATGAGGGAGTTATGGCCGAAACAAGATTGGCCCAATATCCCTCAAAAACCTCCTCCAAAATTGGAGGAACTCCAGTTAATTGTGCCATTTTTGGCCAACTCCACTAAATTTGGTGGAAGGCACCCAGATTAGTGGGGACCATTAGTGGTTAAATTAAATATTAAGTTAGGTGGGTCACATGAGCCTCTGCTCTTACTGGTGAACAAACCGCGAGTTTTAACCGTAACTAACCCCCGAATTTAATGTGTGGCCTATGCTTGTCATATAGCATGATTTTACTAGCTGCCTACACTCCCTTAGGTTAAGGACATGGGCTATGGTTCTCAGCCCTCAGTCTCAATGGTCGGAGCTAGCCCTGAGGGGCTAGCCGTTAACCTTTTCCGCCCAACTGAAATTCAAACCATAAATATGTTTTGCGAATTGCATATGTTAAGACTTATACGTATGGCACAATGGTCGGCTATGTGGTTTGCTGCAGACAGGTCTAGAGTTCAAAACCTGGAAGTTGCACCAAAATTTTTTCCAATGCACTCCTCGGCCTGGGGCCATGTGGCGGCCTCTGGGCTTGCTACGTGGCACCATGTGATTGGCCACCACAAAATGAAGTCAACCCATCGACAAATACAAATCTGCCACTTGTCAACTTATGAGACGCCCAAATGGAATATTCTAGGGAATATTCTGGGGGAATATTTTGAGGGATATTTTTTTTTTAAATTTTTTCCCAAATTTATATAGTCAAACTTGGTCAACATATTTTGGATTTTACTAGGAATTTTCAAACCTCAATAACTTTTTCATACGACATCGGTTTTGAGAACCATTCATGGTGCCATAATCGCATCAACGAGACCTTTCCAGTCGTTCAGATTGAAACCACTTTTGAGCACTTTAATTTTTGCGTATTTTTTAACTTGGACATGATCTCCTGATCACTGAAGATAAGATAATTGTGTGGTTAACCCACAACCGTGATGAACAAAGATTTGAGGATAGAGATACCCTGTAATTGTTATGACCAACTGTGTTATTGACAGTGTGCGGTCTATAAAATAGATTTTGATGAAGTGTGGGTCCGTTGATGACCCATAAAAATGAAAAATGAAGATCCGAGGATAGAGATACCCTGTAATTATTCTAACCAATTGTGATACTAACAATGTGTGACCCAGCAAATGGACTCTGATGACAAGGATTTTGTGTGATTGACCCATAACCATGATGTTGACAGTTGACGAAGTAGCAGGTGCCTACATAGCCTGTAGTGGGAGAGAACGTGTCCAGATAAACCAAGCTAAATTTTTCTATCATGAAACTAATAAATGTCAAGAAGGTGCCTACTAAAGTGGGGTGGGAGGGCATGCCTCCAAAGGGAACCTAGTCCTAATGTTGCTCTAGATTTCAAATGAGCATATCTCAGTCAATATAACTCAATATTTATTATAATGTGTTTTTGGAAATATATTGATCATTTTTCATCTTCCCATGTGATTAAAGTCCCTATCTGGACTAGTTGGAAACTTAAATTTGTGCTGCAACTATCCCATCGTCACAAAAATTCTGAAAAAAAAAAGATGATTTTATATCAGCGATGTATCCCTCATACGAACTTCGATTCAACCAATTTTTTTTTTAAATTGGGTGTTTTTTCAAAATGTGCTCATATCTATAATCATTTTTCTGAAATTATGCATAAAAACTGCATAAAATAATAAAAAATTCATCGTCCACGAATTTTCATCAGGAAAATGTCTCCAACACATCTGATTTTAAATCAATGATATATACCTTATCTGGAACCTAATTCAGTTTCTTGTCTTTTTGAATTTGAGTATGTTTTTGCAAGGAATCTAGGTCTATTATTTAATTTTGTCAATTTTGTACCAAATGTTTCAGATATGATCTGTAAACTAACCACCCAAAAAATTCCTGCATAAAATGAACAAAAAATAATATTCTTGCTTTTCCCACGAAAGTGTGTTATGGAGATCGTAGCACATACATGAAGTTTGTTGAATATTGCTGCAAAAAATTGAAACTGAATTATGCATCAAATCCTCATTCCCATAGAGTCTTAACCTCAATTGGATACCACTAATATAGATCTTGTGGGGAGGCCCCCAAGATCTAAAAAACTGAAATGGATCTTCTAGGGAAGGCTCCCAAGATCTAAAAATTTGAAATGCTAGCAAAATGAAAAAACACAAAGTAAATAAAACCACAAAGAATTTTTTTATTAAAACAGTGCATAACTGTAAAAACTACATTCTGGTGGACCATATTTCTTTTTACAGAATTTCACTTGTTACTTATAGTATTTTTAGTCACAATACCATGGGTAAATTCAATGGGTGGGTAAATACCATGGGTGAATGAATACCATGGGTAGATTCCACTTATAATACCATGGGTGGATAAATACCATGGGTGGATGCCACTTACAATACTATGGGTAGATGCCACTTCCCATTTAGATCATAGCATGAACTAATTCAATGTCAAAGCCTTTTCACAACCTTCAACAAGCGATAAAGCTTCTTCCTATCAAAAGGTGTATGGTAAGTCATCCACTCCCCTTGGATATATGGTTAATGCTTGTACATTGGAAGCTAAAACTCTTTGCCCTCCACTTTTATTAAATTTATAAATTTTCAATTATGATGTCCGTAATAGTTTAGTAGACTCTGGTGAATCTATCAAGGTAATGGAATTTTTTACTGAAAATAAAATAAATGCTATATGGGACAAAACTAATGCACAAATAATTCAGCTAGAAAAATCTCTCGACCAAGCCATGAGTGACACAAGAATGCGATTATTATCTTACTATGAGATGATTGAGTTCATCAATGTATAAATATTTTAATTTTGGACATCCATGAACCCAATGGCATACTCTTTAGCATAGAATATCTAGAAAACTACAAGGATATTTTATGACCGACTCGTCACAATTATGGCTTCCATAAAAGGGTAGGAATAACTGGATTTGAGTGGACAATGATCCGTACTTGAAACACACTGTGACACCACTTGAGGGCCATAATAAGCCTATTTATTTTCTTGATTTAATTTTTGGAATTTGTTTCCTTGAAACTCACCTCGAGTGTTATGAAGCATAATCGTCACCCGTTCCACCAGATACACAATTAGAGCTCCTTCCTTGTTCTCTAGTTGGTGAAAATGAATCTTGTAACATAGATGTACATAGCAATCGTAATAATAGTATCAGGTGTACATTAGTAGCCAATAATATTTAGACTCTATATTTTAACGGTTCAAAGACACAAAATGGCTTTGGAGCTATTTGCATGCTTATAAACCCATGTAATAAGAAGCATACTATTCATCTTTCATTATGTTCACATAATTAAACTTATACAAGAGATTATTAAGAAAGATAAATAATACAAATGGGACAAATGGGAAAAGGATACTTTCGCTCAAATTAAGTAGGCTATTTTTGATGCAGCCGCGTTATTCAGTCCAGACTATCGAAAATATTTCCTGCTCTATACCTTAATTTCAGATTCGTCAATTGTGACCGTATTGACTCAAAAGGATACAAAAGGAAATGAGCATCCTATTTCTTTACTGACTACAAGTCTACTGGGGTCAGAGTTAAATTACACCTCCATTGAAAAACAAGCATATGTTTTATACAAGCAAGCTAATTATTTCAGACACTATCTTTTGAAATCTCACACAATCATATTTGTACCACATCCAATGTTAAGAAAATTGTTCGTGCAATTGGAGTTGGGTGAGAATAGGGCTAACTATATTTCCTGCATACATGAATATGATGTGGAGTTCAAACCAATTCATACCATAAAGGGTCATGGGATCTATAAGCTAGCAACGAAAGCTAGAGATGCTCCTGAGCAATATATTTCAGGTTGGGATCAAGAGATAGAAATGTAAAATGTTGAACATGTTACTCAGTCTACGTCTACAATGCCATGGTATTTTAATTTACAAAAATTTCTAGAGCATGGCACCTTGACCATGCACCTATCAAATAAAAATAAAATGGAAATCCATTTAAAATAACTATATTACTAGTTATTCCATGGATTTTTTTTCAGAAACCACCACAAGGGTGTCCTACTAATATTCCTTGAGTCGAAGGATACATAGAAGGTACTCAAATACTTACACGATGGACCGACAGGTGGCCACAATTTGGGTGAAACTACAATGCATAACGTTATGAGGGTTGGTTATTATTGGCACACTTTATTCAAAGAGTCTTGCGCTTATGTCCATAAGTGCCTAGGTTTTCAAAGATGTTCTAGTCACAATCATAGGTCAGTCGACCCACTGCAACCAGTATAAGTGTAGGAACCATTCAAACGATGGGGCCTAGATGTTATCAGAGAAATATTTCCTCACTCAGCAAATAAAAACCAGTATATCCTAACAACAAAAAATTACTTTACTTGGTGGTCAGAAGCAGTTCCCTTAAGACAATAAAATGATGAGGAAGTCATCCACTTATTACAACATAATATTAGAACTAGTTTTAGTGTTACAACGTCACTTGTCTTTGATAATGTGACTTACTTTTCATCTTTAAGACTTTATGAATCCACATTAGAAAATGAGAATGTTTTAAAACATGTATCTAATTATTACCAGCATGAAAATGGTTTAGCTGAATTGATAAATACAAATATGATCTGAATAATCAAGAAAACTATTTTCACTCAGAAGAAGAATTGGAATATTATTTTGATCAACGCATTATGGGCTGACCCTGTAAGTCCTAATCCTTCCCTGAAAACCTCGTAATACTTTCTGGTTTACGGTAAATAATTTATCATGCCCCAAACCTGTATCTCTCAGACTTACAACTCTCTCAAGAGTCACAATGTAGACCTTGCCTTCTGGTTCATAGCATGATAAACACTTTAATCAAACTCGAGGAAGAATGGCTTGAAGCAAAGAAAATATTTGTTGTTAAACAAAGCATGTAAATATTTGGCTTGATAAAAAGACTGGAGGGAAATGAGCTTTGATGTGGTTGGCCTAGTATTGAAGTGGGATAAATCCCACGAAAAAAAAGGTAAACAAACAAGTTCCAACATTTGTGGATTGGGCCATTCACCATCGAAGAAAAGATCTACCATAATACCTTCATGATGAAATCATTAGACAGGAGGATTGACCCTCTTCTTATTAATAGACGAGATCCAAAACATTATTTTCAATAGAAACTACACATTACACTTCTTGTATAGTTTGTTTTGCTTCTTTTATTTTCATCTGTGTTATCCATACTTGTGTTGTGTCATTCATGCCCTTATTTTTTCACGATTATTGGTCATTGTACATAAATACTACCTTTTTTTAATGTGCATGGCTCAAAATGGATTTTTCATGGAAAGAAAGAGAAGTATGAAAACCACAATGCCTGGCTATCTATTTGTTATCCTTCTTTTTCTTGAGAAGATGTTATAGGTTGAGTTAAGTCTAAATGGAAAATACGATCCAACCAAGAGGAAAACCTTGAGGGAACCTATTCAATCACTACCTATACTAGTACCTGGAACACTGACCTTGGTATAAATCTACTTGTTGCATTACATTTCTTTGTAATCAAGTAGAGAAAGGATAAGAGGAAAATGTGAAAAGTGAGCAAACTAATATCAGAGGTTCTAAGATAATTATCTGTAGGGGAAACCTCCTCTGCTCGCAATAAGTCAGGATCCCTCTTCCACCCATTGAAAATAATAATTTCCAATGCGTCTACTAAACAAATAAATAAGGTTGAAATAAGAGAAAGGGTTCCTAAGTAGGGAGGTGAAGCAAGCGAATTCATAGTGGTATTTCCCAAGCCTGCTCACAACGAACCAATGTTTGTGCTTCTGAAGAGACTCTGTGAGGGTAGTGTCCAGGGTTGCTGGCAATAGATAAAAACCATAGATGTAAACTTATACTCTGAATATAATTAACTCTGTGTGCATATCAAACATTCATGAATTGAAACAATTGTGATATGACTATCTTTTATGTGTTCTAACCAAGTAAGAAAAATTAAGGTACTATGTATATTACCGGGTTGAAAGGGGGAGCTCAAGGAAATATGATTGTTGAATCGATACTTCCTGAATGGATGACCCTCTAATTAAAATATATTCCTAAATAGAGAAGTTGAAGCTCACCCAATGTGTCACTAATTGTTGTCGCTGGTACAACACCCTACAAAACTTTACCACATTCAAATTATGGAGCCCATTGAATCGTTGTATCAAGTGTCACCTTGGTCACCAAGCATCATTTCATGTTATTATATACGTTGTGTTATCCTCCACAACATCCCAAGGCTAATGAATGGATGCCCACGGAGGTAACCTCAAACCAAGATTTCAGTTTGGTAGCTAGCCCTACCAAACCAGAGAGGGCTCCTTCTATGAGATCATAGCTAAAGAGTTTGATTGTATGAGGAGTAGATTTTAGGCTAGTTAGGTCAGCTCTAGGGTTTTGAAATTTTTATGGTTTTAGTGTTGGATCAGGGATGAAAACTAGGTAGCTAGGTCAAATGTATCAAAGGGTTACAACTCCAAATATATAAAGGAGCAAGGTTGCAATGGTTTAGTGATGGGCTTAGGGTTTTGTTGGTGTAGTGGAGGGTTTGAAAGAGTGCAGCGGATATTAATGATCATGCATCATGAATTCATTAAGAATGAGGGAAATAAACATGAAATGATGTTGCCATAAAAAATAGAGCTTATCAAGAATTCTTCTTATCAAACTTTTAGGAAAACCGCTTAGGAAAATAAGGCATGGAAAGAGAGCATATATACCATTTATAAAAGACTATAATAGAGAAAATACAACATCAAAAATTCACCGCACATGAATTCCTAGATAATAGCTGAAAATTTTCCTTTGAATTTCTTAATAAAATCTGCAGAAAAACCTACAACAGTCTCAAACCTTTAATGTCCAATCCTCAAAGTGACTAAGAAAGTCATACATATAGAAAAAAAAACATTTCCCCTCTCTCAGGGGTTGAATCATTGAGTGGAGGCACTGATCACATGATCCTCTCACCTAAAACCTAAAGGCTTGGGAGGTTAACAATACTCTCCCCAAGTTAGAAAAACTTATACCTTTGACCGAAAATGACTTTACAAGCATGTATCTACCTCATGTTTACTCTTTTAAGAAAAATTACACATGTTTACATTATAAAAACATCAAAAGTGACTAATTACATAAGTGGAGGTTGAATCTGGACCAAGTCAACTCAAACAAATTGATATTCAGGAAAAAATGCAGCGAACTCAGGAAAAATCATAGTGTGCTAGGAGAAAACGCATCGAAATTGGGATAAATGAGTTTTGGATGCCTTCCCAAGGTCCAAATGTTTATATGAAAGTTGTTGTAGATTTATCTTCCTATTATATACATGATAGAGTCCTAAAGCAATGAAAATGATTACTCCTAGCTCCTCAAAATTTGATTCTCCCATAGGTACTCCCAAAAATGCAACACGTTGTTCAAAAAGAGGGCATAATAGTGTTTTTGAGTAGTTTTTGGGCCTTTTCACCTACCAAATCTTGCTAGAAATTTTCTCCTAGGGGCTAGAAGTGATGTTCAACTCATAATAAATCCAAAAATTCAAACTTTTTATCATTTTATGTCTCCCATCAAAAGCGCAGCGTGTGCACGTTGCGTTTTTGACCCTGTGATTATGTCAAAAATAGTGAAAAAATAGAAATATTTCAAAATTTTCAAACATCTCTCAAAATTTGCTCAAATTTTCACCAAACTTGCTCCATGAATAACTGACATGGAATGCTAAGCTATGAGTGAAGCATCAACTAGAAAATATAACTTTCCATTCTCCTTTTCCACCATTAGGGTTTCTTTGATTTTTGCCTCCAAGTGCTTGAATTTTGCATGAGACACCTGGTTTCTATTGTAATAGTGCATGGAAATGTGTCTCTAAACATTATTGTTCTTATTGGCCCTCTTCATGAGCTTTCCCAAATTCCCATTGACTCTATAAAGCGAATATTCTCTGTCTTTCTCAATTTTTGCTAGTATGAGCTCATCCACTATTATTTGTGCCTTTGGTGAAAATGTCTCTCTTTGTTGCTAAAGTGCTATTTTAGGCCTCTATTTCTTGGCCTCTTCCTTCTATCCCGCTCTTCATGCTCATATGAATCTTCTATATCAACAATTTATTTACCCTTTACAACCTCATTACTAGCATCAACTATTTTTCTATTCAAAATTAGCTAATTTACTTTCAATTGCATGTTCTCTTGTTTTAGGAATGAAATCATGAAGTTCGCCTTGGAAAAGTTGTCCTTTACTTCTCTGATCTCAGAAAATTTATCCATGATGACCTACTCTACTCATCTACTCTCTAAGTCTTCCGTGTCGGTGTCAAAATGAATAGGTTCCTCATCATGCAAATGTGCCTCATGCTGTGGTGATGATCTCTTTTCTGCTGATGTGGGCTTGGCCCATTCCACAATGTTTGGAGAAAACACAAGCCTCCTACCTCTCTAATATGTTTCTGTCACCTAATCCCTAAAATTATTCTTCACTGAAACTCTATTAGATGAACCAATCTCCATTTGTTTAGATGCTGCTAATGGTGAAGCTGATGATGTACCTTGGCTAGTAGGCTCACTAGCGGAAGGAAAAAAGACATGAGACTAAATGAATGTCTCCCAAGTGATGTTCCTCTCTTCAAGATGGTAAAAGACAATGATTTTGATGAGGGCATGGTGAAAAAGGTTGGCTTGATGATCAATTTATCTATGTTGCACCTTCTCTGGTATTTTTTTCAAGCTCTTGTAGAGGTAGTAGGGTAGCTTGAGAGTTTTTAATCCTATGAAGTGCATGGGAAACCATAAATGGTACTTGTAAAACCTAGAAAATTTAACCTCACATTTAAGGTACTTCATAATGACCCTCATCAATGGAGAAAACTTTCCAAGTAGTTGACCAAAAGGAAACACTTTCTTTATGGCATCTATGTAGTGACCTTTGATGAAAGGTTTGTAGTCTTTCAAATCTAAATCTAGACTCTTAAACCACTTTTCACCACTATTTGGTATCCCTGTAGCTTTATCTATGGCCTCAATTGAGATTGTAAAGCTTACCCCTGCAATCATGACCTTATCTCTCCTAAGGTTAGTTGCAAACAACTTGTCAACTTGGCATGGTATTTGACCCTTTGAATTTGGTCACAAAACCTTAAACACCCTATATTCTAAAAAAATTTCTTGAAAAGTGAAGATGGAATCAACTCATGTGTGTTGAGTGGTTCAAACCTTGACACTTGACCTCCCTTGTTATAATTTTTCCTTTCTCCCTCCATGTTTGACATTTTGCAAAGCCAAAAAACTTAGTGGGAAAAATAGGGGTAGTGAGTGAGGTTAAGGGATGAAGTGTTATGGAAGTGGGATGTGGGTAGGAAAATTTAGGGAAGTAGGTAGGGATTATATGGAAATTTGGGAAGTGGAGGGGGGTGAAACAAGTATAGGAATTGGCCTAGGGAATTTTTACACAGTCCAAGCCTTTGAAACTACCCAAAACATCTCTTGGAGCTAGGGTTTGGTTGTTGGGGATTAGGTAATGGGAGTAGGGGAGTGATAGGGGTTGTCGGAAGTATGTTTGAGTGTGAGGGAGGGTACAATACATGTGGGATAGGAATTTTAGCTCATAAACTTGAAAAATGAGGTCTCACCCACCAAAACGTAGCTTGGGGACATATGGAGGATTTTCACCATAACAAAAAGAAAATGAAGCTGATAGAAGGAATGTAGGGTCCTCAACTTACTTGTACAATTGTGATTAAGACTTAAATTACCCTACAGAACCCTTAGAAGCGAGAATTTTGACTTTTGGAGTGAAAACACATCATAGAGGTGAAACACAACATGTTATTTGTAGAAACTGGATTATCCATAGTATCATAAAAGAATTGTCGATGTTTCAAATCCCAATGTGGAACTATATTCAGGACAATAAATGAATGAAGAATGAAAGAAGGTCACAAGAGGTCAAGGTATAAATAGTGAAGGCTAATGAAAGTGCAACGTGACAGCTTGGAATCACTTTCTTGGAGTGTCTTTTGATGCTAGGAGTACCGAGGTTTCCTTTGCTGGTGAGAGAGAGCTATTCGACAATAGAATGAATGAGAGAAATGACCTTGATGGTCTTTTATAGCTTTTGAAAGTCATTTTCTTCATTGAAGTATGGTGGTGGCCCACCATGTGCTTCTCAGTTTTTCTTTCAAAAATATGAAGATTTGGAACAAATAGAACTTATTACATCATAATTGAATAAAATTACATATGGAACAATCTTTATTCAACAAATCCTTAGTACTATTCCTTCACTTGCCAAATTTATTAATGAAATGACTGATTTTGGTGACTTAAACCCTAATGACCTAATGGTGACACTGAGCTGAATGACAGCCATGATAACATTACTGAGATGAAACTAATGACTTCGAAATGATTACTCATCCAACTGAGAGATGGTAGTGACCAGCAATTTTTTTTTTTTTTAATGGAGCAATAATTGACCTAGTCATCACTAGCCAATGACCAAATTTTTATTTGAAGACATATTGAAACCATAAACATTTGACGTGACACACTAATTTTTTTTTTGAAAGAGGCCATTTGATCACTGGTGACAGGTAGAACTGATTAACACTGACATGTTCAAGTGTTCTTCAGTGTTCTCAATTGAAGTCGCATTGATTAGAACATATTTAGTGTATTTCATGGATGTAGCATCTTTGTAGTTATAAAACAACAATTTTGGGTCACAGTTACACACACTTCATCGATTGTACATGAGTAATTTTTTTAAAGTGGTTTTTTGACATTTACTTATCATTGTATCATCTTATCTAAGTCTTCTTAATGATACAATATGTGTCGCACATGAATTTCTTCTAAAAATCGTCATGTTCAACCTTCGTCCTATCTCCCTGGCTTAGACAAATATCGGTTTCAAAGATTACCCATTGAGGAAAATATAACATGATCATAAACCAAAGCATTGATCGGGAGTCCTTCATTGTTTGGAAGTGTGCCATGTGCCCTCCAAGAGTGAAAAGCACACTACTTAATCCTTTTCCCTTTCCTTGTTCTAAATTGTGCCTTTGAAGCGACCAACTCTTCCTTTGAGCACACTAATTTAACCAAAAGTAATTAACCCTCCTTGAGTGCATGGGCATACCTCGAAGGCCTTAAGCTCCACCCATCAACGTTCCACAATGTGCCATGCACCCTCTTGGACCCTGTTAGTGCATGAGCACAGTTTGAAGGCATGAAGCATCAAATTTTAGCCTTCAGACTTGTGCCATGTGCCCTCCTGGGACTCTTGAGCACATGAACACATATCGAAGGCCTGAAGCCTTCCCCTTCAACATTTAGTAGTGAACCCTATTCCCTCCTCTCCCTTTACTGCAAACCACACTTAGGAAGTTTGAAGCCTCATCCTCCGTACTTTCACCATGTGCCTTGCCTTGATTGTCTCTCTCCCTTCAATGCATGAACACATGCCGAAGCCCTAAAGCCTTCCCTGTCAACCTTTCAGTCATTCCAAATGTGCCAATGCACCCAAAAGCTCTCCTTGTCCCTTTTGAGTGCAATAGAAAGTCATGAACAAAAAATCTGCATAAAACATGTTGGAATATGATATTTTGAGGTTGATAGTTGCTTGTCATGAATGATTGCAGATACATGTGTTGCAGAAACAACATGGAAAGCACACATGAGGAAGATCAGGAAAAAAATACAAAAAAAAGAGGAATTAAAGAGCAAAGAACACAATGAAATTGACAATCGAAGCTCCCTAAAGACTCCAAAATCAAAGACTCTTGGAGGGTGAGGGCATCAATGATCAGAAGTTGTATGAAGAATGAAGACAAGAGTGGAAATGATGTCACCAATGAAGAAAGTCCATTTCATCAGTCAATATTAGTCCCAGTCACCAAGGATAGTGACATGTCACGTCTTCATCACATGATGATATGGAAATTATGATATGATCTGGTAACCATTATAAATAAAAATAGGTAGAATTCCAAGAGTCATGTAAGGAAAAAAAAGCCATGGAAGTTCAAAAGACATGTAATACGAAGAGTTATATGTAAGTCCAAAAGTAATTTGGATGTTGAAAGGTCGAAGTTAGAAAGTCAAGAGTCATGAGGATGTGAAAGGTCATGCCTCAAGTTATAAAAGGATCCTCATTTCTCATGTAGAGGAATTTTAACCTTGGATTATCCCATAGGGAATTAGAGAGATAGAGTTAGTACTTTTTGGGAGAAAATAGTGGCTCTAATGCTCCACTATTGGACCTAGTGTTGTTCATTTTATCTATGTGTCTTGGAACTTTTTCTTAATATTGAATCCTTTCAGATCAACACAATTTCACACATGAATTTTGAATTTTTCTAACACTATTATTCGAATGTTTATGGCTTATCTTTGTTTTCACCTGTATTGGATTAATTGAAATATTTTTGCAACTTCGGTGCTTAACTTATTTCTCTGGATGTTAGATGATCCTTTCTCTTTCTATGTGTGTCTCCATTAGGATAGTACTATTACTTCTCTAGTAGAAGATCACTTTTCTTCCCTTATGTTGTGAAATAACCTTGATATATATGAAATTGAATAGTCACAAGGTACACTCACTTTCTCATTCAAAAGCACCAGCGTGCTCATCTCTCGTGCTGATAGGTAAATCCAAGACATATATTTAAGAAAGCAATAACCAAGCGATATTCTGAAGGGGACTCCTACACAAAATAGTGTGAGGTTTGATTCAGACCTCATATCGGGAATATCCCCTCTACGTTGGTAGCATCCAACACCGTCAACAGGGCCCAAAAAAATGCATTTAATTTTACTATAGAATCTCCTTTCCAAAAATATTTTATATTCTCCTTTTAGGATGACGAGGAAGAAAATTATTTATAATATTATAACTTTATTTGACCGAATACTTCTATAATTTTATTTTTCCCATGTTCTCAATTTGAGGGAAGTGAGAGAGAGACGTGTTAATCCTTTCAGAAGGGAAATGAAACGAATCAAAAAACCTGCTAGATGGGTCAGAAGGCCTTGGCACTACCACCCCAACCAATCCAAGTTTAGTCCCAATGAGAGATGTCTTGTATTCAAGTCAAACCTTTTTCCTTTATCCAATCTATTAGGGTCCTATTCTCATCCTATTAAAATTCTAAGAAGGTTGTTAGAATCATGTCCTTCCAAAGTTTGATACATTCTCTATTCCCTACAATCCAACCCATATTTTGTATATTTACCAGAGTTGTTGTTTTTCATAGGCACCAAATTTGGATCCCTTACCTTCCAATCACAAATTATCTACCCTTAATATGCTTCTATTTTTGAAATATTTATTGAGAAACACCAATTTGGATACTAAGGCAAGATTCATATACATTAGATCATTTATTCCTAATCCTCCTCTGTCCTGTTACATTCAAAATACATTCTAGTTGATCAAGTTAAACTTATTTTCACTATATTTCCCTCCTTTCCCCGAGAATTTCTGAATCAAGGCACTCATTTGAAGGAGGACACCTTTTGGTCCTACCAGCCGAGAACCCAAATATATTGGAAGAGACGATAGAACAACTTTTATTAAAATATATTTTTCATCCAAATTGAACCACCTCACTTCCCATCCTTGGATCCTCATCTATAATTTTTTCAACACGTCTTCCCACTCTTCCATAGATGTGGAAACTAGAGATATACGAATTCAAAGGTATTTAAAGGATGTCCACTTGGTTTGGATCGAGAACCCCAACACTGCAACCAACTATTGAAATGTGGAATCCGAGAAATTCGACCCATAAAGTTTACTTTTTTGTTTTTTGACCTGTCCTCTTCACAGCATGAAATACTCTTTTAGAGAAAATCTGAACCTTTTAGCTAGTATTTTGGAGGCTTCACCCAACAGTATTACATTGTATGCAAATTGTGAATGATTTAATACTCTTGACATTCTTGACAATACTGATCCCTTTGATGGAACTTAGTCTTATTTCCTTTACGAGTTACTTTCTGAGACTTTCAACCACCATAATGTAGAACAAGGGTGAAAACGGAAAACCTTATGTGAGACCCCCTGAGGCTTTGAGGAAGGATCTTGACCTCTCATTTAGTAGTGGAGAAATCAAGGGAGATTTTAAGAAACCTTTTATCCAAGAAATAAATTGTTTACAAAACTGCAACTTTTCTAGAATAAGAACTAGGATGGAGTGACTCAGGCGATGAAATGCATTTTCCATATCTAGTTTAGTGGAAAAATCTGGTTCTTCTACTTCCTTTCTTGAGTTCATTGCTTCTTGAATGAAAATTCTAAAATATATCTTTTCCAGAGGAAACCTCCCTGATTCTCTGAAATGAGTCTTGGAAGAATCCACTTTAACCTCCTAGCAATTATCTTGGTCATACTGTTGTATGAGGAATTGAAAATAGATATTGGACGTAAACACAAAAAATTTGTTGGATTGGTATCTTTATGGATGAGTGTAAGGAAGGAGGATTTTGTGATCTGACCTACATTTCCTTTTCCCAATGACCAGTTCACATCCAAAGGATGTCTTTCTTTATTTAATTATGGCATAGTTTTTAGAACCTGATGGGAAAACCATCTGGCCCAGGAGGCTTGTCCAGGTCGATACTCCATATGGCCTCTATCACCACCTATTTTCTTATCTTCCTTACTAGGCTTTGATTCTCCTCTTCATATATTTTCAGAGAAAACATGCTTAGCAAACTATTTTTCTTCTCCAAATTTAACATAGCATCCACATTATATAGTTTTTGGAAATGAGGTAAGGCTCCTTGCTTAATTTTTGAAAAGGATCCGATCTTTCTCCATCCTTCCATTGATTATTTCCCTACCCCTATTTCTCACTTCACGAGATTTGGATTTCTTGTGGAAGTAATTTTTGTTCTTGCCCCTACCTTTAGCCATGTGCTTCTTTATTTTAGACACCAATAGTCCTCCTTTTCTGCACTCCTAGTAGTATTACGTTTTGATATCCTTCTCCCTTTATAGATGACTTTTGACTACTTTGCGTTGCTCCATAATTTGGACGCACTACCTCATTTCTTCTAATATGTTTTCCTTCTTTTTTCATGGGGAGTGAAGGAGTCTCTAGCCCATTATCAAATAATTATTTTGGCCTCTTTTAACTTTTACTCCCATAGGAATGTTGGTGGTCCTATTATCTGTAGATTCCAAGCCCCATTATTGATCTCCCTCACCCCATAACCTTGAATCCAAACTGGATTGAATCTGAAGGGGATTGGTCCATTGTCTTCTCCTTTCTCCATTGTTAGCTTGATTGGCTAATGATATGATTCTCCCTGGGGAATAATCTCTAAGGTTTCATCATGACCCAATAATATCCATGAGTTGTGTATTAATAGTTGGTTTAGTCTTGCCACTATATGATCTCCCCCACACCTTTTTTTAGACAATGTGTATTTCCCTTAGTATTACACTGAATGGATCACATATTAGAAATCCCCCCTTCTTTTTTTGTATAAAAAATGTTTTATTAAAGTACCCTCCTAATATTGAATTTAGATGCCATTGTGATTTATTTAATAATATAAGACTAATTCAAAAGAGTAAAGGGATCTCTACCTAAATGATTCATGAGGCACAACACTTGCTAAGGTTTTGAAAATGGGGTAGCAAGTTAAGTGGGCTTGATTGTGGGGAAAAAATCCACAGTTAAGCTCACTTGAGCAGAGGAGTTCTAGGATGGGTGACCACCCAGGAAGTCCTGGTTACCAGGTGAAAGCCCCAGAAGTGATTATTGACACTATGTGATTCATTTCACTAGTTTCAATCCCACTTCTTCACCCCTGTGAGCATCACTTGATTTAATGAGTGCTAAGTGGACTATTCAAAAATCATGAGAACTTAGTCAGTTACGACTACCTCTCATGACAATGGTCATAGTTGAATGACTTTCTTAATGTAGTGGAATCCCAAAAAATGATATCAATATAATATTATTCAAGAATTCTGCGTTTTCACCATATATGACCAGAGCATATATGTTCACCAATGTTATTATCTCCATATAGCTTATTTCTTCCAATTCCAATGCTATCTAGCTCACTATCGACTAAGTCATAATGGTTATGAACACCTTTGGATCCAAGAAGCTGCCCAATCCATCAGATGCTCCCCTTCAGCTCTGGGCTACCCCTCTACGATCTCTCTAAAATATCTTGGAGGCTACCATAATTTCTATATTCTATAACTATGTTTCTTATAAGAGCACAACTAAAGGTTTGTGCAACTTTATCAAATCCTATATTTCATGTGATTTTTTGGGGTCCCCCATTCCCCTTATGTTCCATGATAGTAACTTCATCATTTCCTGCTTGGATAATGGGGTTTCCTTCCTCCATAAAAAAAACCACTTCCTCCTTTTGAACCTATCCCTGAACACTTTAATAAATCTGATATTTGGATCTGGCTTCCTAGTATTTTATTGGCTTCTACTTCATTCTCATGTAGCTTGTTTTTGGAGTGAACAAAATATGTTTTTCTAGAGAAGTTGATTCTTGACTGTTAGCATCCTTGTTTCTCGACCCTTTTTAAACTAAATTCCCAGTCAATATTCTTCTTGGACTTCCAGAGCCATACACAAATTATGAGATAGAGGCATACATAGATCTGATTTGGCATAGAAATAGACCCAGATCATCCTTCAATGATTTCATCTTCTCTTGAATTTTAGGACTGAGTTTCTCTATCGAAGATGTAACTATTTGATTCTCTCTATTGATCATACCTTCAGTGGGATTTTGTATTTCTCCTTCCTCTTCATCTTCCTCACTTGCCTCTTCATCTGATGTCTCCAATGGTTGATTTCCTTCCCCTATTTCATGTCCTTCCAAGCCCAAAAGAACCCCAAAATGATTTTTTGATGAAGGGATGGAATCTTGTTTCGGGGTCATTTTATTCTTACTTTACCTTTGTCAATTTGTATTTCTTCTTTGAGTTTTCCATTGTTATTCCTCTTGCACCTAAGTATATTGTCCCTATTTTCCATTCTCGTAATCCCTAGCAAAGTTCCCATACTCGTCACAATATCTACACTTAAAGGGAAATTGGTCGTAGTCCAGGATCTATGTTTTTTTCCATTCTCCCATTGTTAACAAAATCTCTGGTGGGATACCCTTTTTGAAATCTACCTTGATGCAAATTCTTCCACATACAAATTTCCCTCCTTTAGGTTATGCTCTATCAATGTATTTTCCAACCTAATTTCCAATAGCTCGAAGGTAGTCATCCCCCAACATGGGAGAGGAAGCCTCGAGAGCTTTACCCAAACTCACACTACCATGGGTATATCCTCTGCTAGGTCAAAATTGATAGTCCACTAGTTCAAATACATCGCTCTCGCTCCGAGGAAATACGATTCATTTCTAAAAATGATCTCTTTGTCCTCCCTCAACTCAAAAGAGAAGGAAAAATACCCATTTTCAACTCAGTAAATTCCCATCCCTCCTTCCATTTTGTTCTTTGGGTTCTTCACTACCCATTGTTCCATTGTCTTTGGATACAAACACAAACCAGTGAACTTATTGATCAAGGCCTGATCCATGTAAGAAAAAAATGATCTACAAAATGTTTTGGGAATAAAAACCTTTGGAACTTTCTCTACTTTCTTCATGAACTTGGAACCTATTGGAAATTTATTCCAACTACCGTAGACAGAAGAAGGATGACGGAATTGAATTCTGATGTGAAGTTGAATGACATGAACAACCGAATTCATGTACACTACCACAGCTTCCAGATCTGCAAATCATGGTTCATATCCACGCAACCTCCCACCTTAACCATTCGTCTACCCACGATGAATTCTCCACCAACCACATTTGTTTTGAATTAAACAGGTAGCCAGCACCATTCTGTTGACACCAAAAATGAGCTGCGAAGGGGAAAGTTAACCCACCAGAGGAGGTGATGTCATCACTCCTCTGGACCAATGAAGACAACTCCGTGGGGTAAAGAAACGAGCTTTGGCTTAAAGATTAGATCCATGGAATATAGAATGTATAAAGTGTTAATGCTTTTTTTTTAAGTGTCGCAACATAAGTTTTACATTTGTTCTTTTAAAATTAGTTTATAACTATTTCATAATATATATAATAAATATATTATATTTATAATATATAAAAATATTGTATTGAAACGTGCAATGTAATATGATATGCTGTGAGCATTTGATTGTGTATGATATATATGCCCGAAGGCGAAAAAGACACAGTGAGTGTAACTGTGTGAGGGTGTATGCCCGAATAGCCAGAGAAGAAGACAGAGAGAAGCACTGCATGTGTAGCAGTCACCAGAAGATTTTTCTTTGTAAATCTAGAACAACAAAAGTTCTGAAGAAGTTTTTTTTTGTAGCAGTTTAGAGTTTTTTTTAATGAAAAGAGTGTTTAATCCATCTTTCTGTGCATAAAATTTTATTGATTTCTCTGTGTTAGTAGAGGAACTTTTATTTCCTCTCTGTTGTTCAGAATATTCAAAATTTCCAACATGGTATTGGAGATAGTCCAGGCTCTTTTCATTTGTTAAAGAAGGTGAAGGAGGAAGATGAAGTTGTTGAATTTTTCTCCAACAGTGTGAAGGCTCAACAAAACAAGGTATTTACCAAAACAGTGTTTGTTTTGTGTTTTCTTTAAAGAGTGCAGTCCAGAAGTCTTTAAAGACATAGTTTGTCTCTAAAGCAGAGAGACAATATATTTAAAAACATAGTCAAGTTTTTATTACATAGTGTTAGACGGATCATTCCCTCTTGTGGACAAGAGCAATCTCTCTAGTATCCTAAGGATATCTAGAAACAAACAGACATATGTTGACCATTTTCTCTAGACTATTTTGCTTAATAATTACTCATTAACTACAGATAGATAATCCTACTTGAAGTCCAATGCTTGCTTGGTCTTCAATCCAGTCGCTCCAGAAGTTATCGATCCAACATATAATATCTGCAATCAAAGACAAGAAAACCAGATCAAAAGTATCTGCAAAATATGATAGTTCGAAAAAAATAACCTATCTTAGTGATCAAGGAGTCTAAGAATTAAATAATTCAAAATATAAATAAACAAATCAATGAGAAAATAGAATCCATTTGTATTATCTTTGAATAAAAATAAGAAACCTTACGACTGTGATGCCTTGATGTTCATACAGGTTCTTCTCGGGTCCTGAACAACCGTTTTCCTTAGTTTGACAAGACTCTGACTCTCTTTATCAGCATAAGGCTATGGATATGAGTATGTAATCTTTCTCATACCAACAATGCAGAACATGAAGAGTATATTTATTCAGCAATTCCCCTCAAAACTATCAAGTTCTAAGTACTCTCTCCAAAGCAAGAAGCAAACACTCTGAAGTCTCTATGTGCTAAGTACTAAGCATGGAAAATTTTAAGGGCTAATATTCACAGGTGGGCTAATTTTCCATGATTTTTCCTAATAAGAGATTCGCCAATTTCCATTTTTTATAAAAATAATTCGCCCAAAATTTAAAATATAAAACTATTTTCCCTTAAAAATAGCCAACACTATATAGAGATCATATATAAAATCATTATAAATTTGAATAATTTTACAAATACATCAATAAACATTTTATAGTTTGCATATTAAGGACTAGTGAGATTCACCAATGTTTTAAACTTCAAGATAATTTTCCATCCTTAAAATTTTCCCTGGTACTAAGTACTAAGTACCCTTGAGACTGAAACTTGGTCTCAATTTATAGCAGGAGAGAGGTAGTTTCAGCTCCAAAAATGAAGGGATAAAGCCCTCTCATCATGGGATTTTAGCTCCAAAAACCAAGGGATAGTTCCATTTATGAAGGGATAAAGGTTCATGAATGGAAGGGGCAAAGCTCGACCAGAGAGCGCTTCTATAAGGCCCCAGCTCTATTCAACCAGCTAGGCTTCTAGGATTTACTTGTCTCTTTATTTTACCTTTTATGGGGGTTCGCAGTTTTAATGAATAGTATGTGTGGGATGTACTGCAGTTTTTATAGAAATAAACCGCGGTACCGCATGGAATGACTAGGAAACATGTGGGAGTTGGCTTTTTAGGATTTTTAAGAGCTTCTTCTAGTTCCAAGACTTGATTTGGGGAAATTTATGTTTTTAGACTTCTAAGGAAGAAAAAAATAGGTAATGATGAACATATATAGACACTCAATGTCATGTTGACAAATTTTAGTGTAATATATTTCCTGCTAAAGTGAAAAGTCTGAAGAGTTTTTTGAAGAATTATGAAGAGTGAAGTGCTTTATCATCCTGAGGATCGGGCTGTCGACACATTGGTTGAAACTTGGAAAAAACATTCATTGCAAGCATATGTATATGTATATCATCGCTGAGGTAGGAATTCCCATACTCAGATCAAAACTAACTACATGTTCTGATACATAAATGGTTTTAGAATTACATGAAGTAGTAGACACAGCATGGGCTCAGCCATTCGTTATGAGTAGTCTACTATGTGATGAATAACAAAACTCCTCGTAGCTTGGATGGTGGAAACTAGATCCATGGTCTTGATTTCCGCTTCTCAAACTAGTACGATTCTATCCATTCGATTGATTGTGTTGAAGTCGAACATGGTAGAAACCACTTGGTTACTAGCCAATGATGTGAACTATTACCGAGTGTGAGAGAAACCACCAATAATGACAATGGATCTCAAATTACTCAGTACAATATATGAAATGTGAATTTGTGATATGAAGTCGAACATTTCACAGAATCATTCAATTGAATGTCAATGATGCAACCTATCGTCGAAGGCAAGAAATTTTCCATTAGGGCATGCAGATCCCAAGGTACTGATGGGATTCTAGATCAACTTTCTAGATGATGAGTTGTCGTTGATAGAAAGTGACCTGTCATAGGAAAGTCCACGACACGAAACCATCAGATAGAGTTTTGAAGAAATATATAGCAAGGATTGACTGAGGGATGGTCAACGCGAGTGGAGACAAATGATTGCAATGAATGGTTTATTTAAATGATCTCTTGAAAGCATAACGACACTACAGATGGTTTGGTGATGATTGACCTAAAGCCAATACCCAAAAACTAGTTGAAGACTTTCAATTTGGTTTGATTATCTATTCGGCCAAAGGATTTTCCCAACCCAAACATGAATGTGCCAAAAGTGTCGTGTTCAAGAGTGGTATACAAATTTTTAAAACGAAGTGTGACAAGTGGATTCATTTTCTCTCTTTTCCCCTACCATTTCTAGCAAGTACCTATTTATTTTTGACAAGCTTGAGGAGGATAACATTTTGTTGTAATATAAGCTCATCCTTTGGATGAGTCCAACTTATTATTAAAATCGAACCCTAAGAAGGAGTGGTTCGTTCCTATTTATAATTGATAGGTCCTTTACTGTTAAATTTTAACATGTCCAGTATAGGTGAAACTCAATGTTTTTCAATTTTAGGGAGTCAGAAGAAAAACTTAAGAAAACTCCGTGGTTGTACTTTTTCGTAAATTTAGTCTCTCAAGCCCGAAAAAGGATAAAATAATGCAAGAGAAAACTCTATCGACAATGATTAGTCAACGTATACCTTTTTCGTAAATAGTCCATTTCAGTTCGGAAAAGGGGTAAACTTATACTGAAGGGACGACTGTTCATTTCCTTTAATGAGATCGAATAGTCAAGTACTCAGAAATCCTTTCATGTTTAGAGAATGTGAAAAGGGCTTAAAAGAGAACTCCATGGTTTCGCTTTTTCGTAAATTTTAACGAGTTTGAAAAAGTGATAAAAATGTACTCATATGGTGTTGCTTTTTTTGTAAGTTTTAATGAGTTTGAAAAAGTGACAAAAATAATACTCATTGCCAAAATTATTATTTCACCCAAAATTCCTGTATTCTGCACAAAAACCCAAAAAATTAAACATACTTATTTTAGACAAGTAAAAATTATTTGAAAAATAACCTTTCAAAGTGGAAAATAAATAAAATATTATTTTATTTATTCAAAAATCTTATAAAAAGTAGTTCAACCAATTCATTTTTACCATTTGCATTCAGAGTGAAAGTTGAAAGCTTTTGGTAGAAAAATTTCCGAATGAGATATCAGGAAAAACTGACCATTCAAATCCAAAACTGTCGAATTAAGGTAATCCAAAACACATTTCTCTTCATTTTTGTCCATTCACATTCTCTTTTTAGCATTTAAAATCATTTTTTAAGAGAAAAATAGGTTCAAAAATTCACCCTCTGGGTTCCGCAGGCAATACACATAGTACCTGCGGACCCCGATAATTTTCCAAAGGAAAATTATCGAGCTCCCACACTTTTCATGCATAACGCATGCGGTAGCTCACACTATTTTTGTGTAAAAGGTGCGGAGGTGCTTTTGATCATGTCAGCCCCCTGGTAAATTCTGACAAGCAATCTCGCTTAAAACATTCAAACCCCCTCTTTTTCCCTTGAGAAATTCATTTTCTGCTCATCATTGCCATCCCCTACCACCAAATCACATTAAAAAAGGCCGCAAAACCCATATTTGAAAATCTGTAAGGCCTAGCCCTTTCGGTCCTAGCCCCTTCTATCTTTTCTTCCACGTGACCGAAATTCAAAACCAAGTGCTAGCCAGAAAGGCACCTATCACACACACAAAGATATATATATATATATATATATATATATATATATATATATATATATATATATATATTGGGCGCGTTTATAACTGTCGATCTGTATAGATCTGACGACATTCACAAGTCTTCATCACACTCGTGGCCCACTCCCTTCATCACCCAAATCGCCTGTCTATCATCCATTTAAACTGCAGATCAACGGCTCACAGTACACCCGCCCCGGTGGTCCCCGTGCTGTGCACTGTGCAAAATCCGCCCGGTTTCTATCGCACCGTCTTTGGGCGGTAGGCGTTATTTTATTTTTTGGGGCGATTACATACATTTTTTGCCATGTGTCCCTATGTATGGCTCAAAAATCGCCCTCCTTCATGCGTTATCGTTCCTCGGTAGACACAACGCGATATCCATGAGAACCGTCCGATCTGGGGCGATCCATCCGACGGTAGTTGCTCCACGAAACTGCGTGGAAGATAATCCGAGGAAATCGTACCCCCGGCCCACCATCAAAACTCCACGTCATCCGTTTCCCATTTTCCCGGTATCACACCACCTGTCCTCCAGTTTTTCACCACGTGCTCTCTTCCACCCCGGGGCCATAATTGGTTCATTTCTTTGTTTTTCTGCATTTGCACGTTCATTTCTCACTGTGTCCGCCATGTTGCATCACCAATCCGCAACGCCTTCCGCTGAACTTTTCACCATCTCTCCACAGTCCCTTCACCAGTCCGACGGCCATCAATGCATCCATCCTCCCCATGCATAGTTTTCTTAACACGTTTTTGAGTTTTTCATGGTTACAGCGGCGGAAAACTGCCATGATTTACAGTCTCTATTACTGTAATAGAGAGCACATCAAAGGACCATTTTTCAGAGGATAGAATTATGGAGAAAGGCCTAGGAAAGTATGTCAACAAAACTTCCATTAAAGAAGTAGGGTTAAAATCTGTCAAACTCTCCAGAATCATTCAAAGGTGCAGATTTCACAGATGGAGAAATTAATGGAGTGGCAGAGAAATATCAGTGAATGATCAAGGAATTCAACACATAGCATTGAAGATTTTTAGTCGTAATTCAGTGTTTAAAAGGAAGAGGGTACAATGCACAGAAAATAATACCCTCAAGTTTTCATTTCAGCAGAGTTTTCTTTCAGGAAAAGACGGAATGTTTATATGATTTTACTTCTGTACCGTGTTCCTGAAGAGACTTTCACCCAGTGCATTTATTTCAGCAAGCAAGCCATTGAGTACATACAACACTACATAGTCATCCAGCGGTATGGGCGTGCACATTTCTGCCATCTTGTCTTAATGTGGAAAATTAAATGTTCATCACCTACTCCCTTTTCGGGCTTTCTTCTTCTCCTATAAAGCTCCTAAAGAACAGATGATTTAGGGTTCCAGATTTTATCAAAAAATTATGCAGTGAAAGGATTTTTGTATACATTTTGTTAAACTCTAGTATGAAGGCTCTGAGCCCATAGGGTCTCAGTGAGGAGGAGTTCCATCTGTTAAGAGGATTTTTGTCTTTAGTATTTCGCAGTGTGTAACTTTCTCTCTTATGTGTTATTTCAATAGATCATTTCATTTCATCCATCTTTCCTATATCATGTTTCTGGAATGCGAGTGGCTCAATGATTTTTGGTATGGATTTATCCTAGTTGATACCCATGCTTGGATTAGTCAAGCACTTTAAATATGGCTCAGGCATGATATTGTGTTCCATTATTCATCTCAACCATATTGCTGCTATATTAGTTTCTTTGGGAGGGTGTTTTTAAAACACTATTGTCATGTATGGATTCTTAGATTGGCAAGCCCATCACATGGTAATATTGTGTATCTAGATATCAGCTCAATGACAACTAGTATTCTCTCAATATTTCACTCACAACAAACACCTTCTGATAATTGATTTCTGTGACATATCGCTTGAATCGGCCCTCTTTACAGTAAGCTGTCTCTGAATTGTCTGTTGCTAATATATTGGATTTTTGCATGTTGCCTCTGCATTTGTCCTTTCCCTGTGTCAGTTTCTGTACATTTTGGTCCCATTTAAATTAACCTTGTTGTTTACAAGAGATAGCATGAGAGCTTTTCATTGATAACTTCCTCTGTTATACCATATGCTCCTTGCTAATATAAGATGTCCTAGGCATTGGTCTTTCACATCTCAAGGCTATCTCTAGGAGTGACAACATCTTTTTGGCGCCATTGCCAGGGATCGAAGTTGAGAAAATTTAAATCCCTGGGCCTTGAAAAAACCTAATTCACTCTTCAAGTAGGTGAGTATGGAGAGTTTAGAGTTGTAGATCCCTCACCTTGGTGACTCCACATTTGTCTATTAGATAAATTCATTTGCAGTCATGGTTCGTCGTAAGCCACACTTGAGGTTAGATACGTCTCAGCCAAAGACACCTTCGGTGTCTGACCCTGAAAAGATCATACATAGGAGAAATTGGAAGGAAAGAAAATCAGCCCACATTGAAATCCCTGAATTGCCTGTAGAAAACTTTCCATCCTCTTCTTCTCAAGTAGCCCAAGTGCTAGTTCCCGAATCTACTGTCGAAGATACCGATTACTATTAAGATAGTCCACCTCGAGGAGGTTTCCAATTTAAAGACAATCTTCATTCTACTCCTGAGGTCGAAGAGGTCAAGGAAGTCACTGAAGTATCTTCTATTAACATACCGTTGTTTCCCTCAACACCTCAGGCTGTTGTTCATTACATTCCTATTTTTATTCATACTCCACTTCCACCTCCTCCTCCTCCTTTTACACATCAAAATATTGCTACTATCTCCACCCCCTCCAATGGCCAATGTTCCAGGCTTCTTGTTAAATAAATATGCCCCCTTGGCATTACCTCAAGTGTTGAATGATATGCCACAGAATTATTTGAAGATTCTACCGCAATTCAATGGGGAAAATGAGATTGATGCTCAAAAACATCTGGAGGTCTTCTGTTCTTTCACAGATAATTTTAATGTGGAACATTTAGATGTATTCTTAAGGATGTTTGTCCAATCTCTTGATGGTGAAGCTCGAAAATGGTTTAAGACATTGGCAGACCGTTCTGTTACCACTTGGGAAATAATGGAAGATAATTTCCTCAGGAAATGGGGAGAGAAGAAAGATCATGGACATTGTCTTACTGAGTTTAATACACTCAAGAAAAGATATAATGAAGGGGGGTCAGAATTTATCAAGAGATTTAATAAATTGTATATGAGCCTTCCAGCTGATATGAAACCTCATCAAACTACTGCTAAAGTTGTTTTTGTAGAAGCCTTTGATTCAGAATTTGGTTTCTCTCTGAGAGAAAGAAAGCCCGCTACTCTGGATGATGCTTAGACGGATGCACTAGAGTTGGAAGCAAACTTTGCCTCCACTGGAAAATCAAAGGGAAAATATGAACAAGATACTAGAAGAAGGGGAAAAGAGGAGGTATCAACCTCTAACCAAGACAAAGACTCAGCTAATGACAGAATTGAAGAAATGAGAAAAATGATAAAGAACCTTTCTGGTAAACTAGTCAAGTTTGAATTGGAGGCCAAGAATTCATCCTCCAAGAATTTCCACAATGTCCCAAACAGAGGCTACAATCATCAGTATAGGAAACCACCCCTGAAAATATTTCCAAGGGAACCAAAGGAACAACAGGATCAGGTACCACACCCATTGTACTTGGAAGGTCCAGAAGATGATCGTACTAAAGGCAATGCCTATGGACTGGAGGATGAAAATCTTGCTTTTTCAAATAGTGATGAAGAAGAATGCCCTTTGCAAGGAAATGATGGAACCGAGTGCTCATTGTAAGAAGAAGAAAAGGCTAGAGACGTAGAAGACCCAGAAATTTATCATTATTGTAAGAAATTTGTTGATTTCATGCAAACACAGTTCAATAGAAGATATGATCTCATATCCTCTAGGAAGAGGACTCATACTCAAGATCAAGAAGAAGAGTTACCCCAGAAGGAAGCATCTGCTCAGAAGGAATCAACAATGCAGAAAGTCACAGACAAAGGTAAGGGGCCTCTAAACAAACCTTTGTAGTCTAATGATCAAATTCCCTCCTCTTCAAAAGTAGTCATTCCCCCTAATACCAAGTCTGTGTCAAAAGAAGGCAAACCCTCAGCTGAAAATAAAGAATCAAAAGAGGTTTTAACATAGAAGTCCTCTCCTGTTTTCAATCTATAAAAGGAACTTGAGAAAGTCAAAATCCTAGTCCCCTTGACTGAACTATTGAAAAAGCCTACATATCAATCCCAAGTCACCTCTTTTATGATTCCTCCAGAAGCACCTCTCACCCCAGATAGCCTCAACCTTCAAGAAGAAAGACCCATGGTTGTATTTGGCCCACATGTTGAGGAAGTAGATGCTTCTACTCCTCCCTTCTACGAGTCTCTAGTGATTCATGACCTACTATTACATAACTGTATGTTAGATTTCGGAGCTTCCCATAATATAATACCTCTGTCAGTCATGGAAAAACTAGGATTACAAATCACCCGTCCTTACAAGGACCTCTATTCATTTGATTCCAAAATAGCTAAATGCCTGGGAATGATCAAGGATTTGGTGGTCAATTTGGCCCAAATCCCAGCAAAAAGTGTGGTAATGTACATCATGGTGGCTGACATCCCAGCTCGCTTTGGCATGTTACTGTCAAGGTCTTGGGGAAAAAAAATTGGTGGGTAAATTAAGTTGGATTTAACATATGCCACTATCCCAGTTTTTGGTGGCCAAGAGAGGAAGTTATACAGGGAAACTAGATTTTTCAAGATGGTTACTCAGGCTGACAACTCTGTTAATTCGCCAGTCTATAGTAAAGAAGGAGATTTCTCATGCTTGATGCTAGAAGAAGATCAAGATTATGCTCACGAACCATCTTTCTGCAAGATCAAGACTGAGCAGCCCTCAGAGAGCCATGAAGCAGGAATCTGGACACTTCATTTTGATGGAGAAAATTCAAGAGAAGGTAATGGAGCTGGAATATTATTGATTTCTCCTACAGGAAAATGGGTCCCATTTTCTTTTAAGCTAGAATATGAAGCTACTAATAATGTGGCTGGATATGAAGAACTTCTGTTAGGATTGCATACAGCCAGGAGCATGAACATAAAAATTTTAAAAGTTCTGGGAGATTCAGAACTGGTGGTTAGAAAAGTTAGGAATCAGTGTCAAACCAAGTATCCTCGGCTGAGGGCTTATAGGAATGAAGTTTGGGACATGGTGGAAAATTTCCTCTTGGAATTCAATATCCAATTCATGCCATGAAAACAGAATAGGATGGCTGATTCCCTTGCTGTGGCTGCTAGTACATTCCATCCACCTGAGAACCCCCTCTTAAGATATGAAATTGAGGTACGTTATCGACTATCAATCCCAGATAGCATCAAGCACTGGCAGGTATTTGAGGATGAAGAACAGATGAAGAGATTCTTGGAGACAATAGGGGAATTCTCCAATATGGAGATTGATGCTAGTAAACAAGAAGAAACTGAAGACACTTCAGAAAGAAATTTGGAGGAGAAAATGGCATGTAATAAAGTGTTACAATTAAAAGGAAATGTTATACCCAGAGGGTTGGTGCCTCTAGAAATATTGTTTGACAAGAGTGATGTCCCACTATAGCCAAGCAAAATTATAGAAGAAAATCAGGTAGAAGACCTAAATCTTGGTACTGAGGCTGACCCCAAAATTGTAAAATTATCCAGGAAGGTCTCAGAAGAATATAAAAAGATTTACCGAAAATTATTTCAGTCTTACAGAGATGTGTTTGCATGGTCCTATCAGGACCTAAAAAATTTTGACATTAGTATAATGCAGCACAAGATTCCACTAAAGGGAGATGAAAAACCTCATAAGCAGAAGCTCAGACAGATAAATCCCCTGCTGCTTCCCTCTATTGAGAAGTAAATTAAGAAGCTATTAAAGGCTAAAATAATTGTGCCATTGAGGTACTCTGAATGGGTGGCAAATCTAGTCCTTGTCCGAAAGAAGAATGGAGAAATAAGGTTGTGTGTGGATTTCCGCAATTTAAATAGAACATCCTTAAAGGATAATTATCCACTACCTAAGATGGATCACATCCTGCAGAAAGTGATTGGAGCTTCTAGGATGTCAATGATGGATGGATTCATTGGTTATAATCATGTGGTTGTACTTCTAGAAGATCAAAAGAAGACTGCTTTCACCACACCTTGGGGTACATTTATGTATGCCAGGATGCCTTTCAGGTTGATTAATGTAGGGGCCACTTTTCAGAGGGCCATGGACATTGCTTTTGTTGGGGAGCAAGATAAATTTTTGGTAGTCTACCTCGATGATATCACTGTATTTTCAAAGGATGATACTGAGCACATTGAGCATTTGTGTAGAACTTTTGAGAAATGCAGAAGGTATGGTATTTCCCTTAATCCACAAAAGTCTTTATTTGCACTAGAAGAAGGAAAATTTTTGGGGCATATTGTTACTAAAGATGGGGTAAAGATAGATCCTAGGAGGGCAGAGGTTATAAATGGTATTTCTCTTCCCAGAAATAAGAAGGAGGTGCAGGTGTTCCTAGGGCGTATTAATTTCCTGAGAGGGTTTATTCCTAACTATGACGAAATAGTTAGGCATATAACTGACATGCTGAAGAAAGATAATGAAGTTAAATGGTCCCAGGAATCACGAGAGGCCTTTACCAGGATAAAAAATGCTTTTGCAGATGCCCCAGTGCTGGCTGAACTAGATTATGCTAAACCTTTCATGATCTTTTCTTTTACATCACCTCATACAATAGCAGGAGTTTTATTGCAGAAAAATGAAGAAGGGTACGAGCAACCCATCGCCCTCTTCAGTCAGGTGCTCCGTGATGCAGAATTAAAATATAACATATTAGAAAAGCAAGCATATGCACTGGTGAAATCCCTCAAATCATTTCACATGTATATCTTGCAGTCCCATATCACTACATTTGTGCCTACAGCTGCTATAAAAGATATTCTTATCCAAGGGGATAGTGAAAGAAAAAGTGGGAAGTGGATTGCCAAAATACAGGAGTATGAATTAGACATTTTCCCTACTAAGTTGATCAAAGGACAAGGGCTTGCCAAAATACTATCTGAATCTAACTATCAAGCTCTGGGTATAAATTTTTCCATAATAGCAAGTGAGGAATCTGAGGAGAAAGAAGAGCGACAGGGAATTGGGGTAGCCACTCTGGAAACACATATAAAGTACCTCACCATTCAGTGGTACAAAGAGATAGTAGAATATCTCCTCACACTCAGCTGCCCTCCAAGTTGTGGTAAAGCTAAATACAGAACGCTGAGATTGAAATCATAGAGGTACATAGTCACTAATGGCCGGCTATACTAGCGAGATCCCTTGGGCATCCTACTCCTGTGTCTCACAGAGGATGAGGTAGAGAGTATTATAGCCAAATTTCATGAAGGAATATGTGGGGGTCATTATAGCTAGAGGACCACTACTCACAAAATCTTGAAGGCTGGTTTCTATTGGCCCAAGCTTTTTGGAGAAGTTTTTTCCCAGGTTAGAGCTTGTGAGAAGTGTCAGAAATTTGCTGAAAGACAAAAGTTGGCACCTCTACCCATGATTCCCGTGCACGTGGATGAACCATTCCGACAATGGGGAATTGATTTTTTAGGTGAAATACATCCTCCATCGAGTGGTCAACATAAGTGGATTTTAACTGCCGTTGATTACTTCACAAAATGGGTGGAAGCCATACCTACGAGGAATGCAACAGATACTATGATAATAAAATTCATGGAGGAAAACATCATATCCAGGTTTGGCTGCCCTGCCAGAATAGTGACTGATAATGCCCAGGCCTTCAAATCTGCAAAGTTTGTGAGTTTCTGTCAGCAGTATAACATCACACTAAGTCACTCTATAGCCTATTATCCACAAGGAAATGACTTGGTAGAGTCTTCCGATAAAACCCTGGTAAGGGCACTGAAGAAGGCTATAAAAGAAAATCAGAAAAATTGGGATTCCCAGTTGAAGTTTTCTCTGTGGGCCAATATAATTACCAACAAGAGAGCAACTGGAAAATCCCCATATGAATTAGTATATGGTAGTGCAGTAGTATTCCCTATTCAGTTAGCCCTACCAGTAGCCTGATTCATGCAGGAAAGTCAAGAGGAGCCTAATGATATGACCAAGAGAATAAATCAGTTGGTGGAATTGGAAGAAGCACGGAACTAGGTGAGCCAAAGGCTGATTGAATATCAAGAGAAGACGAAGTAACTTTTTGATCAGCATGCGAAAGAAAGGAATTTGCAGATTGCTGATTTAGTGCTCAGGTGGGATATCCAGAGAGATGAAAAAGGAAAACACAGTAAATTTGACCCACTCTGGTTTGGCCCTTTCAAAATCATAGAACAAGTGGGTAACAATACTTTCAGGCTGGAGAATTTACAATGAGACTTGCTTGACGCCCCTGTAAATGGTTAGTTTCTTAAACCCTACTTCTAGTTCTAATTCAGGCAGAGATAGCCTAATGTATTATAATGTATATTAGTTTCATGTTTCCACCTTTGTTTGAAAAATGTGGGTGTTGTGGTGAATTATGAAAATAAAAGTAGAAGTGTTGAAGAGCAGAGTTCGCACAGAAGATTATCAGGTGGTCTGCGAAGTTCTTGACACGCCTAGGGATGAACATGCCATCCCTAGGTGGAGCCAATGTTGATCATGTCAGCCCCCTGTTAAATTCTGACAAGCAATCTCGCTTTAACCTTTCAAACCCCCTCTTTTTCCCCTGAGAAATTCTTTTTCTGCTCATCGTTGCCATTCCCTATCCCAAATCACATTAAAAAAGGCTGCAAAACCCATATTTGAAAATCTATAAGGCCTAGCCCTTTCGGTCCTAGCCCCTTCTATATTTTCTTCCACGTGACCAGAATTCAAAACCGAGCGCTAGCCATAAAGGCACCTATCACACACACACACACACAAACACACACACACATATATATATATCGGGCGCATTTATAACCATCGATATGTACAGATCTGACGACATTCGCAAGTCTTCATCACGCCCGTGGCCCACTCTGTTCATTTCCTAAATCGCCTGTCCGCCGTCCATTTAAACCGCAGATCAACGTCTCACAGTACACCCGCCCCGGTGGTCCCCGCGTCGTGCACTGTGCAAAACCCGCCCAGTTTCTATCGCACCGTCTTTGGGCGGTAGGTGGTTTTTTATTTTTCAGGGTGATTACATACAATTTTTGCCGCGTGTCCCCGTGTACGGCTCAAAAACCACCCTCCATCATACATTATCGTTCATCCGTAGACACGGCGCGATATCCACGAGAGCCGTCCGATCTGGGGTGATCCATCCGATGGTAGTCGCTCCACGAAACTGCGTGAAATATAACTGGAGGAAATCGTACCCCCAGCCCACCATCAGCACTCCACGTCATTCGTTTCCCATTTTCCCAGTATCGCGCCACCTGTCCTCCAGTTTTTCACCACATGCGCTCTGCCACCCCGGGTCCATAATTGGTTCATTTCTTCATTTTTCCACATTTTCACGTTCATCTCTCACTGTGCCCGCCATGCTTCATCACCATTACGAAACGCCTTCTGCTGCACTTTTCACCATCTCTCCACAGTCCCTACACCAATCTGACGGCCATCAATGCATCCATCCTCCCCGTGCATAGTTTTCTTAACACGTTTTCGGGTTTTGCAAGGTTACAGCGGCAGAAAACTGCCATGATTTACAGTCTCTATTACTGTAATAGAGAGCACATCAAAAGAGCATTTTTCAGAGGCTGGAATTATGGAGAAAGTCCTGGGAAAGTATGTCGACAAGACTTCCATTAAAGAAGCAGGGTTAAAATCTGTCAAACTCTCCAGAATCATTCAAAGGTGCAGATTTCGTAGATGGAGACATTAATGGAGTGGCAGAGAAATATCAGTGAATGATCAAGGAATTCAATGTGCCGCATTGAATATTTTTAGCCGTAATTCAGTGTTTAAAAGGCAGAGGGTACAATGCACAGAAAATAATACCCTCAAGGTTTCATTTCAGCAGAGTTTTCTTTTAGGAAAAGACAGAATGTTTATATGATTTTACTTCCGTACCATGTTCCTGAAGAGACTTTCACCCAGTGCATTTATTTCAGCAAGCAAGCCATTGAGTACATACAGCACTACATAGTCATCCAATAGTATGGGTGTGCACGTTTCCACCATATTGTCTTAATGAGGTAAATTAAATGTTCATCACCTACTCCCTTTTCGAGCTTTCTTCTTCTCCTATAAAGCTCCCGAAGAACAAATGATTTAGGGTTCCAGATTTTATCAGAAAATTATGCAGTGAAAGGATTTTTGTATACATTTTGTTAAACTCTTGTATGAAGGCTCAGAGCCCATAGAGTCTCAGTGAGGAGGAGTTCCATCTATTAAGAGGATTCTGGTCTTTGGTATTTCACAGTGTGTAACTTTCTCTCTTATGTGTTATTTCAATAGATCATTTCATTTCATCCATCTTTCCTGTATCATGTTTCTGGAATGCGAGTGGCTCACTGATTTTTGGTATGGATTTATCCTAGTTGATACCCATGCTCGGATTATTCAAGCACTTTAAATATGGCTCAGGCATGATATTCTATTCCATTATTCATCTCAACCATATTGCTGCTATATTAGTTTCTTTGGGAGGGTGTTTTTAAAACGCTATTTTCATGTATGGATTCTTAGATTGGTAAGCCCTTCACATGGTAATATTGTGTATCTGGATATCAACTCAATGACAACTAGTATTCTCTCAGTATTTCATTCACAACAAACACCTTCTGATAATTGATTTATGTGACATATCACTTGAATCGGCCCTATTTACATTGAGTTGTCTCTGAATCGTCTGTTTCTTATATATTGGATTTTTGCACATTGCCTCTGCATTTCTCCTTTCCCTGTGTCAGTTTCTGTAAGTTTTGGTCCCATTTAAATTAACCTTCTTGTTTACAAGAGATAGCATGAGAGATTTTCATTGATAACTTCCTCTGCTATACCATATGCTCCTTGCTAATATAAGATGTCCTAGGCACTGGTCTTTCACAACTCAAGGTTGTCTCTAGGAGTGACAATAGGTGCCATGAAAAAAATAAAAATATGATTTCTGTCAAATTAAGAAAAATTTTTCCATTCTAATTGGATCTAATCTTTTAATGTGTTCATTACAGAGTATCCACAATGATTGAATGGAGAGAACGTGAACATGAAGAAGTGGATGGGGAAACTATCGGATGTCTACCGCTATTGCGTTTATTGAGAAACTATGTATTATACAAATATTGCGCAATTCAAGGCATGAGGGCTCAAGTAGAGCTCTTGACATGGTTGGTGAACAAGTGGGATGTTCAAGAGCAGTGTTTCATTATCGGTGATCACCGACTCGAACTTGAGTTGAAGGAAATTTACTTCCTTACAGGTTTATCCAAAAGAGGAGAACCTATTTCCTTGTTCGGGGCTAGGGCAGGTGGCCAAAATATCACTAGCTATCAACAAGAATTTTGTAACAAAGAAGTTGATCCAAAAGACAACCGAATTGATATAAAAACCATTATCAGTATTTAGCTCAAAGTGGTTGCATTCACAGTGACCAAATTGTGTGGGAGTGCATCTCCATACATGGCTACTAAAGCCCAGATGCAGATAGCAGTTGAATGCTACAGAGGCACCATCTTCAATTGGTGTGAAGGAGTATTGGCTAATGTAAAAGGCCAATTGACTAGAGCTAAGAACGCAAAGTTGAAAAAATCTGGATATGGAGCTATTGTAGTTTCTTTTGCTTTGGAGAGGATTCCATCTCTTGCCCCCCAAAATATCCCAGTTGATGCTGGTGGAATCAGAGAGCCTCAGATGGTCCACTGGGAACAAGGGATGACCCGTCATGAAGAGGGTTTTGAGATAGTTCGATTTACACCTGCATATTTTCATTGGTTACATTACCAAATTTTCGCCATTGAGGATTTTCCATATGCAGGGATAGATTTCCATGGTGATTCTGATATGCCTCTTCCTCTCGAAGCCCAATGGGACAAGTCAGGTAAATAAATCATTTTGATGTGTTTCTAACTCTATTTTTTTTTTTTTTAAAATCGTTTAGTACTGATGACAAAAATTTAAATGCAAATGTTGGTCCACGAAGACCAACCAATCTCCGCCACTTCGAGAGGAAGTGAACAGATGCTATTGCACCGCTAGAGAACCAGAAAGCAGAGATTCTCACTGATTTAGAGAAAAACCTGGAGAGGTCGACCAGAGACATACTAGAGACTAGTATGGACAATATTCCTCTATGCCTCCAGAGGCATGTTGCTAGTGTTCCTGGCCAGTTTCGGAGATATCTGCGTAGAGTGGCACGAGTGATAGTGTATTATCATGATCGTCAACATGGATAATGGATGATTATCATAGACCATTGTATTTTTTCTTTTTGTATCACTACCTTTCGGATCATAAGGTGTTTTAAACCTATGATCCTAGATGATGTAATATTTCTTGAACACAAACTCTATCTATGATATGAATACTCTCGACGGCTATCTTGTTCAACACTTATCGGATGTTGTTTTAACTTACCATTTTAATGTCACAAATGTCTATTTATAACATTATTAGCTACTGCATCAACCAATGTATTTAAAATTCTCGGAATGTGTTGATATTCAATGTAATCAAACTGCCCTTCCAAGAGATGAACCTTCAAGAATAATCTCAGTAACCCTGGATTTTTAATTGCATATACTCTTTTTAAATGCAATACAATGAGTTATGAATATAACCTTACGATCCAACGTCGAATTCCAAATGAAATGGCATCAGATAATAACTCAATTACTACACTATATTTTACAACATTATTCATTGTTTTACCAGGGCCTACCCCATGCATAGAAACTAACTCATTGATGGGTGAATAGATAAACCAGGTTGCAGAAGAAATATTCTATGTACTACGACAGGCACCATCAGCAAAACCAATGTAAACTTGAAGGGACGTCGACATCTACAATATCAAGAGTAATCAATATAAGCAGGGACAGTAGTCAACGCAAACTTAAACTAGACACACTCATCTAATATAAAGCAGCTAACTTACAAAAATAACTAATGTACAGGTGAGATCTTCACAAAAAAAATCAAGCATAATATCTCTTTAGATAAATTCCATTTTTGGGTTTATCTAAAGAGACCCCGTCATAATCAATCAATTCATAGGCCCCTTTTGCAAGCACCCGCTTGACAATATAAGGACCATGCCACATAGGTTCAAATTTCCCAGCTCTTAGTCTATCATTAGCTTGGTCATATACCAATACTAGGTCACCTTCTGAAAAAACACGAGGTGTAACACTTCGATCGTATTGAGCTTTAACATGTTTTTTATGAGCTTTGGCTGCCAACGCAGAGGTGCGCTGAGTCTCATCTAATTGTGCCAGATAAAAAAATCCTTTTTTCTCCTCAGAGGTAGCTGGTAGTAACTTTATGGCTAATTGGAGTGACGGCATATCAAATTCAATTGGTAACACAACTTCTAAATCGTAGACCAGTTGAAAATGAATGAAACCTATTGCGGTTTTTGCTGAGGTTCGATATGCCCAAAGTACTGAGAAAACCATAGTATTCCAATTCGATTTATGAATTTCGATTATCCTTTTAATCATAGTGGTTAAAAATTTACTAACAACTTCAACCTGACCATTAGCCTACGGTTAATATGGGGTAGAACTATCATGGTGCAGGGCAAGTTGGTCAGAAAATTCGGTCATCATAATGTTTCAAAAATGGCTCCCATCATCAATAATGATAACTTGGGGTACACCAAATCGAGCAATCATGTGAATGAATACAAAAGTAGCTGTATTTTTACCATTTGTTGAAAATGTAGGCATCTCCTTGGCCCATTTGGTAAAATTATCGACTGCAAGAATAATATACCCATGCCTCCCAACCGAGTGAGGGTTACATGTAATGAAATCAATGCCCCATTTTTCAAAAGGACCGATGCCAATTATTGGGTGAAGAGGAGATGGTGGTGCACGCATCTTTCGATCAAAAATATGACAGTTGTGGAATTTTCGAACCATAAGAATGCAATATTTAAATAACGAAGGCCAAAAATAACCAACGTGAAATATCTTTTGGGCTGTGGCATACCCAGACATATGACCGTCACATGCTCCAGAATGAAAGTCATTTAAAACTTGTTTAGCCTCGTCATCGGTTAGACATCATCGAAAATTACAGAATCTGTACTGAGATGATAAAGCGTGTCTCCGACAATATTGTACTGTTGAGACTAGTAACCGATATTTCGTCGATGTGAAAATGAAATTTCAGGCCGAAAAGTTTGGGTTTGGAGATAAATGATTATATCTCCATACCAAGGATTTAATGTACTGATAAGAAACAAAGATTCATTAGTGATTGGATGTTCTACCACAGTTTCTGTCTGAGTATTTGGGAAGTCACACATAAGTTCGGTGAGCACTAGTGATTTCTTTTATTTGAATTTTTCAAATTCTAAATCAAACTCCTGAATGATAACTATCCATTTATAGTATTTTCCCCCGAGAAATTGCTTAGTCAGAATATACATCATCGAGTTGCAATTAGAAATCACCGTTGTTTTTCGTAAGAAAATGTAATGAAGAAATCGTTGGACAACTTGAACTATTGCCAAGGCCAATTTCTCCCCATACGATTATTTGATCTTTGTCAAATTGAGATTCTGACTGAGGTAGTAAATCACATGTTCGTTGTGGAATTCATCTTCCTGAGCTAATACCATTCCAAAATTGGAATCGGAGGCTGCTAAGTATAAAAAGTAATCCCGGCTGTAATTTGGTGGATGCAATAATGGTACATGGGTCAACGCGTGTTTTAGAGCATCAAAATATCGATCAGCGATCTCATCCCAAATGAAAGGAAAATTCTATTTCAAAATCTTGGTAAAACCTTTGGTTAACTCGGTATAGTTCTGGATGAATCTACGTAGAAATTTTTCTTTCCCTTGCAAACTTTGGAGTTGGCGAAGTGTGGAAGGAGGAGGTAAATTAATAATAGCCTCAACCTTCAAAGGGTCGACATGAATGCCTTGTTTCGAAATGACAAATCCCAATAATCTACCAGATTGTGCACAGAAAACACAATTGTGTGGATCAAAGTGAATCTTATAATACCTACATTCATTAGGTTAGAATCAGTTGATGGTGAATTGGAAAATGACTGTACTGCTTGATATGCTAACTCAAATGGGCTCAAAGGCATCACGCCATTATACGAACCTAGTTCTGATTCTGAAGGCACTATCCAAGGATCATCAAATTGAATAGTGCTTGATGTAATCATATTGATATTAGAAATAGTATGCGGTATGTTAGGTGGAGGCATAGAAAAAGTTCCCATCAAAGCGAAATCTTTGATTAAACCTACTCCTACATCCTCATAAGGGATAGTCATTTTTCCAACGTGTTGAATACTATCTGTAGAAGCTAGGTCAGACGAATAATATGAGAGCTGTGTTGGGTTCCTGTGATTTGGCTGATTGGCAAACCAAATGACAAGGCAACATGTAAACCAGTCTTTAGAGCTTTAGGATCTAGCCTTCCTAGTCTCAGAGAGGGATCTCTCAATATGTTTGCAATGATATGACTTGTTTGCTTGTGAAAATGTTGATTTTAGGCTAGTTATTAAGCATGAGTTTTTTTTATTGTTTTGTGGGACATGATGATCTAGGCAGCATAAATAGAAAAGGGGAAATCTCTAAATCATTGGGAAATGGATTGAAATGGAAGTTTGTAAGAAGTTTGTAGATGAATTAGGGGTATGAAAGGGCAAATATAACTTGATTGTTGGATCTACAAAGTTTTCAGGTGAAATGAAATGAACATCAAGATTTTTAGAATGAAAAGTAGAACTAAGGGTAGTTAAGAATCCTTAATTATATGTACTCTTCAAAAAAGGGACTTAAAGCAGAATTTGAACATGAAGAGTATTTTATAGACAGGGCTAACCATGAATTCTACAAATTACACTTTAGAAAATAACAATTTCAAGACAAAATTTCAAAATGAAATCTAAGAGTCAAGGAACGCTCTATTTCATCAAAGATTTCACTTTCAAGGATAAGAAAACATTCAAGATTCACAAATAACTGCATTCATAGAAGAGGGAACTCCTAAACATATGTGATTACATCTATAAATAACTTCAAAACAATTAATTGAGAAACTACAAAGGGTATGATCAAAAGAGACCTCTTTGGTAGACTTTCGACAATGGTACTTTTAAGGGAGACTTCAAAAACAGTTTTTTAAATAGCAACAAGAAAGCAGGGAAAACCATAAATAATTCTTGAGGCCACTGTATTGAACTATTTAGGAAATAAACAAGAATGAGGGTTTAAAAGCAGTCAAACTACTAAATAAAACCTTCAGCGGATGAAAAAATAAAGACAGTGAAGAGTAAATAGGTCCAAGGTGCTTCTAGGAGACATTCCTTAGCCTAAAACTTTTACTCTACTGCAAGCAAGAGATGATGAAAACAGAATGGAAACATGAAAAACATTAAAAATTTTAGAATACTTCACCAACAGCCAAGCTCAGGGATCCAATGAAAGAGCTTTCTCCATCCACAAGCAGGTTAAAACATAAACATGTTCCAATACATCAATTTTGTTTTAATCTCAGCAGAACTATGTATTACTTCAAAGAGTTATCAAATGCCCACATACAATGAGTTCAAATGCAGTATTTATACTGCAAATGAGAAGGTGGAAACATCTAGGGTTCAAAAATGTTATTAATGACATACTAAATGCACTCCTATCCTTAAAAACCATGCAAGGCATAAGGTAGGAATGTTTCTCAACTACTTCTTTGTGTAATAAATTTGTCTTTACTCTTGAGGATGAAACAACTAAAAATATTGACTTTGTGGCTTTTTTCTGTCTTTACAATAATTATCTGACAGTTTATAATATCTTCTTTATTTTTAATAACTGTCAGTTTTCCCTTTGAGACATAAAGTAAGTGAAAGGTGTCAATTTTGAGTTATCAAATGAATAACTGCTCCTTTAATGTATTCGAGGCTGTCTTTAAGCTTTCTTTGCCTTGATTTAATCATGAAAGTATGTTTTAAGACCTGTTTAGCTTTGATCTGCTTTTTGATTAATATTTTTTGATGTCTTTCAACACTTTAACTAATTTTTTTAAACCTTTAAATCCTTTTTTTCTTCAGCCTTTAATCTCGCCTTCATATTTAAACTTCATCTTCATTGTTCTTTCTTTGTTTTGTTTTGTGTAGGTGTCTTGGGCATGCTGAGGTTCTCATTGCATAACCCGTGCTTATAAGCCCTGATCAAGCCATGAAATGAAACCATGGCAGTCCCTTTCTTTGTTACTTGGCCTATGTTTCTACTGTGAAACTCATTACCTTATGGTCCGGCCTTTTATGGACTGTGGGAGGGTTTGCAGCCCTTAAAATTTCCATTGAACCTATAAAAACCAATAAACACATTATATAATCCTGCGGGGTTGGAAAAACTGCGTGCAGAGGTTAAGGAGTGGCAGAGGAGTAGTGTAGGAATGCTGTATAGGGGAAAATGGAGAAAACTGTGAAAAAGGGGTTTAAAATGGAGTTGGGCGTGAAAGAATGGGAAAAAGTGGTTTTGAAAACCACGAGTGGTTTTCACACGAAAAACCGGTGGTAAGCAGTTTTTTGTAAAACGAACGCGATCAAATCATTTCGTGACATGCGTCCTTTACGAAATTGGTGGTTTCGCGTGAGTTTGGGTGGTTAAAACTCGGATGGAAAAATATCGCGATATCGCATATGAGCTGTCACATGGGAAGGGTCAAATCTGATGGTGCAGATATGAGCGCGACAGAAATGTGAATGGGAGGGAGTTTAGTGGGAGACAGGTGTCAAGTGATGATTGGATGGGCGGCTCTGTGGGTGGAAGGAGGGCCATATGGTGACGTGGGTTATTTTTCGTGGAGTGGAAAGGTCGTTGGATCATCAGGTTAGATGAGAACCGTTAGATCTATAAGATCTATGGTGTAGATTGATCTGCGGGGATGAATGGGTGGGATGAATGGGGGGAAAGACTGAATGGGAGAGGAGATAAGAACCGTTGGATCATGGGTGATCGACGGTCAAGGATGCATCAGAGAAGTCATGGCTTGGGTAAGGAAAAAAGGAAGGGGGATGCGGGAGAAGTGGTCCCATGGAGGAATAAGTGACTAGGAGCAAAATAAAGAAGGGCTTATCACATCGGGAGATCGGTAGAAGGAAAAGGTAAGGGGGAGGGAGAAAAATGGAATGCCGATATGATGTGGAGGGCTAAGAGCTTGGGCTGGGCACGGTCCTGTGGAGGATAAGTGACCAGGGGCCCGGGAAAAGGAGGCCAATCGCATCGCCGGGTGAAGGGGAAGCAACACGATGAAAGTTTAATAGTGTCGATGCGATGGGAGTTTCAGCACTTGGTTATAGCGCTTGGATATATGGTGGAAGGGACATGAGCTCAAACCCAAAAAGGGGCTTTAAAACCCAAATTTATAAAAGGGCGGAAAAAGGCAAAAAAAAAAGTTTGTTTTGATTTTTGAAGTTCTGATAGGCTTTAGAGGAGGGTTTCGGGCTCTGGCCATGTGAAAAAAGGAGCTAAATATTTTTAAGCCCTCGGGGGCTTAAACCTTTAGTTTTGAGAAGACTTTTTTTAGGCCAAAAAATGGGGGTTTTAGGCCGATTTAGAAGTTCCTATAGGTTAAATGGGGTGTTTTTAAACCAAAACAAAGTGAGTTTAATGGTTTAGAAAGGATTTTCGAACCATATAAAGGATTTATGATGGTTTGGAGGGTTGTTTAGAGGAAATAATGGATTGATAAAGGGAAAATAGGCTATTTTTGAGAGGAAAATGGACTAATAAAAACAGGGATAAAAAGCCTGAAATGAGCTTTCTTCTTTGAAACAACAAGATAACTTTTTAGAAGACATGGATGAAGATTTTGTTGAATTGACAGACTCAAAATGATGAAGGCAGTGAGATTCTTAAAACTCATAATGCTTCTTTGAAATATTATTTCTAGAAATCTAGGATTGTCAAATTAGTCATCTTTGGATGGGATCAAAATTATGGATGACTAATAGTGGGTCCACTTGGGGAGGACAACTATTCTTTTAGGTGTCCAGAAATTCAGTTCATTACTCTCTAGATTTCAACAGACCAGTGCCTTATCTATTGGGCTGATTTCTTCTTTTCTTGTTGATCTTTCTCTGAAAAGGACAACTTTTATCAATATTCAACATGTAATTTCTTCAAAACAACATCTCTACCTACCCAATATTACTTTCTCCTAGAATTTTTTCTTCCTTTTTGAGTGGATTTGAACTAGCAAACTCTTTGATATTTTATTTTTGAAAATAGAAATAAACTATCTAATCATATCCTTATCTCTTCCAAGAGTCCAGATTAAACTGTTAAACTCTTTATTTTTCTACCTAACCTACTATCTGTTAAGATTAAGCTGTTTGACAGAGTGTATTTCTATTTCTAAAACAAGAAATTTAAACACAGTCAAATTAGGATTAGACTGTCTTATTTGCTATGGTGTCTATGGCTGTATGTACAAGCTACACATAGACTTTATTTGCAGAAAAATAAAACAAAATGGTGAAGGCTTAAGATCTGAAAATTATAAACATTCTTCTAGTCCTTTTCCAGCTTTGGTTTTGATCTATTTAGAGCTTGTTCTTTTCCTATTCTTCCTTGGTTCAGATTTTGAGCTTGTTAGAACCATTTCCTTTCCATCCTAATCTATTCTATTGATAAGCCAAGTCTGAAAAAATATTATCAATCTGTCCCTCTACTAACCTATCAACATAAATTTAAAGAATGTTCAACCATGTTTAGGCTAGATGACTGAACAATATATCAATTTTTAATCAGAAGTGGCACTTAGATTGGCTCACTTTCAGAAAATTATCTTTTTTTGGTATGGGGCTGTACCTCTTTTGAATCTTCCCTCTTTTCTTTTTCTATGTTTTTTTGTGTTTTTTCTTTTTTCAAATTGAAAATGCAATATTATATACAGTGAAAAATAAACGCTTTGAAATTTAGGACTCTTGGCAGAAATAGTGTTTGAGCATCCTACCATTGACAGGACCTCCAAATAAATCTTCTCCATTCAGCTCTTGTAGAAAGTATGCATTATGACCCCTAATAGAATGAATAATATATGGCCCTTTACATAGATTCTCAAATTTTCCATGTTTTCCTTTCTCTTCCCTTCTAGAATCCCACTTTAGAACTACATTCCCAACTTGGAAATAATTTTCTTTAGTCCTCTTGTCAAATAATTTCTTCATACTCTCTTAGACTGATTGTGTTATGTTGTACACTTCCTCTCTGGTCTGCAATAAATGAATGGTCTGTTTTATCCTTCTCTGCATATCATTTTCCTCATATTGTACTTCTTGGAGGAGTTTCATGACTGGAACTCCTAAAGAGGTTGGGAAGACTGCATCCATGCCATAAAATAACTGATAGGGGGACATATTTATTGAATTTTTGGTGGTTAATCTATCAGCCCACAAAGCATGAACAAGTTTACTATGCCATGATTTATGATTATGCTCCAACAGTTTTTTGATAATATTAACAAGACTTTTGTTGGAGGATTCAAACAATCCATTTCCTTGGGGATAGTAGGCAGTGGAATGACCCAATGTAATAAGATATTTATAGAAAAATTTAACCATTTTCTTAGATTTGAAGGTAGCAGCATTTTCTGTGACAATTTTTCTTGGACAACCAAATCTGAATAGTATGTTGGTTTCAAGGAACTTGATAATGACAGAGTCAGTAGCATTCCTAGAGGGTATAACTTCTATCCACTTGGTAAAATAATTAGTGGCATTGAGGATCCAGTTATGTTGGGCTGAAGAAGATGGGCGAATTTCCCCAATGAAGTCCAAGCCCCATTGTTGAAAATGAGCCTCAACACTGATGGGATGTAAAGGTAAAGGTAGGAGCTTTCTCTTGCCATCAAAAATTTGACACTTATGGAAAGACATGAAAAGTCTCTGAGTATCTGGGAAAAGGGTGGGCCGATAGTAACCAGATCCGAGGATTTTATTTGCTGTAGTTTTCCAGTACAAATGTCCTCCACATTCTCCCTCATGCAGCTCATGCATGATTTTTTCTGCATCAAACTCAAGTAAACACTTAAGCAATATTCCAACAACATTCTTCCAATATAAAACCCCATCTAATATGCAATAATTCAAAGCCTTCTGTTTCAAAAATCTAGCTTTAGTTTTAGACAAAGAAGGAAGGGTATTCAGATAAAGCCGCACATATATGATGTCAGCATACCAAGGTGAATTCACAAATGTTTCTTCAATGAATGGGGCTGTAAATTCCTCTATTTCTTCTAAGACATCAACCATGTTCATATCAAGTGCTTGGAAGTTTGACTCAGCTAGAATTTTAGCTAATCCCTACCCTTTGATCAGTTTGGTAGGCCTGATTTCTAAGTCATATTCCAAAATAACAACAATCCATTTACCCCTTTTACCATCAGGGTCTTGACTTAGAATATATTTGACAATAGTATGTGGGACAAAAGCAATGATGTGAGAATGTAAAATGTAGACTCTAAAGTCTTTCAATGCTTTTACCAAGGCTAAGGCTTGTTTCTCCATGATGTTATACTTGAGTGGAGCATCTCTTAAAGCCCTATTAAAAAAGGATATTGGTTGTTCATGCCCTGTTTCATTCTTTTGCAGTAATACTGTAGCTATTGTATGTTCAGATGCAAAAGAAAAGATATTAAAATCCTTGGTGAAATCAGGACTAATAAGAACTGATGTTTGAGTTAAAGCTTGTTTCACTAGTTCAAATAACTGTTTATCCTGTATTGTCCATTTAACACCTACCTCTTTCTTAAGCATGTTTGTGATATTTCTTAACAGCTCAGCAAGGTTGGGGATGAACCTCCTTAAAAATTATCTTCCCAATAAAATATTGTAATTCTTTAAGGTTTCTAGGAAGGCCGATTTTCAATATGCCATCAATCCTTTTAGGGTCTACTTTGATTCCCTCTTCAGAAATTATGTGGCCAAGAAGCTTTCCTTCTTGGAGACCGAAGAGTGTCTTTTTGGGATTCAATGATAAGCCATATCTCCTACATTTCTCAAAAACATTTCTTAAATGAATGAAGTGTTCTTCATCAGTTTTAGAGAAAACAATAATGTCATCAAGGTAAATGATTATAAAATAGCCTATGTCTTCTGAGAAGGCTATTTCCATGGACCTTTGGAAGGTGGACCCTGCATTCATTAAACCAAATGGAATTTTCACATACATGAATGTACCCCAAGGTGTAGTAAAAGCATTTTGATGTTTGTCACTTGGGAGTACTAAAACTTGATTGTAACCTAAGAACCCATCCAATAGTGAAATTCTTTTAGACGCAACCACCCTTTGAAGTATGTGATCCATTTTGGCAAGGGATAGTTATCTTTAAGGGAGGCTCTATTTAGATTTATGAAATCAATGAAAAGCCTAATTTCCCCAGTCTTTTTCCTAACAGATACTAGGTTGGAAACCCATTCTGAATACCTTATGAGAACTATGATCCCAACATCATACATTTTCTTAATATCTTTCTCAACTAAAGGAAAAAAAACAAGATTTATCCTTTTGAGTTTTTGTTTGAAAGGTTTCTGATTTTCCTTAAGAGGTATTTTGTGTTGAATGATGCTGGTATCATATGATTTTAGATCCTTGTATCCCCATGCAAACACATCTTTAAATTCTTTGAAAATTTTTATGTACTACTATTTGATATGAGCTGGGAGAGTGCTGGATAATTTTGTGTTTTTGGGTTCTGCTAGGCTGCCTATGTTATGTTCTTCTATGTTTTCTTCTATAGGCTACATCCTTGGTTCTTTGGCTACATCATTGAAATCAAAAAGCTATTCTAATGGTGCAAGACCTCTTGGAATTGTATCATTTTTACACTGTAAAACTTCCAGGTCTTTTTGATCTGTGTTGTCAATTATTTATGCTCTAAAAGGATGTTCAAAATGGTTTATATCAGTAGAAAAAGACAACACCATTTCAGGGTTTTGTTCTTTATTAAAACAATTTTCTTCATGGCTTGAAAAAGGTGTTGGTATGGAAAAACCATTCTTTGATTACAAAAAATCATCTATGTTTTCGTCTCCCTAAAATACATGCCAATAATCCTCATTGTTAGGTATTGCAAGTTTGTTTTTAACCTTTATATCGAACTGCTCATTTTCCTGTGGTATTTGGAAATTACTAGCAGCAAAGGCAAGTTCATTTGCTAGATTATTTTGAGCCCTTGGGTTGAAAATGATTTCATATTTTTCAAAGGTTTTTAGGAGATCAAGGGTAGCATTTCTATATTCTCTGAGTTTTGGGTTTTTAGTTGAATATTCCCCTTTGATCTATTTGATAAATAGCTTGAAATCTCCTTGGACTGATATCCTTTTAGCTCCTAAATTTTTGAGTAAGTGTAGGCCAATAAAGAGGGCTTCATATTCAACAATGTCATTTGTGCATGGAAAATCCAACTTATATGAAAATCCTTTGTTTGTGTTTTGTATCCATAGACCAGCCCCTGCACTTATTTTTCTACAATAACCATCAAATTTTATTTTTCAAGGTATTTCAATCTCATTTTCATTTTCTTTCTACTGTTCAAGGCTGCTAAAATCTCGATTGTTCTTTTCTTGAGTTAATGGCAGATTTGACTGTTTTGGTGGACTGAATTCTCCTTTTTTTTCCTTTTCTTGTTGGTTTATTTCATCCTCATTATATAAGATAAAGGAATCCAAATTTGAATGGATGGAGTAGATAGGAGAATTTTTTGGTCGATCTATATTGCTCACCATGTATTTCATGTGGGATTCCCTCTATAATATTCTAGTTTGGTTAAACACTGGGATGGTGGCATAAGACATGTCAATTTGAAGGCTACCCTGAATATTAGCTCCCCATGATCTAAATAGAAGCATGCCATATTTAGGGGGAATGTCAGCTACCACTATGTCCATTACTAGACTCTTAGCAGGAATTTGAGACAAGTTAACACACAAATATTTAATTAAGCCTAAGCATTTGACCTCGCTAGAATCGAAAGAATACGGGTCTTTGTATGGCTTAGTAATTTCTAAGCCTAGGATTTCCATTACTACTTTGGGCATAGTATTGTGAGAAGCACATGATTCTAGCATGGCATTGTGCAAGATTTTATAATTTATATTAAAGCTGACATAGAAGGGAGGGACAACTCCTTCTTGGTATTTTCCTTCAACTTCAGGATCAAACAATAACTCAGGTTTATCATCTGCCAAGTTTAAAGTATCAGTGTTACTGCCTATATTCAAAGCTTTCAAAACTTGATTTTATATACATCCTGAGTTACTAGTTCAGCCAAGGATATGGTGATCTTGATTTTGGAAATTTCCCCTTCAAGGTTGAAAGGAACTATTGTTCTTGAAATATTTGCATCTGTTTTGTCACTTACAATTCTTTCAACAATTCTGATTTGTTGATTTTTATTTGGACTGTTATTTGGGACAGATTTGTTAGGACCACTAGCAGAAGTAATAGGGCAGTTTTGTTCAACACTTTGCTAACTGTTTTTGTCTTTATTTATATCAGTTTTCTTAGCCACAGTGTTGATGTTACAAGCTGTCTTTTTGGACTGATTTTCTAAATTTTTCTTAACAACAGTACTAGTGTTTTTGTCATTGGAAATTTCTGGGCTCCCTTTGCTTCTAAGATTATATTATTTGTGTACCTCCATGATTGCATTTTCAAACCCAAATCTGTAATATTCAGAATCCTCATTATTGTATTCAGTTTGTTCTGAAGAGAAGAATCCTTGTTTTTCTTCAGTGAGAAAAACATTTGTCTCACTTTCAGATCCTATTAAGTTTACATGATTTCCTTCCAACCTTTCAACTTCCCTTTCTTCTTCTTGATCAACATATTTTTGTTGAAAGGGAGGCCTAATCTGTTGGTCATTGTTTCTTTGCCTATCTTGATTAAAGTCTCTTCTGGGATTTTTGTTTCCATTTCTATTTTGATTTTCTCTAGGAGGCACTCTATCATTCAAATTTATCTTTTCAAGCATCCTCTCCATTACCTTCACCAATTTATCAATTTTAGTATTTGATGCTGAGGTTGATGGCATTGTATCATCCTTGTATGTAACTATTTTCTCTGCTCTCAACCTAGCTCTTTCCTCAATCAGATTCGCTTCTACACTTAAGGCTCCCCCCTGAATATCTTCGAAAGTTGAGGGGTCTCTTTCTCTTAGTTGGCAGGCCATTTCAGGATCAAATCCCTTTGGAAATTTAGCCAAGCATAAGCCTAATGGAGGTTTCATGTCTGGAGGGAGTGCATTATACACACTATTGAATCTAGTGCAGTAATCATGGACACTTTCCCCAGTATTTCTTTTGAGATTAGTATATTCTGAAAGAATTTGGAGAGGGTTCTTTCTAATTTCCCATTTGTTTATGAATGTTTGATATAAAGAAGGGAGATCATTTATGCTATGAGGATCTAAGCTTTTAAACCATTTCTTAACTTCTCCTCCTAAAATTTGAGCAAAAATTCTAATTTTAATGGTCTCTTCTTCTATCTCCATGTAATCAAAGGCATCATTCATTTTATCTAGATGCTGTTGGGTAGTAGTGGGTTCATTTCCAGTGAAATGGGGAATTTTGGATTGGTATTCATTTGGTAGGGGAACCAGAGGTTGTGGTAACACTAGTGGAGCATACCACGATGCCATGATAGGAAATAATGGGGGATTTACAAGAGGTGGATTAACAAGAGGGAAAGTGGGCTGAAATGGAGTGTTTTGAATAGTGGATGTGTGGATAGAAGTAGAAGAAACACTTGGGCCAGCAAACTAATGATGAGCAGATTTGTTATGGAAGGAGCTGAAGTGATGAAGAAGATGAGAATTGGGTGGAGTAGAAGGTGAAGCTTCTCTACTAAAGCTCTATTGCAAATTCGTGGTTTCAAAATCAGCTTGATTTAAATCACTTTGAGACTTATTTCTGAATAGGTTCTTCGTGTAAGGTAAGTCAAAGTGAGGATCTTTCAAGACTGTAAGTTTTTCATGGATAGATCTTGTTCTTAGGATGGTCCTATCAGTAGTTGGTTTTCCAGATCTAGAATTCTACCACAAAATATTCTCTGGATTGTCAACTATTGTAGGGGGATTAGGATCTAGACGGGATCTATTATGGACCCTATATGAAGCCAGATTTTATTTTTTCAATATTTAGAGAGGAAGAGGTTTTTAGGACTGTTTTTCAAAAGTTTTCGTCTCACAGTGATTTCTATAATAGGATAACTAGGCTTCTAAACTTCCTCAAGGCTGGTTAACACAATCTTTAAGGAAATCTAGAATACTAGTGAGGTAATAGGCCTACTGAAGTTAGTGGAGTTGCCAGGTGGAAAATTTTAGCTTTTTTAAAGGTAAAATGTTTTATGGTCCACCACCAATGGTTTATTTGAAAACCAATCTGAAATTTTTTTGGGTTTTTCTGAGTTTTATGTGATTCTCTAGTTATGAAAGTGTCCTATACCTGATTCAACACTTAGCTAAGGTGGTGAAACAAACAGAGTCTACTCTATGGCTTATCAGCTGATTTCTTCAAGGTTTGATAAGGGTCTCTTAGAATCCTAAGGTTTACTTAGATTGCCACTAATTAAAATAGATCCTATCATGATTACCATTATGATTGTAGTGCTTGAAGAAGCTATGTCTCACTTAAATGAAAAATGAATATCTTGTTTAGGGACTTCTACTCAAAAGGTCCCACCGTGATCGCCAGAATGTTGGGTTCCTGTGATTTGGCTGATTGGCAAACCATATGACAAGGCAACATCTAAAACAGTCTTCAGAGCTCTAGGATCTAGCCCTCCTAGTCTCATAGAGGGATCTCTCAATATTTTTGCAAAGATATGACTTGTTTTCTTGTAAAAAGGTTGATTTTAGGCTAGTTATTAAGCATGATTTTGTTTGATTGTTTTGTAGGACATGATGATCTAGGCAACATAGATAGAAAAGGGAAAATCTCTAAGTCATTGGGCAATGGAGTCAAATGGAAGTTTGTAACAATTTTGTAGATGAATTAGGGGTATCAAAGGGAAAATCTAACTTGGCTATTGGATTTACAAAGTTTTCAGGTGAAATGAAATGAACATCAAGTTTTTTAGAATGAAAAGTAGAACTAAGGGCAGTTAAGAATCCTTAATTATATGTACTCTTCAACAAAGGGACTTAAAGCATTATTTGAACATGAAGAAGTATTTTATAGACAGGGATACCCATGAATTCTACCAATTACACTTCAACAAATAACAATTTCAAGACAAACTTTCAAAATGAAATCTAAGAGTCGAGGAACGCTCTATTTCATCAAAGATTTCACTTTCAAGGATAAGAAAACATTCAAGATTCACAAATAACTGCATTCATAGAAGAGAGAACTCCTAAAAATCTGTGATTACAGCTATAAATACCTTCAAAAAAATTATTTGAGCAAGTACAAAGGGTGTGATCAAAACATACCTCTTTGGTAAACTTTGGACAATGGTACTTTGAAGGGAGACTTCAAAAACAGTTTTTTAAATAGCAACAAGCAAGCAGGGAAAACCATAAATCATTCTTGAGGCCACTGTATTGAACTATTTAGGAAATAAACAAGCATGAGTGTTGAAAAGTAGTCAAAATAATTAATAAAACCTTTAGCAAAAGAAAACATAAAGACAGTGAAGATTAAACAAGTCTAAGGTGCTTCTAGGAGACATTTCTTAGCCTAAAAATTTTACTCTACTGCAAGCAAGAGATGATGAAAATAGAATGGAAATAGGAAAAAAATTAAATAGTTTAGAATACTTCACCAATAGCCAAGCTGAGGGATCCAATGACAAAGATTTCTCCATCCACAAGCAGGTCAAAACATCCACAGGTTCCAGTACATCAATTTCTTTTTAATCTCAGTAGAACTATGTATTACTTCAAAGAGTTATCAAATTCCCACATATAATGAGTTGAAATGTAATATTTATACTGCAAATGAGGAGGTGGAAACATCTAGGGTTCAAAAATGTTATTAACGACATACTAAATGCACTCATATCCTTAAAAACCATGCAAGGCATAAAGTAGGAATGTTTCTCAACTACTTCTCTGTGTAATAAATCTGTCTTTACTTCCTGAGGATGAAACAACTGAAAAGATTGACTTTGAGGCCTTTTTTATGTCTTTACAATAATTGCCTGATAGTTTATAATATCTTCTTTATTTGTAATAATTGTCAGTTTTCTGTTTGAGACATAAATTAAGTGAAAGGTGTCAATTTTGAGTTATCAAATGAATAACTGCTCCTTTAATGTATCCAAGGTTGTCTTTAAGCTTGCTTTGCCTTGATTTTATCATGAAACTGTGTTTTAAGACCTTTTTAGCTTTGATCTGCTTTTTTATTAATATTTTTTGATGTCTTTCAACACTTTATCTGATTTCTTTAAACCTTTTAATCCTTTGTTTATTCATCCTTTAATCTCGCCTTCATATTTAAACTTCATGTTCACTGTTATTTCTTTGTTTTGTTGTGTGCAGGTGTCTTCGGTGTGTTGAGGGTCTCATTGCATAACCCGTGCTTATAAGCACTGATCAAGCAATGAAATGAAACCATGGCAATCCCTTTCTTCATTAATTGGCCTCTATTGGACTGTGAAATTCATTACCTTCTGGCCCATCCTTTTATGGATTGTGGGAGGGTTTTTAGCCCTTAAAACTACAATAGAACCTGTAAAAACCAATAAACACATTATATAATCTTGCAGGGTTGGAAAACCTGCGTGCAGAGGCTGAGGAGTGGCAGAGGTGTAGTGGAGGAATCCTGTAGAGGGGGAAAATGGAGAAAACTGTGAAAAAAGTGTTTAAAATGGAGTTGGGCACGCAAAAATGGGCAAAAGTGGTTTTGAAAACCACCAGTGGTTTTCGCGCGACAAATGGGTGGTAAGCAGTTTTTTTGTAAAACAAACGCAATTGAATCATTTCATGACATGCGTCCTTTACGAAACCAAAGGTTTCGCGTGAGTTTGGGTGGTTAAACCATGGATGGAAAAATCGCACGATATCACATATGAGCCGTCGGATGGGAAGGGGCAGATCTCACGGTGCGGAGATGAGCATGATAGAAAGGTGCACGGGCAGGTATTTTAGTGGGAGATAGGTTTCAAGAGATGATTGTATGGGTGACTCTATGGGTCGAAGGTGGGCCATATGTTGACATGGATTATTTGTCGTGGAGCAGAAAGGTCGTTTGATCATCGGGTTAGACGAGAACCATTAGATCTATAAGATCTACGGTGTAGATTGATCTGTGGGGATGAATGGGTGGGATGATCGGGGGGAAGGACCAAATGGGAGAGGAGATAAGAACCATCAGATCATGGGTGATTGATGGTCGAGGATGCGTTAGAGAAGTCGTGGCTTGGGTAAGGGAAAATGGAAGGGGGTTGTGGGAGGAGTGGTCCCGTGGAGGAATAAGTGACCAGGAGAAAAAGAAAGAAGGGCTTATGGCATCGATAGATATGTAGAAGGAAAAGATAAGGGGGATGGAGAAAAAGGGAATGCCGATGTGATGAGGGGGGCTAAGAGCTTGGGTTGGGGCACAGTCCTGTGGAGGAGAAGTGACCAGGGGCCAGGGAAAAGGAGCCGAATCGCATAGGCGAGTGAAGGGGAAGGAACACGATGAAAGGGTAATAGCACTGATGCGATGGGAGTTTGGGAAATTGGTCATAGTGCTTGGATATATGGTGGAAGGGGCTAGAGCTCAAACCTAAAAAGGGGCTTTAAAACCCAAATTTATAAAAGGGTGGAAAAAGGCAAAAAATAGAGTTTGTTTGGATTTTTGAAGTTCTGACAGGCTTTAGAAGAGGGTTTCGGGCTCTGGCCATGTGAAAAGAAGAGCTAAATATTTTTAAGCCCTCGGGGGCTGAAACCTTTAATTGTGAGAAGACTGTTTTTAGGCCAAAAAAGGGGTTTTTAGGCTGATTTAGAAGTTCCGATAGGTGAAAAGGGGTGTGTTTAAACCAAAACAAAGTGAGTTTAATGTTTTAAAAAGGGTTTTCGAACCATATAAATGAGTTATGATGGTTTGGAGGGTTTTTTTTAGAGGAAATGATGAATTGATAAAGGGAAAATAGGCTACTTTTCAGAGGAAAATGGACTAATAAAAATAGGGATAAAAAGCCCAAAATGAGCTTTCTTCTTTGAGACAGTAGGATAACTTTTTATAAGACATGGATGGAGATTTTGGTGAATTGGCAAGTTCAAAATGATGAAGGCGATGATATTTCTGGAACTCATAATGCTTCTTTGAAATATTATTTCTAGAAATCTAGGATTGTCAACTTAGTCATCTTTGGATGGGATCAAAATTATGGATGACTAACAAGCTAATCGACTTTCACAACCTTTCCTTCATGAAGAAACATGATTAATCGAAAGACGGAAGACACGAAAATGGTCATTGCATAAGACCAACTTCGACCCAGAAGAATGTTATAATCTAGAGGGGCATCAACTTCTTCGACATCTAAATTAACGTTTTTACCGTCGACCTATATAGGTAGATCTTGTAAAATTCCATATGGATGGAATCCTCTTCCATCAAAAGCTTTGATTATTTTCAGTGATTGGTTAAGTGTCAGAGAACCAAGTGATTTCCAATGGTTTAATGAAATAATAAACGTAAAGGCTCCTTCATAAATAACTGTACGAAAGCACCGTTTGTTTTTTACTAGTACTGGAATCTGAAAATCCATTTGATGAGGGAGTCGTGGTGTAAAATTTTCTAAATCGAAGACCATAAGGTTCGAATCCTGAAGATCTACTGCTTGAATTGTTGATAAGAGTAATTTTCTTTGTGCTAGGCATGATTGCAGCACTTCCAAAGCCGACATTGCTAAAGGAGCTATTGCTAAATCCTCGAAAATGTTGTAATTCTGAGCAACTCATGCATGTGGATTGAAAGATTATTTACAAAGTACAACTTTATCAGGCAGTTTTATTACTAGATCAGGATTCAGTTTCTCGATGTGAAGTGGATAAAAAACCGAAAGAGATGTAGTTGGTGCAGAATTAGAATTTTCTACTTCTTTACCAGTAATGGGATTTTTACTACCATAATCTTGCGATTGAGTCGCAGCCATTACTTGAGACATCATCAAAATATATGCTGATGTATTAGAAGAAGATCTAATAATTTTACTATCTTGAACCAAAAAGGGATCCTTCAAGACAGCGGGAGTGGGTGAACCTTTGATGAACTTAGATACCTCAGCCCTATGTGGACATTCCTTGGTGAAATGATCCTCGTCACATATAAGACAAGGATAACGAGGTTTCCATTTATCATCATTTGATTCATTTTTGTCAGTTTTTCCTTAGGAGATGAAGTCTTTTTATTATTTTTCTTCCCTTTCTTCTTGTTGCCCGATTTTGACTTTGTAGTAGATGAATCTACAATTTGAATATCAGCAGAAGTTTCCAAGGAAGATTCTCCTTTTGGTGAATCAGGTAAATTTATAATAGGGGAAGTAACCTTTGAAGATTTCTTCTTTCTCTTAGTTGTACTAACTGAACCAATTACACCATCAGCGACATGAGACCCTGAAGGAGTTGTTGTTATCTGACCAGGACGCGGTAAATCGAGAATTTCCTCGTACAAAGTTCTGGACTGGGTATATACCAAGTCTAGATACTGAGCTTGAGTAATAACTTGTTCTTCGGTGAAAACTCCTATTTTGGCTACATCTTCAGTGACTTTTGGTAGCAATGATTTGACAAACCATTCTTCCAACATTTGATCTGGGACAAAAACTTTTACCAAACTTCTTCTACGTCTCCATTCATGTATATGATCTGATATGTATGTAGACGTAGATTGTTTTAGTGAAGTTAATAATTCTATGCCATTGTCGTATCTGACTGGCAACTGAAAATGATTTAAGAATGAATTTGCTAGGTTGTTGAAATTGTTAAATGAGCCTCGCGGCAGTTCAATGTACCACTTAGCAGCTAATCCTATTAAGGTTATCTAAAAAATTCTAAGTCAAATGGAATCTCCGATTAATGAGTTAGAAGCACACCAAAGGTTGTAAGTCATAACATGGTTATAAGGATCCTCTCATGATTTTCCTTTAAAATTTGGGATATAACTAGGAAACTTATGAGGCATTGGTGGCCAATACGAATGATAGTAGATGGGATCATTCGTAGGGTGGGATAAATCTGGTAAATCCAAAGTTTCTATGAATGGAAATCGATGGGTAGGGTCTTGTGGATAACCTTGTGAAACTAAACCAATCCCAGGAGGAGGATATCTAGGATAACCTGGAATAGGTTGTGCAATTGGAATCAGAGTGCCCCCTGGATAACCAGGAATAACGAGACCATACTTGGGTTGAACAGGTTTCTGATATGTATACCTAGGGTATGGTTGTTGTGAGTAGACTGGAGTTTGTGGAACAGGTCCATATTGGTATGGCCCTTGATACGGTTGATAAGTAAACTAAGGTTGACTTGTTATAACTGTACTTGTACCATGTTTTCCTGCGGGCATATAAACAGTAGTCTGAATTGTAGGTCCAGACTACGGAATAGAAACCCGAGGAATTTGTACTAATGTTTGAGGGGAAGATGTGATAGGAGCTGTAGACACTACAGGAATAGGTGTGATAAGTTGAACAGAAGTCTGAGCAGCTGTTTGTGGTGGAGTGCCAGGTGTACTCGGACTAGGCTTCTAAACAGGACCAGATGCAGGTGTTGGAATTGAAGGCTAGATTGGTTGTTGGGGTTGATTATATCCAATAGGTTTTCAAGCTTTATAATAAGGTACTTGCATATTCGGTTGTAAATTCCATTGGAATTGAGATGGATCGCACACCATTATGGGATATGAGAGCCCAATTAAAGTTTGTGCATAAGACAACCTGTAACTAGGTTTAACATATGGCTAATAATTAGCTTGATAATTTCCACCTCCTTGTAACATTTGTTGTTCTGGATAGAATTGTTGTGCCAAAGGAGGCTGCAATCCTTGAGCTGGATACTGCCCTTGAGGTTGATATTGACCTTGAGGAAAATACTATCCTTGAGGTTGATATTGACCTTGAGGTATGTATTGTCCTTGGGGTTGATATTGACCCTGAGGAATGTACTGTCCTTGGGGTTGATTTTGACCATGAGGTATGTATTTTCCTTGGAGTTTCCCCGAGGTTGTACTTGGATATTTTTAGGTTTCCCCTCAGGCTGTACATTACTACTTTGAGGTCCGGGGTTTGTAATATTTCCAGACATCATATAAAATTGTTCATTGTTCACATTTCCAGTATTTTAGTCATTCAGGATAGATGATGAAATTGGTTTGTTAGGGAAAGGAGATGCTCTTGAGAATGTACTAGAGAGCAACTGATAACCTACAGGAATATACGGACCACCATAAAGAAATGTTTCTGGCGATTCAGTAAACATAGATGACTCACCTGACATGGTTAACAGAGGTCTATAACCTATTGGCGTAGGGTAAAAAGGAATTCGGGGTGGCGATCAATGAAGAATACCAAGCGTCTTGTCTAAAAGGAATATAAAAATTGATTCACGTTCTCTAAGTTCTAACATTTCCTGAGTTGAAGGAAGAACAATCTCTTCCTCTATATCAGTAATTTCTTCAATACTAATGAGACCAGGAGGAAGATCTTTTGTAATTCGATTCCTCACTCTAGGTGAATGAGGATAATTATGAGTTGGAGTAGTGAATTCTAAAGTATTTTCTGATCTAGCAGGTTCAATTTACGGTTTAGAAATTTCAGGTTCTTTAGGTGATAATTCATTTGTTGCAGAAGCAACTTTGGTTAATTCGAAAATTGAAACTGTCTGTGGAGTATGTTTTGCTATTTGTAGTTGATCTACTTCAGAATCAGGATGAATAATTATGGATTATTCTCCTTGTTCCATTAATCTAGTTCTATCGATAACATTTGGGATTAGATATTTAAGTCTTTCTAGTTGGCTTGGTGTGTACTCAAGGGTTTCCCTGAGTTCTACATGATTGTCTCCGTAATTCAACCATGATTAAAACTTTTAACACACGCAAACAAAGAAAAAATTCAAAAAATCCCTAAAATCGCTAAGGAAATAATCAAATGAATCACATGCCTATAAAAATCTAAGAGATCAATCCACACACAAACAGTAGATACGTGCACTAAAAACACTAGTTGGTGATGAAATCCAACATCGTATAATTTTAATGCAGAAATGGCAGTTGGAATAGTTACCTCGAAAACCTACTTAATGAAATATACTGGTGCAATTTTATCCACTTAAACCATATCGAGAGAAGATAACCCTCTAGAGAGTCCAAGTGAGTCTAGCTGACGTCTGCTCCAAGTACAGTGGGACCTCCCCTCCACCGTCACCTTGGGAAATAATCCTAAATTTTGTGGCCACTAAGGTCACCAACGGGAACACATATACCCAGGGGAACAGTCTACGATCCGATATACACGCAACGATAGAGTAACAAGCTCAATCCCATTGAAGGCTCCTTGACATAATCCAAGGTTTACCGAAAAGTGACCCTAGGCTCCTTGACAATGGTCTATCCGAGGTTTATCGTATTTAATACGTGCAAATCTTCTATTGTTCCCAATGAGATAGGTATGATTACCTCATTGGTTGGGATATGATCTCGTGCTTGAATCCTTTAGGAGGAGCTTCCCAGAGCATACATGCTACAATTGGATTTTCCTACCACAAGATCGACCACTTGTTTTTTTTTACTGTCTTGGAGAGTTAGCTAAAACCTATTCCAAGACACTAGCCTGAGCTATATTGGTGAAAAGAGCCCTAGAAAATATAAAATTTATAGATTTATTTTAATTAAGCATCACTTTTAATTGGCAGTTTCTTAGGACAATGGGTATGGAAATGAAACTTGATGATGTTTTAATGACCTGACTCAAAATACGCTACAATGCATCTATATGATAATAAATCATTTCTTTTCAATGAAATCTAACCAAAGGAAAGAGTTGAGAAATTTCAATCACTTTCGAAACATCATTTTTTTCTTTCCTATATGAGAAACTTTGAAAAGAAGACAATTTAGAGAACTCAATTTCAAAAAGATCTGTTGTTCAAAATAAAATTCCCTATATCATTTAGATCGGAAACAAAAACAAACTTCTTCCAAAAGAAAACTAAAGGTCCTAAAATTATAAAATTCAAAACTAAAAGAAAACTCTAATCTCGAATTCTATCTAAAATTTGGAGGATGTTTAAGCCTAGTTTGTAATCTAACCAAGAATTTTCTGCTTATTCCAGTAAGAAATCAAAGCATCCAAAAATAGTTTTAAAATGAAATTTAGACCTTATCAATCTAAAGGTTTTATAAGTTTGAAAATGAAAATAAAATCAAATTTTCATAAGAATAACAATTGCATGAAGTTCAATGGCTCAATAGAAAAACAATGAAATACCAAGTAGCTGAGGTATACAGAAGTTTCTGATTCAGAGCAATGGGAGGACTAGGCAAATCGTTTACTCATAAGATGCAAACTAACTGAATAAATCACTTCAACACAGAAATTGTCGAAAGAAATTTGAATAGAGATCTTTGATAGTCAAAACAAATTGGGATAATACCAAAAAATCAAGAAATTAGATTCCAGAAAACATAATTTCTACTTTTTCTAAAATTTTCCAAAATTCTGCAATTTCTAATGGAAGAAGGTGCAGTACCGCACTTTATCCTACTAAAAACAGCGAAGCCTACCACTCTATTTTAAAACTAAAAGTGTGGAAGGTAGGAAAAGTAGAGAAAAAATAAAAATACAGATTTATAGTCAGGGATCCTATTTAGTCTTATACCCAACTGAGTTTCAAATTAATCAAAGTCAAATAAATCTCAAAATTCAAACTGAAAATAAACAATAAAACTAAGTTCAGTTTCTTTATTTCCCCAGTGGAGTCACGAATTTTTTAGACAGACGAATCCCTCTTGTGGACAAGAGCGATCTCCCTAGTATCCTAAGGATATCTAGAAACAAACAGATAGATGCAGACCATTTTATCTAGACTATTTTGCTTAAGAATTACTCATTAACTACAGATAGATACTCCTACATGAAGTCCAACGCTTGCTCAGTCTTCAATTTAGTCTCTCCAGAAGTTATCGATCGAGCATATAGGATTCACAATCAAAGACAGGAAAACGCGGTCAAAAGCATCTACGAAATATGATAATTCGAAAGAAATAATCTATCTTAGTGATAAAGGAGTCTAAGAATTAAATCATTCAAAATATAAATGAACAACTTAATGAAAAAATAGAATCCATTTGTATTATCTTTGAATAAAAAGAAGAAACCTTACAACTATGATGCCTTGATGTTCGTACAGGTTCTTTTGGGGCCCTGAACAATCGTTTTCCTCAGTTTGACAAGACTCTGACTCTCTTTATCAGCATAAGGCTAAGGCTATGAGTATGTAATATTTCTCATACCAACGATGCAGAACATGGAGAGTATATTTATTCAACAATTCCCCTCAAAACTATCAAGTTCTAAGTACTCTCTCCAAAGAAAGAAGCAAGCACTCTGAACTCTCTATGTGCTAAGGAATAAGTACCAAGTACCCTTGAGACTAAAAGTTGGTTTCAATTTATAGTATAAGGGAGGTAGTTTCAGCTCCAAAAAGGAAGGGATAAAGCCCTCTCATCATGGGATTTCAGCTCCAAAAACCAAGGGATAGCTCCATTTATGAAGGGATAAAGGTTCATGAATGGAAAGGGTGAAGCTCGACCAGATAACACTTTTAGAAGGCCCCAGCTGGGAGAATATCTGACTATTTGGGCTTCTAGAATTTACTTTTCTCTTTATTTTACCTTTTACGGGGGTCTGCAATTTTAATGAACAGTACATGCGGGATATACCATAATTTTTATAGCAATAAATCGCGGTACCGTAGGGAGTGACTAGGAAAAGTGTGGGAGTAGGCTTTTTAGGATTTTTAAGAGTTTATTCTAGTTCCAAGACTTGATTTGGGGAACTTTATGTTTTTATACTTCTAAGGAAGCAATAAATAGGTAATGATGAACCTATATAGACACTCAATGTCATTGTGACAAATTTCAGTGTAACACATAGTTCAGAGAGCTAGCCATGGCAGGAGCCAACACAAGCACGAGTATGGGAAATACTCAACTCCCATAGTTCAATGGGAATAACTATGACTATTGGTAATGACAATCAAGGCCCTGATTTCCTCTCAAGATTTGTTGTAGCTAGTTGAATATGGCTTCGAAGAACCAGAAGATGAATAGGAATTTAATGCCTTGATACAGGCAGAGAAGGATTTGTTGAATAGTAATAGGAATAAGGAGTCAAAAGCCCTCTTCTATCTTTATTAGGTAGTACATGAAGCTATATTTCGAAGAACTGCAACAACAAAGAGGTCCAAGGATGCATGGGATACCCTCTAGACAACCTACCAAGGTATGGAGAAGGTAAAGACAACAAAAATTCAATTAATGAGAAAGGATTTTGAAGTCATTTGCATGAAAGAGTCTGGTACAATAGACTCATTCTTCACAATGTTGTTTGGGTTGGTCACCCAAATGAGATCTCTTGGAGAGACAATCGAAGAAAGAAGAATAGTGGATAATGTATTGAGGATCTTACCCTCAAGATTTGATGTGATAGTCACAATCATTGAAGAGACAAAGGATCTCTCAAAGTTTACTATTGATGAGCTTCATGCATCATTGATGATACATGAAAAAAGATTGGGTAGAACAACAAACTCATATTTGGATCATGAATTCAACACCCAAATGTCCTTTGGAAGAGGAAGAGGTCAAGGAAGAGGAAACTACAGAGGAAAAGGAAGAGGCAGAAGCAAAAACAAAGGAAGAAACAGACCTGCAAATACAAGTGGAAGGGGAAACAACCAAAGTTAGAATCAAGGCCAAGGCAACAGCCAACAAGGTGGAAAAAATCAAGCACATGGACAAAGGTATGATAAATATCGAGTCCAATGTCATTACTGTAAGAATTATTGGCATTAGGCCAATGAATATAGGAAGAAACAGAGTGACATGGGTAGTAGACCCAGTGCTAATTTTACTAAAGAAAATATTAGCCAAGATAATTTATTTTTAGCATGTAATATGGTTGAAGAGAAAAATGAAGATATATGGTTTCTAGATTCAGGATGTAGCAACCATATGACTGGAAACATTTCTATGTTTTCCATGATTGATGCAAATGTGAAGTCTCGAGTAACATTGGGGACAAACAATAAGGTCTCCGTCATGGGAAAATGCAGAGTAAGTGTTTTGACAAAGAAAGGAGAAAAGATATCCATATCAGACGTATATTATGTGCTTGGTATGAAGTGTAACCTTTTCAGAATTGGAGAAATCATTAAAAAAGGCTACAATGTTTTCTTTGAGGATGACGTATGTACCATCATGGACATACCACCAAGCAAGAAAAGAATTGCACAAGTGAAGATGACAAGAAATAGAATGTTTCCTCTCAAGATGAGAGTAGACTTGAAGAAAAGAGTTGCAATGGAAGTAGTGACACAAGAGATATTCCAGAGAGAAGCAAAAGATGAAAACTGGTTATGGCACTTGAGTTTTGTACATCTCAACTTTGTAGGTCTGAATTTGTTGCATAGGAAAGGAATGGTAAAGGGATTACCATTGATTGAAAAACCAGACAACCTATGTGAAGTTTGCACCTTGGGAAAACAACACAGAGAAAACTTTCCATCAGGAAAGAGAATAAGGGAAAAGGAACCCTTAGAAATAGTTCATTCTGATTTGTGTGGACTAATGCAAACATCATCATTAGCAAACAACCACTATATTTGATGATTACACAAGAAAAACGATGGTTTTATTTCTTGAAACAGAAGAGTGAAGTGTTTGAACAGTTCTACCACTTCAATTCTCTTTCTGAGAAGCAGAGTGGGAAATACATCAAATTTCTAAGAACTGATAGAGGAGGAGAATACATCTCCAAATAATTTCGTTGTTTTTGCAAAGAAAATGGGATACATAAACAATTTACAGCAAGGTATACACCGCAACAAAATGGAGTTGCTGAAAGGAAAAATAGAACAATCATGGATATGGTAAGAAGCATGTTGAAGGCAAAACATTTGCCAAATGAATATTGGGCTGAAGTTGTACATTATGCAACATATGTTCTGAATAGATGCCCAAAAAATAGTGTAATGAATAGAGTTCTGGATGAATCGTGGAGTGGCATAAAACAATTTGTCATCCACATGAGAGTTTTTGGTTGTGTGGCTTATACACACATTCTAGATCAGCTGAGGAAGAAGTTAGACAGTAAGGGGGAGAAGTGCATATTTGTTGGATACAGTGAAGAATCCAAGGCCTACAAATTGTATAACCCATCCAGCAAGAAATTTATGATAAGCAGAGATGTACAATTTATTGAGGAAGATGCTTGGGATGGAAGCATTGAGAAAACTGTGAATGTAAAAAAATATTTGTCTCGTGATGAAAATGAGGAAGAAATGGCTAAAAGACATCCTTAATTAGCAGCACCACCTCCACCAACACAAGGACAACAAGGGACACCACAAGGAGGTATGAGAACACCTTTGAGAAGTGATGGCAATGCTTCTTGAAGCACATCACAAGGAGCAGAATTAAGTGATTCTACAAGCACAAGTTCAGTAGGTGAAAGAGGAACCAGATTTAGATGTGTGAATGAAATTTATGAGCAAGAGGCAGAAAATGAAGGTATGAACTCTTTATTTGCATTATATTGTCATGTAGAGTATCCTATTCATTTTGAAGAAGCTATGAAAGATAAGAAATGGATAGATGCTATGTATGAAGAGATAAATGCCATAGAGAAAAATAAGACATGGGAATTGGTTGATCTCCCAAAATGAAAAAAAGTAATTGGAGTGAAATGGGTTTATAAAACCAAAAGAAATGTTGAAGGTAAGATTGAAAGATATAAGGCCATACTTGTTGTCAAAGGCTACAAGCAACAACAAGGAAGAGACTATGAGGAAAATTTTGCACCAGTTGCAAGAATGGAAACAATAAGAGCAGTGCTGTCCATAGCAGCACAACACAAGTGGAAAGTTTACCAAATGGATGTGAAATGAGCATTCCTGAATGGAGTATTGATGGAAGAAGTATATGTTGAACAACCTCTGGGTATGAAAAAGAAGGCCAAGGGCACAAGGTATGCAGATTGAAGAAAGCTCTATATGGGCTGAAACAAGCACCAAGAGCATGGTACAGTAGGATAGATGCCTATCTACTAGAAAATAGGTTTGAGAAATGTGAAGGAGAACCCACATTATATATCAAAGAGAAGGATGGTAAGATGCTCATTTTCATTTTGTATGTTGATGATGTTATATTCACAGGTAATGATTCCTACCTCATAGAGAATTTTAAAACAATCATGAAGGATGAATTTGAAATGACTGATATAGGATTGCAGAGATAAATCTTAGGAATAGAGGTAGAGAAAAATGAAAATAAAATTCTTATTTCTTAAGAAAAGTATGTTAAAGAAGTTTTGGAAAGATTTAACATGCAGGATTACAAAGAAAAAATTACTCCTATAGTGACGGGATTGAAGTTAAGAAAAGAAGACATCAACAAATATTTTGATCCAAGTTTGTATAAGAGCGTAGTTGGCAACCTTATGTATTTGACTGCAACTAGGCCAGATATTATGGATGCGGTAAGTTTAATTTCCATATTTATGGAAAGGCCAAAGGAGGCACATTGGCAAGCAGCAACAAGAATTATGAGATGACAGGAAAAACACCTCTAGATATGTTTTTCATATGGGATCAAGAGCCATTTCATCGGCTTCTAAGAAACAACCAATTCTGGCTTTATCAACAATAGAGGCAAAGTATGTGGCAGCTACAACAACAACATGTCAAGCAGTATGGATGAGCAGAATGTTGAGACGTTTGTGTCATGGACAGGTAAAAAGCAGAACATTTTATTGTGATAATAGCTCATCTATAGCATTATCAAAGAATTCAGTGTTTCAGAAAAGGACAAAACATATTAATGCCAAGTATCACTACATTAGAGAGTTAGTGAGCAATGGTGAAATTATTTTGAAACATTGCAGAACTGAAGAACATTTCGTTGATATTTTGACAAAGCCATTGGGGCAGAAGAGTTTTAATTACCTAAGAAAATTTCTAGGTATGAAAGATAACAGGAGTTACAATTAAGGGGGAGTGTTGGAAATTAATTCCAACTACTGCAGAGAGAAGAAGGATGGAAAAATTCAATTCTGATGTGAAGTCGAATGATAGGAAAAACTGAATTCATGTACATTGCCGCAAATCTAGATTTGAAAATCGTGGTTCATATCCACACAACCTCCCACCTTAACCATTCATCTACCTGCCATGAATTCTCCACCAACCACATTTGTTTTGAATTAAACATGCAGCTAGCACCATTCCATCACCACCAAAAATGAGCTATGAAGGGGAAATTTAACCCACCAAAGGAGGTGATGTCATCACTCCTCTAGACCAATGAAGAAAACTCTGTGGGATAAAGAAATGAATTTGGCTTAAAGATTAGACTCCATGGAATATAGAATGTATAAATTTTTAATGTTTTTTTTTAAAGTTCCACAACATAATTTTACATTTTTTGTTTTAAAATTAGTTTATAAATATTTCATAATATATATTGTAAATATATTATATTTACAATATATATGAATATTGTATTGAAACGTGCAATGTAATATGATATACCGTGAGCATTTGACTATGTATGCTATATATGCCCGAAGGCGAAAAAGACACAGTGAGTGTAACTGTGTGAGGGTGTATGCTCGAATAGCCGGAGAAGACGATAGAGAGAAGCACTGTGTGTGTAGCAGTCACCAAAATATTTTTCTTTGTAAATCTAGAACAACAAAAGTTCTAAAGAAGTTTTTTTTTTGTAACAGTTCGGATTTTTTTTTAATGAAAAGATTTTTTACTCCATCTCTCTGTGCATAAAATTTTATTTATTTCTCTATGTTAGTAGAGGAAATTTTAATTCCTCTTTGTTGTTTGGAATATTCAGAATTTCCAACAGAACCCGTATCCTTGATTTTTTTCTTCTTGGGTAGGGGATGATCAACACCTTGAAGGAATCTACAGTCACAATAACATTAGAGGACAGGGTTGATCGAGGGGGAGGAGCAACCCTCGCCCCCCACCCCGTGGCCAACCATTGACCATGATTAGAAATGCAGTCTTTTCATAGGAGAGATTTGTAGAGGGAGAAGAATAAATATAATTTTTTTTTGGATCTCCAATTCCAATATAAACCATGCCTTTATCCTAATCAAATGGATAGTTTTAATAAGTGTGGTGTTTCGCACCAAAACATTCTTCACTTGGAATTTGCTTGACCTCAACCAACCCTTTCATTAATCTACTTGATCACTTGGAATTTGCTAAAATGTAATTGATCGTTTCATTAATTTTAACACGCGTTCCATCCAAAACTCAAAAAATGAAGGCTAATGTGGCTATGATCATGTTCATCCAGGCGTTGTGAAGGTCAGGCTCACTAGACACCGAGATGGACTTATCAAAGGTGATGGTCCAAACATTGATCTCTCTTTTACTCTTTGTATATACTGCTGGGAAACTCTGAAGGAACATTTTATTAAAGAATTACATCTTCTTTACAAATTTGGTGTTCTTCGTCACATGAAAACTCATGAAAAAAATTACAGAGGTGAGATTTTCATATGACTTATTTCGCATCAAAGCTCCTAAATCATTTTCTCTCTTGACATTTTTCACACATCTTCTTTCTATAGAACTTTTAGATATTGCTCTTTCTTTGATTCATTTTCTTATGTGTAACTTCTTGGGCGATCAAAGAATTGTGTTACTTTAGATTTCACTTCTATAGAGGTTCTAAATTTTCATATATATATATATATATATATATATATATATAGAATGACCATCTTTTCTTATTGTTTTTTTTTATAAATAGTATAATGGTGTAACTTGCATGTTGACTTTTATATCTATGGAATTGTGAAGAGAAGGCAAAGCTCTCATAGAATCAGAAAAAATACATTCGTTACATTTAATGGATTTTGTTATTCAATGTATTCAGAAGACCACTAAATCTCATATATTAGTATACCATTTAATGTCGTCAATTATTAAATGTATTCAATATATTTTGTAAGGACAATATACTTTGTAAGGTATCTAGTTTATTTTAATTAGTTTCTACGTATTTTTTTTAAATCTTAATGTGTTTGTGTTAATTATGTGATGCTTATAGTTATCAATTTAAAAAAACCAAACTTTAGAAGTAAAATCCAATCATTAATTTAATTTTATAATTAATAATTTTTGAGATCCATGATTGTCGAGGTTTATAGGTGCTTGTATTATTTAATTAATAATTCATTCAATTGAAAATAAAATCCCTTATCGTTAACCAAGCCTTTAATATATTAGAGAACCTTTATATATAAAGGAAGAAAAAAAATTGATTACTAAGATCAATACCTAATTAGGTATACCTAAATTTGAAAGTCGAAGTTGATACTCCCCTCATAAAGAAATTAAAGGTCGTATTCATGATAGACATGCTCCTCAAGGTGGTTGGAGTGGCGTTGCAAAAGCTCCCAATACATCTACAAGTTGTGACTGCAGAATAGACCAGCCTAGATCCATCTTAACTCTAGATCTGTGAAGTGCCAAGAGGGATCAAATCTCTCGAAGTGCAAACCTCTTTTTTGAGTGAAAAAATTGAGGAAAGGTTTTCACCTCGAGAGATTTGATCCCTCTCGGCGCTTGATAGATCTGGAGTTAAGATGGATCTAGGCTAGTTTCAGTTGTGTTCTGCCAAGAAAACTCTATCGAAGGTATGATTAATTTTATCAATAATATGTATATATATAAAATATTAATATAATCATTTTAAATATGCTAAATATTTCTGAGATTAACTTGGTCATTTTATTTTTAAATTTTCTTAGTTACCTCTATTTGTTGAGATGATAAATATTGTTAATAACTTTAATGATGAAAAATGATGAAATAATTTTTTTGAATGCAAAGTGACAATAATACGTTGAAAGATAGAAAATGTGAATAATAAGAATGTACTCATGTTACAAATAGTCTTCATTGTGATCAATCTAAAACTATTCTCTTCTACTATTCTTATTGTCACCCTTGTTAGTTTTTTCATCTTTTCATATCGATTATATGAAAAAAAAATTAAATCGTAAATAATTTAAATATTTAGCTCGAGCTGTTGTAGTAAACATAATACCTTGTCTCTCTTGCTCTCCAATATTTAGGTTAAATTACTATAACACAAAAATCAATGTAAATTGTCAATAATGGTTTGTGCTTACACTAAAATCAACGCATCTAGTGCAAGAAACAAAATATAATTATCAATCAACATCTACATTGAAATCAACACATCTAGTGCAAGCAATCAAATAGTATTAGAAATCACCACCTACACTTAAATCAATGCATCTAGTGAAAGTAATCAAATATCATTAGAAATAAATATCTACACTAAAATCAACGAATCTAGTGCAAATAATCAAATATGATTAGAAATCACCATCTCCACTTTAATCAATCCATCTAGTGCAAGAATTATTCTTCCCTTTCTCCACCCTCCATCCATATCTATATCCCCCTCCATCTCTTTTTTTTTGTCTCTCTATCTCAGCCCCCTAAACACACATGCTATCTCACTCCATATCTATCAATCTCTTTGTCACTCCCTCCCTGTCCCCATTTCTATCTTCTTCCCTCTCTTCACTTTCCATATATATCTCTATCTTCCCCTTCTCTACCTCTCTCCCACTAATATCTCTCTTTCCTCTTTCTGTCCTATCTCCCTCTCTCTCGATCTTCCTTATCACTCACTCTCTCTCCCTCTCTCTCAGTCTCTCTCTCTTTCCACCTTTATATCTCTATGTATTTCTTCTTACCTCCCTCTCTCTCACCACTAAGTCCATCCCTCTTTCCCTCCCTCTGTCTACTCTCTCATATCCTCTCTCTCTCTCTCTCTCTCTCTCTCTCTCTCTCTCTCCACCCACCAACTATGTTACTGTATCCCTCCCTCTCTCCTTATTTCTACTTCTCCCCCCCCTTATGTTCGTCTCTCCTTATTTTTCTCTTTATCTCACCGCCAAACATACACACTCTCTCTTTGTCTCTCCCTTGTCACTCATTCTCTCTCTCCACTTCTCACTTTCTATATTTCTTATTTCCTACCTCTCTCTCCCTCCAACTCCATCTCTCTATAGATCCCTCTCTCCTCCTCTCTCTCCCTTTCTCTCTTACCTCCCTCTCTCTTCCCTGATCTCTCTATCCCTCTCTCTCTCTCTCCAATATTGTCTCTTCCCCCATCATTCTCCTCCTCTCTCTCAAGTCCTCTCTCATCCTTCCCCTCTCTCCCTTTCTCTCCTACCTCCCTCTCTCTTCCCCATCTCTCTCTCTCTCTCTCACTCTCTCTCTCACTCTTCCCCTCTCTACCTCCATCTACATTACTATATCCCTCCCTCTCTCCTTCTCTCCTCCCTTCTCTCCATACATCCTACTTTGTCTCTTTATCTCACCGCTAAACATATACACTCTATCTCCATCTCTCCCTTGTCACTCCCTCTCTCAAGTCCTCTCTATGGTATTTCCTATCTCTCCCTCTCTCTTACCTCCCTCTCTCTTTAGCCATCTCTCTCTCCCTTTCTCTCTTACCCCCCTCTCCCTTCCGCCATCTCTGTCTCCTATAATCCTATCACTATCTCCCTCCCCCTCTCCTTCTCTCTCTCCCCCCTCCATATTTGTTTCTCCCTCTCTCTCTCTTCATTCCTCCTCTCCCCTTTCCTTTAGTTTATCTCCATCTCTCCCTTGTCAATCCACCTATATCTCCACCTCTATCACTCTATATCTTTCTTCTTCCCTCCATATATATCTAGAGTGAATATATATCATGATATATTTATAAAAATTATAATATAATAAATTTAATATTGTATTAATAGAAAGTTATTAAATTTAATAATATTAATATTATAATATATTAATATGAGTATCAGATTTAAAAATAATAATAATAATAATAATAATCTCTTAATATTATATTAGGGTTAATAATATTTTTTTTTGCATGGTATTAATAATAATTTATCCCATGGTATTTGGACCATAGGCTTCACCTAAATCAAACCTATTTTTTGAGTCTTCGTAAATATAAAACAATTATAGAGTAAATATGAAAAGAGGTTTAATTTACTTACCATACCTCTTGTTTATTTATATTTTTATTTATTTACCATACATCTTTTATTTACTACGGTATTTGGCCCATAGGCTGGTTATATAATTAGATTTTTATTTATAATCATATTTGATATATTTTTATTTATTTACTGTACCTCTTTATACCTTTTTTATATTTATTTATTTACCAAACCTCTTTATATCTATTTTATATTTACTTATTTATCATACCTCTTTATACCTTTTTTATATTTATTTATTTACCATACTTATTTTATAAATATGATAATTGGCCCATGGTATCAATATTAATTTTTCCCATGGTATTCATCCCATAGGATTCATCTAAATAAACCTAGCTTTTGAGTTTTTTTAAATATAAAAAGGTTTATGGAGTAAATATAAAAAGAAGTTTTTATTTATTTACCATACATCTAGTTTATATATATATTTATTTATTTATTTACCATAGCTTAGGAGAAAGTATAAAAATAGATTTTATTTATTTACCATACATCCGATCTATTTAGATTTTTATTTATTTAAATTTTGAAATATTGCAATTTTGATGGGGAAATATTTATATCTTTAAAGATTTTAATTTATCCATAGAACATGGGTTTTAGTTTTAAAGATTTATTTTACAAATATTTAATAAAAAGAAATATTAAAAGATTTTGGATTTTGAGTATTTGTGTTGAATTAACTCTTTTCCTTTGATTTAGGAAATGGTCTTGACTTTAGTAAAGAGTAATGATGTTTAAAATTTAACTTAATTTGGAAATTCAATGTGGTAATGTTTTTTGTTAAAGGTAAATTTATAATCCATTCAAATTCACATATATAATAAATCAATTATTAAATAGTTGAGATAATTTACTATCCATTCAAATTATATAATCTCAGCCCATTAATAAGTTTAAAAAGTTATATGATGATAATGATATTAGTTCTTAATTGTCGGGCTTCTCATATTTCTTGGGGAGATTGGTGTTGTAGATTTCTTTTTCTTCTCTACGGTCTTCCAAATTCCTTTATATTCCACCTCCTTCATCTCTTCTGATCCTTGGGACAATAGTGTCTTACCTTCGGGATCTGGGAGATCTGATTTGCTTCAAAATGAATATTTATTTTGCGTGGTATTCAAATCCTCATAATTGTTGATGCTTGAGGGGCTGTCGAGTCCATTTTTTTGTTGTTGGGCGGGGCTTTCCCCTTACTTGTCTTGAGGGTTGTTTCCTTCTTGCCTGATTTCTTGTGATTCAGAGTTTTCTGGAGAGTATTCTTCCTTGATGATAGTGTAATGTTCCTTTTGTGCTCCTTCCCACCATGTAGATCTATGTTGATTCTTTCTAGCATAATTTTTCTGGGAGACTTTTGGGCAATTTTTGGCTAGATGGCCTGTCTCAAAGTAGGATTGGCATCTGAAGAGGACGCTTTCATAGTCAAGTTTCTAGTTCCATTCATAGTCTTTGCTTGTTAGGATTATTTTAGCTGGGAATCTGACATTGAAGTCCATTTCTACACAGATGCGTGCATAGGTGGTTCTGACATATTCCTCTGTTTCTGGGCACCTGCAGTAAAATTCCCCAATTGCATTTCCAATGGCTTTTAGCGAGGAGAAATTCTAGAGATGCAAAGGTAGGTTTAGCAAAATGACCCAAACTGGTGCTGAAGTTATGACTATTGTTGAGGGATCGAATGATGGGTTCCATGGCTTCATGAATAGGCTCACATTTTGCAAAAACAAGGGCCGAAATCTAAAATGCATTGTCTGCTTTCATAGTTTTCAAAATCTAATATAAAGAAACCCTTATAACATGGGTAGATATTAATGTCATCAGAAATGATAGGCTTCCATACCTCCAAGATCCAACTGTGGAGAGTTTTCAGCTGCAGCCAAAAGCCATTAAACGGGTAGATTAAGGCACTTTCAGAAAACTTCAAGGCCTCATCCAGTGAGGCCTTGACCACCTATAAAGTGGGAGCTGGGGCTTCACGGACAATATGGGAAGGAGCTTGACTCTCAGAGGTAAATGGAACTGGGCCAAAAATATTCAAGTTATATAAAATTAAAGATTAGGCTAATGCTTTGGCCGACATTAGAAAAAATAAAATGTGTTGTTTTTTGAGGACGTGACATACTTGACATCGGGTCATACTGGGCTGTAGATTACGCCTCTCGGCGCAATCATGAGTTTTGAATTTTAAGAGACTGCAAAAATATATGATGAGTTTTGAGTTAGAAGAACTACGTGTATGGTTTGTGATCTAGTGTTAGGTAATCCCTTATTTTAAAGTTAATTTTAATTTAAAATGAGTATCTATTATTTTAAATTATTAAAAGTATCTATTATGTTTACAAGATAAAATAGATTTATCAGTTTTATTAATTATAGATATTAATATGGAAATAATATGAATATGAATATGAATAAATTAATGCCTATATTTATGTATTTGAATAATTAGATGTGTATGTGTTTGATATACTAACTATATCAAACACGTTTATTATTATGATTATGCTGGTTTTTAAATCACATAAATATCATATCTCTAGACACAATGATTAAGGTTATAGAATCATGTTCATTTCAAATTAAACATAAAGTCAAAGAAAAAAGGAGAACCAAATAGATCAATGATTAAAATGTAAGGTGTTTTTTCATTCGGGTAACTTATGGTGCAAACACCAAAGCCTACAAAATCAAATAGTCTACATTTGCATCATCCTATAACGAGATATAATTTGCAATTATAGATAGAATGAGTGATGGTAGGAATTTGAGCATTTTATCGTGTAATAGAGGGTTTTCTAGTGCATCCCCACAACATTGTGGTGATTTTTGGTGAAGTTTCGCTGTTTAAGGATCCAGATCCTTGAAAAAATTCTCAGACATTCAATCTATAACTCTCAGTATCATTTCAATGATAAAAATAATATTATAAAATAAAAGGAAAACTTATAACCTTTAGATTATACTGGTGATGAATTGTGTTCTGTCAATATACAATTCATGGGTGGGAGAAATGGTCATAACCAATGGTACTTGACCACATTAATATAGATACCTAGGTGCTAATTGGATTTTTCTTGGATACTCATTTTAATAATCTACTTATTTATAGAGTAAGTAGTTTAGATAGTGATTGTGATTTTTCATGGTTTAAAATGTGTTTTTAATGTATAAATAGATTTAATGCTCTAAAAAATCCATGCATTAGGATTGTGGAGATTAGAAAACTTAAATTTATGATTCCAAGAAATATATGTAATATTTTAATGGAAATTCGCTGGAAAATTAGCAAAACCCTAAAGATTCTATGAAAAGGTAATATAACATTTATTTATTTATTTATCTTTAAATATTTATTTCTTTGTTGAAAAGGTATTAAGAGAAGTGTTTTTATATCACCGTGGTTTTGATGACATAGGAGGGTAGGAGGGTAGGTATTGTGACATATATTTTGAAATTCAGATCCTTTGGGTATATGTGGGGCATTTCAGGACAAAGTGTTTTTCATTATCAACCCCTTTATTCTTACAAAGATCTCATATTCTTGTATTTAATAGTATTTTATTATTGTTTAAAGTCCATATTCACTTTCTCACTCATGGGAGTTGGCTCCTATTTTAACAATGCTTATTTTATATTTTTTGAAAGTGAACATAGAGATAATTTTGATGTTCTAAAATTAAGGTTGACCACTTTCTTGTATTATCTTAACTTTACTTCATTTTATAATTCTTTATCATACCACATATTCTCTTTAAATTTACATGTAACAATATTTTTAATATTATTGGTATAGAGATAGTCATCTATGATTATGGCACAAATATAGAAGTTTAATGTTCATGGAACTTAGGCATCTGTTCCAAAAATTAAGATAAGGCTCATGTCTCATATTCGGCATTGATTTGACCTCTTTCTGAAAAATTGGAAATCATGTGTGACTTTGAAAAGACCATTTTTTACTTATGCTTAGATATTAATCCAACTAATCCAAATTTGAATTCTATTTTCATTCACATTCAGTATTTCCTCCCACTCTTCCCTAAGTTATCTTTCTTATACACTCCAAGGATCAACAAATCTCTAGTGGATCTTCAAGCAAACAAGACATTGTCAAAAAAATGGGGGTCTGGATTATCAATGGAAAATGATCCATTATCCCAATTGTGTGACAATAATTTGAATTAATTCACTTCAACATCTCATTAAATGTGTGCCATTCAAGAAATTTTTTAAAGCCATGTATAAGACCTCTCCTCCATCCACCCTCTTTCCCTCATTACTTAATGTTACATTGTAATAAACTACTCCTATGTTGCTCCTTGGACTAGGGTAGGATCTTCCATATTTTGATGGAAATGGTTTTCCAACCAATTAACCATGCCCATATGTGGTTCTCATTTAGTGTGGAACAAGAATTTATGAAACCTTGCATATATTTCTTGAGGTGTTTGAATTACTAGCATTCACCTGGATTTACACCCTCTCATGCCTACTTTCTTGTGACCTATAAATTCAATCTTTATCTCTCTCAATGGAATTGGCTCCTTCCAGTTTGTAATTTTGTGATGTCTCTATCAAACCTCCTTGAAATCAACTATGCTATTTCTTAGTCAAACAAAAAAATTGTAGACAACCATTCCTCCTCTCAATCCATGCATATTTTCTCTGTCAACTTTGAAGCTTGATAAATTACAATCATGGAACTTTTGATTCATCCTGGGGAGTTTATCCAACAAATCCAAGATGAGATTGATGTTATCTATAGCCTCGTCTCGGATATTAATATTGAGTGACAATAGGTGCCTCTATGGGATGTCAATCCTTTGGAAATTCAAACTATTTTTCTTAAAATTAGGTGAATTTTCTCCTCCCATACCTCAACATGGCTACTCTAGAATGTTGTCACCTTCAATTTGAACTCATTGGCTCTACTCCCTTGAGAGGAATTTTGTAAATGTTCTAGTTTTGTATTTTTTTTCTAGGAGTATATATATGACTTTCTACTACAAGACATTTTTTTGAATTTCAAAATATATCACTCCCAAAAAGGTTATCTATGGTGTCTCAAATCCTACTATTTAGGTATGACCCTTGTTGTGTCCATATTTATCCAGTTTTTTAAAATTAAAATAAAAATATTAGTTCTTATTTATACACACACACACACACACACACACACACCCACACACACCCACACACACACACATATAATTCGAAATGAAATCTTCCTATATCCCCCAATGATTTATCTAAGACTCTGCATCTTAATGTCATCCCCGCCTCAGCCAAAGGTGGTTTGGGTTGAATTTTGAAGAAATTTTAGGGATCCTCTCACTATCTACGTTTTTTTTTTGTTATTGTGCATTGAATAGCTAATCAGGTTATCCACTAAATGGGACCAAGGTTGGATTTCTATGAGGAGGATGGGAGAGAGTGTATTACCTTTAATTTTGAGATCATAAGTTATAAATAATTTTGGATCTGCTCTATATTTTTCAAGGTTTTATAAAGATAATGCATCCTCAAAATTCACATCTATATAACATAATAGGAATGAAAAGTGTAACAAACCTGGGTTAAAAGTTCATGTAATAAAGTTAATAAATGAAAAAATAAGACCAAGGTCACGAGACATGTTTTCGAAGATGAATGTTTGGAAACACATCCTAGTGGGTGTCACTTTCGGTTTATTATGGCTAAGGAAATTGGCAAAGGCATTGAAAAGGGAAAAAGGGCATCAATTGATATTTTATTTATGAAAATAAAGGAAAATAGGAGAAAAGGAAAATGAAAGGTCACAGGTTTGCATGAGCGGGAAATTAAAGGAAAAATAGAGGAAAATGAAGAAAATAGAGGCATGAATGATAAAAAAGCTTATGAGGATCAGTTCATGACCTTTTGTAATTTTTATCTTGGATATCTCTCTATTCTCTCATACTATTGCACACTTAGAGCATTCTTGGAGCACTCAAGCATTAGAGAAAGGAAAGAAAGGGAAGGAAACGAAGGAAAAGGAAAGTAAGGGGCACTCAAGGAAAAGTTGGATCAAGTAGCTTCAATAGGAATACTTGAAGGTATCAGGTTGCATGTGTACATCATGAGTGTGTACATCCATGTGTGGTTTGTGAATGCATGGTACATGCATGTGTGTGTTAGGTTCGCTTGTTGTCATTGGCTTGAGTTTTTCTAGGTGTGACAATGGGTTCAACCTTGCCTTGCCATTTTTGGATAACCATGGTGTGATGGGGCTATTTATTTGGTTGAGCATTGGATTTACATATGGTTTTGGAATTGAATGAGGTGATCTTAGGAAAATTCCCATAGGACCAAGGAGTCCCTTGACTGCTTTTGGTGGGATTGCGGTAAAGCCTGAGGATGGAGACATGTAAATTACTCAATTTATTAGTGAATAAATTATGAGGCATCCAACCTACTAATCCCTTGACCATCCTTGGTAGGATTTTAGGAAATCCTTAGGGTGGAGGTTGTTTAATCTCCAGGAAGCCCCAATTTTTTATTTATTGATTTTATTATGTGATCTCTTAATCATTTTTGGCGGGATCGTGAGAGCATGAGGGTGGATGTGGTTTAATATCTGGGAAGCCCTGGTTGTTTATTTCTTCAGTCCCACATTCATGCTTGGAATATGGGATGAGGTGATTGGATGAAAGAAATATTTGGTCCAAATCAATCTATGGTAGAGTGATACGTGGAAGTCTTTGACTTGGTTGACTTTTGCATATGTTAAAAAGAGCTATTTTCCTATTGTATTTCATGGGTACTTGTGATTTTTATTATGTGGCTTTATGGATCTTCTATAATGGTTATTATAATGGTTATATCTTGGTTATAAGCATGGTTCTCTAACATATTCTAGCTATGGCTGTTGACATGTTTTGATTAGTTTATGAATGGTTTTTGAATGCATGAGATAATAGATGTTATTGCAACTATTATGCGAGGGAATTGGAACTTCTTGATGATTTTCATATAAGTATCATACTCATATGTTCATATATGCATTCGTGACTTGTAGATTACATGTTCTCAATATGTTTGACGAAATGAATGTCATGGTTAGGCTGGGTTAGGTCAACTATTTTATCAATTTTTGTATGAATGGATTTGTCTTGATGTAATTTATGATTATGGAAAGTCTCATTGAGTTCTCGGTAGTGGTCTAGAGGCTAGCCTGAAATGGTGGCTCAGAATCTAGGACTGCACCCTCTGAACTAGATAAATTAGGCTGCAACCACAAGGATGTAGTGTTGTGCATGTAGTTGGAGGTGCCCAACTGTATGTAGGCCTTGATGTGGGAAAATTTGTGGGCCCAGGGTAGAGAAATAGAAGTCCAACTCGAAGTTTCATCACCTACGGCAGTTGGTCAGCCTTCAAGTGACTTGTAGCTCTTGTGGGATGTTGTGAGTTGTTAGGTTTTCGTCAATAGTTAGTCCCACTTCCTTAAATAGATAAAGGTGGTCAAGGCATGTTATAGTATCTATTTCTCCCATGTTTACTCCAACAAGATGGTGAAATTGGGTAAATGTGGAGGATGGCTTTACAGATTGGTATTAGAGCATGGTTAAAAAACTTGGACTGGATGGGCTAGATGCATGTCTTTATACATGCATTGTCCTAGTTATGGTTATGTGTGCATAGTAGATCATCTATGCATTTGGTGGTTATTTTGCAGTTTGTGTCACTATGATGTTGTTGGTATGTTATTATGTTGATCTGTTAATTGAGACAGAGTAGGAGATTCAAATTATTAGAGGTAGCTTGTAGCATTGGACCTCAGGGTAAGAGCATATCATCATAAAAATTTTCATATTGGGTACCCAAGTATGTTGGTTGATGGTTTTTTAATACATTATGGTTATATACATGCTTTCCATTCTATTTTTGTTGTGCTTACATGAATAGGGGATGCTAGTTAATCAATGTGCTCATATGCATGTGCGTCGGTTTGTCATGAACGGTAGTAACTTGTTATTGTATGGATTGTAGTAATATACATGATGAGTATGGTAATTGAACTTACGATATTGATGTTATAAGTATCATGCTAATCTGGATTGGCCTGTGCAAAAGGTTATGGTTATGATATTTAGGTATGAGTCAATATACTTGTGATATTGTGTTATACTAATTTGGTCTGACTTGTGCAGATGTGTTAGCCTCCCCTAAGATACATTGAGGTATGAGTTTGATTATGTCTTCTATTTGGTTTATCTAACATGGTACATTTACAGATTGTCTGAATGTTTGATTAATTGCATGATATGAGTACGTGTTTATAGATTTCATGAAGAAATGATCTCGTTTTAAGGCGATTTTACTAAAACATTATGTGTTGAGACAAGTGATATGCACTTGAGTGTGAGTGGGTGTTAGTTATAGTATTATGAATAGTTACTGTAAGTTGAATATTTGTTATGACATGGTTTTTAGTCTTGGTAAAGGTTTATTTCAAATTAATAGAGACAATTTCTTGATCTTTGGAACAAATCGCTGACATGTGTGAACAGTTGCTAGGAAACATTCTTGGTATTAGCGTGATAAGGTAATAGTTGAATTTTTATATATAACTAACATCTAGGTGATGTGATAGCACATGATAAGACTCAGTTGCAACAGGGCACAAAGGTAAAATAAAGGAATTGGGTGAGAATTCCTTTGGCTATGTTTGGAAACCATAATTCCAAATGAATGAGTGCTTTTCATGAATACATGAAGTCTTCTTAACCTTGAATTTGTTTGACATTAGGTGGATATGTGCTATATTCATGAAAATGTAATTGACATGTATTACAATTGGTTTCGAGTTATGGATGGATTCGTTAAGGAATTGGAGGCCCTTGAGAGATGATATATGTATTTTTTCAGTCACAAGGTAAAATGCTTGGTACAATAAGGTAAGGTAACTAATATATTGTTATTTTTATTTATGCACCGAAAATTGTGTTTATGGTAGTATGATGTAGGGGATTTCATGGAAAAAGAGTCTTCCATGAAATTTTGAAGAAGGATCGGGCTGAGCTTTCTCAGCATTGAGAACTCATGTGGTTGAGTCATGGTGGTTGTTTCTAGTTTTGTGTCTTTGATATTTATTTATTTGTTTGCACTTGATTTGTAGTTTTGTTTGTCATTGGTGCTTGGACATGCCAATTTTTTTGTGATGTCGTATTTCTATTGGTTTTTCATGGTTTTATCCTTGTTTATTTCTTGTTATATCCTTTATTTTTTGAGGGTCTTATGAATTGGTTGGGGAAAGAGGAAGGTTTATGGAGCTTACAGAGAGCTCAATGAAATCCATCACGTAATTTAAGATCCGAATGAAGCCCGATGCATGAGAAAAGTGTAGTTGGAGGCAAGGGTATGAAAACTAGTTGGATTGGTGGAGTCCATTAGGATAAATGGATGATGGCATGATAGTCATATGGAAGGTAACTCATACGGTAAAGTAAATGGATTTTACGCATGAGATGCCTTGGCTATGTTGAGAAATATTGTTCTCAATGTTTTGAATGTTGTGCACGAATAAAGGGAGTTATCTTAACCTTGATCTTACTATATATGGGAATTGTGTTGTGATTATAATTATGTTGATGCCTATATATGTATATTTGTATGTATGTATGTCACTATATGATAGGGTCATCAAGGATCATGATTTTTTATGCTAATCATTAAATGTATATATGCATGTATGCATGAATGCATGTCACTATTTGACAAGGTCATCAAGGAGCATTCTTGCTGAGGAATGATTGCTTATGCAGGTGAATGTCATGAAGAGGTTCCTGATTTATGAGGAATCAATCGAAAAGAGTAACCATGAAAGTTCTATGAGGTCAATATCATGTGGATATGAATTGATATTATGTGATTATGCTATGCCTATGTTTATGATATGGATAGGCTATGTTGAGGGATACATCAGCTGATTGAAAGTAGTGTGATCTGTGTCATGTTGGGACAAGCATGGATAGTGGAAAGACACTAGAAGCAAGGTTTCTTGGTAGAGACAATATGGTTGTTGGATGTGCAGTACTAATGTTGTGTACATATGGCATTGTGTACATGTTGTATGTGCGATGTAATGTACATATGGTGCTATGTGCCTGTTTTACATATCATGTTGTGTACATGTGGTACTATGTACATGTTCTACATATGGTGTTGTGTACATGTTGTACAAGTTGTGTTGTGTAAATGTTGTACATGCGGTGCTATGTGCATGTGGTTTTGTGTACACACTGTGCAGGTGGTGTTATGTATATGTGGTGTTGTGTAAACACTGTACATGTGGTGTTGTATACACATTGTGTAGGTGGTGTTGTGTACATGTGGTTTTATGTACATGTTGTGCAGGTGGTGTTGTGTACAGGTGGTATTGTGTACATGTTTTACATGTGGTACTATTTTACATATGGTATTGTGTACATGTCTTACATGTTGTGTTGTGTACATGTGGTATTATGTTATGTATATTGTGTAGTCATTATATCATGACATGTGTATTCATTGTATTGTACAGTGTGTATGTATATCTATTTTGTTGCACACCTGGTGTAGATGTATGTGTGGTGTTGTAAACTGGGTGTAGATAAGTGTCAAGTGGAACACCGAGTGTAGGTTTATGTGTTGTGTTGTCCACCGTGTATGTTTATGTGTTGTATAATGTGATGGGACATACAGTTATGGGACTATGTGGGTCCTTGTTGTTGAATTGAGTGTTGAGGCAGTTTAGTATCTCATTACCCTTGTTGTTGATATTGAGGTAGGTGGTGGTTTAGTCTCTGGATTCCCTTTTTTTTTTAAGACAAGAGAAGGAATTGGGTGCTTTTCGGGTTTGGAAAACCAAACCAGTGTGTATATGTGGTCAAATAGAAGAGAAGGCACTTGGTGCTTTCTAGGTTTGGAAAACAAAACTAGTGTGTCTACGTGGTTAAAGAGAAGAGAAGGCATCCGATGCTTGTTGGGTTTAGCAAACCAAACCATTGTGTATATGTGGTTAAATAGAAGAGAAGGCACTGGGTCCTTTTCGAGTTTGGAAACTAACTAAATGTGTGTACGGAAAGGACAAAGAACAAAGGCAGAAGCAAAGAACCGTTTGAAAGATAAGTTTCAGTATTTTATTTCCATTTTTAATTATGCATATGATCTATGACTCTAATTTATGATGATTCAATATGGTATATGATTATGATTTTATGATGATTGCATATGGTCTACGAATTTTATTTTATTATGATTGCATGTGGTCTATGATTATGATTTATAATGGTCACGTTTTGAGCTAACTAGATGTGATATGTTTATATATGATTTGACTGAAGAGAAATTTTGACTTGTTGTACCTTATTGACGAGCCAAAAATGAGGTATGATTTTAATTTATTTCAATTCATTTTTAATATAATGGAAATTATGTTATTTGTATAGGAAAATAGGGAAGTTTCTGGTTTGGGTGGTTGAAAGTGACTACAATAATTAGGAGCAACAATGGAAGGAATCGGGACATGCAACAATATGTTGGTAAAGTATTTAGCAGTACGGGCATTGTGGGACACTGGTACACAATAGTTTCCATTGTTTTCCATGAGAATGATATGATCGGTGTGATGGTTTTGAGGTAGGAATATACCTTGTTTTTTTGACCTTCCGATGTGAGGAAACGTTGCAAAGGGATGGATCGCCCAGGAAGGGTATGGTGAGGAACTTGGAAGGTGAGTCATTGCATGAAACAAGGTGACAATATTTCTTGAGGGACCACATAATACAGAAGGGAAGGCCAAGGTATGGATTTTTCTTTTTGGTCATTATAAATTTCAGCTAGAATGAGATGCACATTGGGAGTGTGCCTTGGAACAATGATTCGGTAACTATTCACTAAGGGAACATGTAGCACAAGAATTGTAGCACTGGACATTGGATGCAGGTTCAATTTGGAAGTGACTTATGGCCTTCCTGGGAAGGAGTTGAATCCTGGTGTTACTTTTGAGGGTGGAGGTGTGAGCCTCTGGAGTCCCTTGTTTCAGTTGCAGGCATAATATTATTTTATTTGTTGGTTAGAGTGAATGTGCATATGTAAATATGTGTATCTTATTGTGAATATTGTATCAAGCTGGAATTATAAATCTCCATGAACAATATTTTTATTTGTTGGTTGAAGAAAATGTCAATAAGTATATTTGGTTGTTATTGTGAATACCATAATGAGTTTTGTAATAAATCTCTAGTAAATGATACGATTGTCATGTTTTCAACAATGTTCATTGTAAATATTCCATCGCGTTAAGTTATATAGCTCCATGGGTAGTATGTTTTGGTTTTTAGTATTATTTCTTGTCATACGTGTCATAAAACATTGAGGACCATGTTACCCTAAGGGGGAGGGGTTTCTAACAGCCCGTTGAGGCCCCAAAAATTGGTGCAACAACATGAGGGAAACCACCTAGTCAGGGACTTAAAAACTGTTCCTTATCCATTTGGAATGGTGGCTCCGACTGGGTTTATGGGACTAGTTTCCCAGTAGAATATAACTGAATGAATGGATGAATTTGTAACTATCTATAACTTGGTATATGGAAGTATTATAAATCTTTCAAGAAATAATATATCTATCTCCTATGTATCCCGGGAGTGAAATGTATTCTTTGTGCAATCTATAAAAAATTTCTTTTAGTGGATGCAAATGAAGATCATACAAACACTTAGAGATATGAAAAATATTTGAAGTAATTGGTTTAATTAAATAGTTAATTAAATCAATTGGATAAATCTTATATCACAACTTTTAAATTCCTATATTGCATATGTATAAAAAAATTAACAATATAACATGTTCAACAGTGAGTTTATGCCAAAATGTATTCAAATATATACATGAAACAAAAAATCATAAGATAAATAACCATTTCTAATTTGAAACAAAAATATAACATATAGGATAAAGGTACCATCTATATGTTCACTCTGCTCATTTGAGAAAAAGTACTTGGTCCAGCCCTTTTTATTCATAAAAATTCAAGAGTTCAAAAGTGCAACGTCTCTAAAGTCTTCCATTCAAAATTTTAGGACCCATTCTTCGAAGACATGAAGGGGTTTAAATATAAAAATAAAATTCTCGAAATAGTTATTACAATAAAAAGGTGAGGAGGTTTTGAAACAACCCTCCTTAAACTAAGTGAAAATTAAACAAAAAACAAAAATTAAAGGGGTGACTTGCTCGATGACTGTCCCGTTTTCTCCTTAGCCATTTGTTCCTTCAGTTTAAGGATGTTAAGCATAGGCCTAACCTCTAGAGGATGGCCTGTACTAATGTGCAACTTTCCAATGAAAACAACATCAAAAAGTGGAGGAAGCATGTAGGAGGAGGTATATGTAAGAAAAAATAGAATAAGCCACTAGCTTCCAGGCTTTACTAAGTATCTCCAACGCTTATCCCAATATATCTGTTCTTATTTTACCTTTGAAACTTCTTGCCACTATCTTCTCAGTCTTTCACTATAGGAAATGCACTCGGAGAACATCTGTAAATAAGGTTGCAGTCATGAGATTTTGACTAATAGTTTCTATAATGTTAGTAGTCAAATCCATTGCTCTACAAATGTAGCTTTCTAAAAGTTTCAAATGTATGTCCCAGTCTGTAAACAATATTTCTTTATTTTTCTTCAATCTTGGGTAGGTTGGCCTTTCAGCCATTAGCAGAATCCTACCAGGTGACAAACTTGGAAACCTTATAATCTAAATCATCAAAACTAATCCTCATGTCTGAAATGTGATTCATTAGTGAATCAGTATGTTCAAAAAATTCAAGAATATTTGATAATTTATGGGAAGAATGACTTGTTATTGTGCGAATAAATTATTTAGTTTTGAGGCCTCCTTTCCGAATTCATCAATTTTAGGATTATCCTTGAATTTCTCTGCAGAAAGCTGCAATTGATGGGTTTCAGAATCCTTTGAACTAATTTCATTCTGGTACTGAATCTTCAATTGGTGCATGCTCTATTAGAGCTGTGTGACCTGCATCTGTAGCTGTTGATTGATGTTTTGTTTCTCTGCAAGTAGTTCAAGTTCTAGTTGGATGATTTTCTCATCTATTTCCTTCATCAACTATTGGACTTCATAAGCTTTTTCAATAGTTACAGAGGCATATGCTCCTAATAAATGAGTTAGGCATGTTAGATGATGTGAAGGATATGCGTGTGAGTCTTTCCAACCAACATCAATTGAGATATCTCCTTAGACAAGGGGTTGAGATTGCTTTGTTATCCTTCTTTTGTTTTTTATACTCATAACTGCTTGTGTTTTGGACTGTAGAAAATGTCCAAAGGAGGTATTTACTCAAAATTAAGTAAAATTTTAGTAGTAGGGAAGGTCAGGATGAATTCCACTCTCTCTGTACTTACACGTTTGTCAGAGGGCTCCACAGTGAACGGGTTCTGACTTTTCATTTGAGGCTTATGTACAATCTGTTTTTGATTATTAACTATGGCTCCTTGAACTTATTCGAGTTTTAAGTTAAAATCTTTCCAAACTTCACTCAGATTATTTGGAAAATATAGATCCATAGTTTGAACCTCGACAGATTTTTCTTGGTCAGTTTTTCGAAGGACTTCAGTATCCCTAGTTGCCAATTCATTCTCCTTTTCTTTCCAAGCTAGGGGTTGGGATACTTCCATCATTTTTAATGGAATTTCTTCCAAGCTCTTGTTTCTATATTGTTTCAATTTCGGTAATTTATATGGGTGGGTACATAGGGATGCCAACTTCTGAACTGAGGAATAATTATCAAATGACTCATAAATGTCATCAAAATCATCTTCTTCATGATCAAAAGGCCTAATTTTAAATTGGGTAGTAAGATTGTTGGAAAATTTAATTGGGTGATATTCTCTGTTTGAAATTGTAAACAATTTTAAACATTCAATTTGACTAATCTCTATAATTGCATGCTTGTGATTTTCTAGACCATAAAAACCACAATTAATCTAAAAGGAAGGCCATGATTATTTTTTGGCCTCATTTGAAGACCTAGTAATTCCATTGCCAATAGTCTGATATGCAACTTCTCTTGCGATAAGCTTGTTAGGAACATACAAGGGTAAAACGTGTGGCCAAGCTAAGCTATTGAATACTATGACATAGGTGAAAAACTCTTCTTGAAACTATTTTTTCTATGGAGGAAAAATAGCTTGGGAATATTTTGATAGCCTCGAGGCTTTTTCATTAAAAATAGATTGAAACAAAGGGAGAATGACTCCATGGAAATTTTTATAAAAATGATTCTCAAATTTTGATTTCCATAACATGTTATGAAATATATGAATGGGTACAGGATCTTGGGTAGTCCATTTCCATCCCATGGCTGGAAAATTCATAGTAAAACACACATCATCCATGATATATTCACTCGTATAAAACAAACGAAAAATTTTGAAGGAAATTGAGCGATTTTTCCTATATTCCAAAATTTGGGTAGCAATATTGTTAGAAATAATATTTCCCCAATCCATAACATAAGAGTCTGTAACTGCTTCCATGAGAGGAACCCACTCTACTGAAAATTTGGTAGTGTCAGACTGACCAGAAAGCCTAGACATCATAGAAGCTACATAACAGTAAGGACTTTCAAAGGAGTCAGTGAAATACATACCCTTGTCATCGCTCTTGTGCTTATTCGGGTTGCTTCTCCATTTCTTGATTGGATTTGATTTGAGCTCATTCTCGCTGGCAAAGTGTGCTAGAAACTCCATGTCATAGACCTTTTGAGGGTTTTGGATGTGGTACATTAGCTTCAAATATTCATCTTTGAAGGTACCAATCATCGTTCCTCTGCTAATCAACAAATTCCTATCCTAAATATTGGGGATATCAATGATAAATATTACCAAATTCATGTATGGAAATATTTTAGGCCATGCAACAATTCGATGTAGGAAATAATTAGCCACCTCTTTAGTAGTAGCGTCCGAGGAATCATAGGCATCAACAATAGCTTTTATTTGAACTTTTTGAGGTTTCTCATCCTCAAACAGCTTGTACATGGATTCCCATGAGGAAGATCTACTTTCTAGTCCACATGTAGTGTTTGTGAACAAAGGAAACATATTTTTTGTCTCGATTGTAGCAGGTGCAGGGTTTACAGGGGCCATCTGTTTCTTGGATTTCTTAAGAGCTTTCGTCATCTCCAAAGAATTCTTCTTATTTTGGCTCGCCTAAGAATAAATGAGAAATGATAAGTGGAAAGAGGGAAATTTTATTTTGCAAATGTGCAAGTACCATAGGAATAGAAAAAATTAAACAAATGAAACTTGGCACGCTGCTAAGATATGAATTAAATGCTTATCAAAGTCAAATCATTATGAAGGTACGGGAAACAATTCCATTAAGTTACGATCTGTCACATCGTAACATTGTTCACGTGTAAATATTCATTAAATACCGACCGACTTAGTTTTGCCGATTGCGATATCACAATCGCAGTATCGGTGAAAATAGATGCAGTGAAAAGTGGTTGATTTATGAAAGTGGGATGTGCGATGTGTGATATATGATAGATTATATCGCATCAGTGAATATGGCGGGGGCGGAGGGGAGAATGTTTTCTAAAATGCGATGCGATGTGGTATATCGCATCAGGAAAACATGGAGGGTGTCAATTAGGTTGTCGAGGTAGATTTTTGAAATCCAAAATGTGATTTTACGATGACCTACGTGGCAGAAGTGGGTCCCGCAAGCTTTCCCTTTATATAATTCGCTTAAAGTTTCATTTTCCCTTTATAAAAGATATTTTTCTTATATCACATCACAATATGTTTTAAGTGACTTCTTAGGAGCCATATGTGCTTTATTATGGTATTTCTATTGAAATAATGTGATCTATCTCTGCTTAAGTGATTTTAAAGCCAAAATTAAAGATTTTATCCCTTTTGATACTTATTTCAATCTAATAAATCACTCTAAGGGTCTTATTTGTTTAACTACATTTTTTTTAAAAAGGGTGCCCATTATTTTCTAAGGTAGCTAATGCTAGAATAATGGGGGTTTTTGAATAACACAACAATTGGCGATTCACTGGAAGAGCCAGTTACCTCTGAAAAACATTTTTTAGCATTTTTAAACAAGTAAAAATATTTTAAGGAAACAAAAATTGCTTTCAAAATATTTAAATGAATAATATTACTCTGAATATAAAAACTCATATTTACCGTTAATCTTTTAGAAAATTTTCATAAATAAATATCTTCATTCCTCTATATCAATCATTATATAGTTTAAGAGATAAAGTCATGTCTCATTGTAACTAAGCCTTCTAATTTTTTCCTTTTGTCATACGTAGAGCAACTATTATTGATAGAAATTCATAGCCTCAGCAAGGTTACCTTTTAACCATCAATGATTCAGTGTCCCATCCATTTATCATTAAAATTCTTTGAGATAAATCGTTAATCATATATTTTATTACTTCTTTTCTTTTTTCTTCAAAATTCATTGTCATGACTTGATGACCAGGAATTGACAATGTCATTCATTGGTTATAATTAAACTGAACAAGCTGGTTCATGATGAGACCCCTTGTCTTATGATTTTAATAATAATGAGACATTACCCTGGTTTGATATGCACTAGTGGTAATGTTAGTTTATTATTTACCTATGATCATGGCAAGCAGGTGAGTCATGAGACCTCTTATCCTTTCAAGTTTTTATATTTTTGAATTACACTCTAAAAAGGCATTTTCAATGGATGGGGAGAATCACTAACTCATTAAGAGTTATGGATGAAAATTTAGAGTTAAATATGTTTAGTAACAACAAGTCTTTACTTTTTAAGGATGAACCTTTTTCTGATTGAAGATAAATGAAAAATGCTTTACGAACTTCAACTTTATAAACTTTACAATTTTGATGGAAAACGATTTGAGAGTGGTATATTATTCATTCAAATTTCAAGTTTTGTAGCTATTTCCTCTAAAAACTTCTATTCTTAAAAAAAAACATGAAATAATTCAGAGGTGTTGTTAAAAACCAAAAGTATGTAATCAAACATTATTTTCCTAGAAATGTAAACGTGTAGGTATAGTACATCTAGAAGAAAATTTTCTTCTAATAAAAGAATTATTTCAAAATCAACCCATAAACAGGGATAAAATATTTTCTCCCTTGAAGACCTTATAGCATGAAGGCTGATGGGAAAATTTTTTCTATGACTTTAAATGGTCTAAGCCACATTCTTTGGAATTTGGTATGCTTGCCTTTTTCCTCATGTGCCTTTTCCCACTTAAGTACGAGGTCTCCAACTTGGAATGTTTTTGGGGAATTAAAATTTGCATCAAATTTTTTTTAACTCTCTGTTGGTGTCAAACATGAGCTAATTTGGATTTCTTTCTTTATTTTTCCATTTTAAGGATCTGATACATTCTTAAATGTAGGGAAGAAGAAGGTACTTCATCAATAAATTGAACTAGGGCTAATGAAGGAAGAACTAAATTTAATGGAATTACAACTTATTTCCCATAAACTATATTGAAAGGAGAAGTTCCTATACAGGCCTTCTAAGTAATCCTATATTCCCATAGTGAAAATCTTAAAGACTTATGCCAAATTTTCTGGCTCTGATTAATGGTCCTTTTTATGATTCTTATGAGATTTTTATCTGTTGATTCTACCAAACCATTCCCTTGGGGATAGTAATTAGAAAAGTATCTAAGCTTAAGACCTCTTTTGAGAGCAAATTCATTCATAATATTTCGTGAAAATTAAGATGCATTATCAAACATAAGTGCATTGGGTAAGCCAAACCTGGTAATAATGAATTGATCAATAAATTCCATAATGGCTTTAGAGCTAGCCACCTTTAGTGGAACATATTCCACCCACTTAGTAAAATAATATGTTCTAGTGAGAATGTATTTATGATGTTTGGATGAGTTAGGAACAATATTACCTATGATATCCAATCTCCATTGCTCAAAAGGTTGTTCAATGTTGACTGGATGCAAGGGTAGGGCTCGTTTTCTTTGTCTTCCAACAAGAGTTTGGCATATTTTCCATTTTCCGACATATGCATGAGCTTCTTAAACATAGTGGGCCAGTAATATCCCACATGAAGGATCTTATGTGTGGTGGTATCTCCACTAAAATTTCCACGTGCATGTTCATCATGGAGCTCCTGCAAAACCCTCTGTGCTTCTGATTTCTCAAGGCATCTTAGTAGTATAGAGTCATAGTTTTTTCTAAACAAAACATCATCTATGATATGGTATTGACTAAATTTTAATCTTAAAGCTCTTTTTCTTTTGTAATTGAGTTCTTTAGGAGCGTATCCATTTTTCAAATAGAATATTAGAATAGAATAATGTGATTCATATTCGTTGAGGCTTATCTCAATATTGTGTATAGTGTTACGTGTCATTTCATCTTCTAATATATTGGATGCTCCAAATAGTAATCAACAAAGACATTGCCCTCTAATCATTTTGGCTAGCCTTATTTCAATGTCATATTCCTGAAGATAAGTTACCCATTTTTCTCTCTTTTCCCCTAGTTCCTTATCAATAAGTAATTTCCTTGCTGCCAAAAATGGAACTATTACCTTGGTGTGTGTTTTAAGAAGAAAAGGCCTAAAGTGCTTTAAATATTTGTAAACAACAAATGCTTGTTTTTCCACTTCTGATTAATTTAGCTCAGAACCTTGAAGATTTTAAATAAAGGAAGAAATGGGTGCTTCAATATTTTGGATCATTTATTTGTGTTAACATAACAAAATAAGATGTTTCAGATGAAAAAGTATATAAAATGAAATGATTATAAAAATATGGGATAGTCAGAGAAGGAGCATTTATGATGGCTTTCTTGATTAGATCAAAATATTCTCTTTAATTATGTCCCCATTTGAAGAGTGAAATTTTCTTAATCATTACTTGGAATGGTAAAACAATTTTTCAAAACTTTGGAGAAAATATTTTCACAAAATTTATCTTTCCTAAAAAGGATTGCATGGAATTTTTTTTATATGGATCAGAAATTTCGTAAATTGCCTTCATCCTTTCTGTATCAATGCAACTGCCTTCTTTTGAAACAATAAATCATAAAAGTTTACCTTAATTTAAAGCGAAATAAGACCTTTTGGAATTTAAAGAAATTCAATATTTCAGACAACGTTCAATGATTTTCTTAATATCATGATAGTGGTTGCTCCTTTTCTTGGATATCATCTCAATATACAACCACGATTTTATTTATGAATCCTCTAAAAGTAATTTCCATTTCTTTTTGAAATTTTCTCTTGCATTGATTAGACCAAAGGGAATTTTATGATAGGCATAAGTGCCCCATTTAGTTTTAAATGTAATCTTTAATCTATCTTCAGGATGAACGAATAGTTGATTGTAGCCTGAAAACGTATCAAGGAAAGACATTGATTCAAAACCAGAAATTGATTGCAAAATTTGTTCCATCGGTGGTAATGTGTGTTTAGTCAATTTAATGTCTTAAATTTCTTCCAGAAATTATTGATCGAGGTTAGTAATCTTGTGAAGTGCAAGTGCATTATATATGCTAGAAGCCTATCTTTCTTATTTCGTTGTGTAGGTTTTATATGTTGTTTGTTTTGGGGGTTTTGTGTCTTTATATTTAATGTAAAAACTAATAGCGAAATCTAAATATAATTAAGAATATGTGATGAAAGTTTAATAAATAAAAGTAATTTTCTTTTAAAGAACTTAGAAAAGGAACTTCTAACTTTTTATAGACTATGAATTAAATCTAAAAGCAAGGAAGTAACTTGAATATAGAAGCGTTTTTAATGCTTAAAAGATAAACTTAAGAAGGAAGAAAAGTAAATGTTTAAATTTAATATACGAAGGAATTTTATTTATGAATTATTCTAATAGCTGGAAAAATGAAAATTACAAGAAGAAAGAAAAAGAAATGTTTAAATTAAGAGAGAAAGATGATCTAAAAGAAGTCTAAATTGCATAAAAATAAAATATGTTTAACTTCTATGTTAAGTTACCCTATGCCAAAAATTATATTTGATTAAAGGAGACTATCTACTTAAATATAAAAAGAGCATAAATATAAACTATGATCAAATCATATCATATAATTGAACACTTTTCTATATTTATCAAATGAAAACTTATTACATTAATCCTATGGAAAACACAAAATGAAACCAATCTCTAATTCTATACACTACTTGAAATAAAAATGAAAATATTAAACTGCTAAAAATCCTATCTAAATAACTATATTATGGAAATTGAAAATGTTAATTGGACTATGAATAAAACAAAGTATTCTACCTATGCACAAAGGTAGAAATTATTTTTTGATTTGGAACATATGCTGACTGTAAAAACAGAGAACTATTGACACGATTATGGAATAAAAATAATTCAAGGAATCAAAACATTAAAGCGTCAAACTTATGCGAAAAAACATAGTATTAATTTTATGAAAAATAATCATTCAACTAATGAAAAACTCATAAATTAATCTACGCAGTAATGAAAACATGAACTAGAAATCAACAAAGATTATGCTACAAAACCTCTTCTGTGCAAGGGCCCACTGCAACAGAATGGCTTGAAGATTTATGTAAGACTAATCACACATTAATGGTATTGAACTTCATCTTCTCCTTGCATTAATAGAACAAAGTCTCGCTATGTAGAAAAATTACAGAAATTAAACTTGTTTCCGGTTCAAAACAACCCGGTATGTATAATAATTAAAATCAACTATTTTGAGATGATCTCACCTAAGGATACTAACAAAAATAAGAAGTAGAATCATAAATAAGATGTTGATATTCATAGCCTTCCCAATTTTCTACGTGGAGATCAAATCATGAGGCTTCCAACTTCTCGTGCGTTGTCTCGGCCTTCCATTTGACTAAATCTTTAACCGTGATCTTAGTCGTGATTTATCTTGATTTTGGTCAAGTGATTAGGAAAAATTCCATGTATGGATCATTTCAAGATTTCCCATATGCTTCGCTCCTCTCCTTCATATTCAAAACCTTCCAAACAATGTCGGTAGCTACAGAAATGGAGATTATCTACAGAATTGCAAGAATTTTGTAGCTAAATACAAAATTTATTTAAATAAAATAAATATTATAATATAAAAGAGGCATCATTTAAATTCCTTTCCATAGTGAAATTTATCAATTAACATTGATTGGGTTTGTGAATTATGTAAAAAATGAAAGGAGAAATGGTGAAATAGATGCCAAAATAAAGACAATCTTGAGGCTCAACATAACCCCACTAAGAGACCATTGCATGTCCTCATGCAATTTCAAAATTCCGAGTCTTCACCTTATTCCTGCATATGTTCTGATACCTTTGCTAGGACATGCAATTTCAGCCTCTTTCCCCTCTTTGAAGTTACTGCTACTCTTGGTCTCTTCATCAAAAGTTTGTACTTCAAATTTATAATCTTTCTGTTCAATTTCCTAATCCTCTTTTTCAATTTCTTATTCTTTTTGAACCATAACCCTAGATGCATTAGAGTTTTGTCATTAAAGGTATTTTCAATTTGGTTTTGAATATTCAGAGCTTCATTTTCCTACTTGGTATGCCTATTTAGTGTCTCTAGCACAAAAATTTCTTGCTTTAGTTTATTCACTAGAGGTTATTGTGGAATAACAGGTTGATCATCATGCACTGATGTATTCTCCTTCTTTATTCTTTCCAAATATTCAATATAATCATAGATCTCTTGCTAGACAGGGTCAATATTTGGGGTTCTTCTTCTTGCATCTTGTATGGGAGAGGAAATGATAGGAGATGGTACCTCAAGATTTACTTGTAGGACAATAGGTTCTATAACTTCAGGGAGTGGATTTTTTGATATTTTGCAAAGTCTCGAGCTTCTTCTTACTGGTTGTGGAATTTTATGAGTTTCTGTTGTTTCCGTTTTTATGACTTTGCATTTTTATTTTATGTTGATCCTTCTCTTTTTACTGATTTTTTTCCTAGAATTTCCAAATAATTGTGCAATAGGAATTTCATCTTTTGATTTTGGTTGAGGTCGTTGTTCATCTTCTGTAGGATTTTGAAATTTTCTCTTTCTTCCTCTTCTCCCTTTGCTATCACTAGGTTGCTTCTCTTCTTTCTATTGAAAATGATTTCTTGTTAAGAAATCATCCCAAGTATCTCCTATGCTCTTTAAATCAAAATTCAATAAGGATTATTATTAATGCATGATGGTGCATTGTGTTATCTATAAACCGAACCCTCTTTTGAACCATCCCATCCATATTCCTTAAACTATTCAGTAGAAAATAAGGAAGGTTTATTTATTTATCCTCTAGAAAATTCATCAGTAACCTAGCATGATAGAAAAACATGCAGCCAAATCTACCTTCACATGTAGTAAATTTCTAGATTATCAAAAGCATGTTCCTCCATTTACTCTTAAGGGTTGTGATGGGAATTCCTTTCTTAAAAATAATTGTGTCCATACTTGGGTTTTTCAAGAAGCCTTTCCATTCCTCTCCATTGATTCCTTTGTACTTGAAATACCTTTCACCTGTTTTTGAAAGTCTGGTTGCCTTTGCCACTAAAGATTCTGTGACTGCAAATTTTATATCACCAATTTTGACCTCAACTCCATCGAAGCCTTTGGGAAAGGATTTGTGATTTTTGTCTACATAATTGTTGCAAAGAAAATACAAAATAATTTTCAATTTTTAGAATAGGGAAAGGAAAATATAAGGTGTCAGAGATAAACTTTTATTTTCACCTTGTATTTTTTGCATAATGATACTAATCATTTATTGGTTTTCATAATTATACAATTTATTTTTATTTTATTTTACTTTTTTATATTTTTTTGAATCATTTGATATATGTGTGTGTGTGTGTGTGTGTGTGTGTGTGTTATTATTATTTATTTTTTTATATATATATGAAAAGTAGAAAGAAGACTAAGTTGGGGAAGAAGAAGGATTCTTCTTCACCAACTTCATATCAGCATTGTCTTGATTTTTTTTTTAAATTCCTCCTTTCTAAGTGGCTTATGATAAATGTTTAGTCGATGCCCATTTACAAGAAGAGGAAAAATTTCTTCATCAATTGTCCTTATCCTTACAGCTCCATTGTCAAAAACTCTTTCAATCTCATTAGGTCCAAGCCAATGAGTTTGGAATTTCCCTTGGAAGTATTTGAACATTGAATCAAATAAAAGTGCCCAATCTCCTGCTTGAAATTTAATTTCTTTGATGTACTTATCATGCCATCTGGATCTTTGTTGTTGAACTAGGCCAGTCTTTTGAACTGTATCTTGCCTTATTTCATCAATCTCATTTAGTGTCTCTGTTCAATGCTTCTGGGCTTCTCATAAGTCAAGTCCCAATTTGACTATTGTTTTGAAGGTTGTGATTTGGAACTCTATTGGAAACAATACTTTCTTCCCATAAACATGTTCATAGGGAGTATGTCCTATTGTATTCCACCATGTAGTCCAGTAGGCCCATAAGGCTTCGAGAAGCATTTCTTCCCAATCCTTCCTATTTAGATGTACAATATTTGTAAGGATTGCCTCAATCACTTTATTGGTGGACTCCACATGTCCATTTTCCTATGGATGGTATGGAGTATAATTTCTGTGCTTTATTTTGTATTCTTCCATGATCTTTTGCACCATTCTAGATGTAAACTGAGTTCCTTGATCTGTCACAATTTCCCTTGGGACACCAAAACGAGTGAAAATATCCTCAAAGAGAAACTAAACTACAACATTTTCATTGGAAAAAGAAAGTGCTTTAGCCTTTACCCATTTAGTGACATAATCAGTGCATACAAGAATGTATCTCTTTTGTTTTGATGGTGGATTTATTGGTCCAACAAATTCTAGGGCCCATTTTTCAAAGGGTTCGATGAGTACCTATCGTTGTAAGGGTATTTCATCTGTAGGAAAATGTTTCCCCATTCTTTGACAACTTTCACACCTTTTAACATACTCCTTGGAATCCTTAAGAAGGGAAGGCCAATAATATCCCAAAATAAGGATTTTATAAGAAGTCATTTTATCAAAAAAGTGTCCTCCACATGGCTCATTGTGGCATGCCTTCAGTATTTTAGGTATCTCATCTTCTCAAACACATATTATAATGATGAAATCTGGACTTGTCTTGTACAATTCATCATTAAACCATGAATATAATGCACTTGTTTGAAATATTTTTATTTTTTCTCTAGGAAACAAATATGATGGTAATTTTCTGGTGGCCAAATATTTGGCAATGTATGCAAACTAAGGAGATTTATTAGATATTTCAAAAATATATTCATTAGGAAAATTATCCTCTACTGGTGTGTCATTTTTATTATTTGGAATCCTAGATAACAAATCATCAATTGCATTTTGTTTTCGATGTCGATCTAGAATGGTGATGTTAAATTCTTGCAAGAGTGGTAACCATCTTGTGATTCTGCCATTAGTGATAGATTTACTCATTAGATATCTAATTAAAAAATTATTTGTATGAATACAGGTTTCATAACTAGTTATATAACCTCTAAACTTATTAATAGCATGGATAATAATTGGAAATTCTTTTTCAGTGACAATATAATTCAACTCAGCGGGAGTCAAATTCTTAATTGTATAGTATATGGCATAAGGGTTCAGATCTCTTTGTCCTAATATAGCTCCCAAGGTTGTTTCTAAAGCATCAGTTGAGATGTGAAAAGGTAATTTTCAATTTGGTCCTCTTAAGATAGGTGCTTGAGATATATTTTCTTTCAAAGTTTCAAATGCAATTTGGAACTCATGACTCCAGTTAAATTCACAATCTTTAGTGAGTAATTTGAAGAGTGATGATGTAATATTTGTGGATTTTTCTATAAATCTTCTATAGTACCATGTAAAACCAAGAAAACTCCTGACATATTTTTGAAAATTTGGAATTGCTAATTTGGAAATAACTTCTACTTTAGATGAGTCTACCTTAATTCCATTTCTTGAAATATTGTGTCCTAAAACAATTATCTAAGTAAACATCATAAACAATTTTTCATGACTTAATGAGAGATTTACTTCTTTACATCTTATTAGAAAATTTTCCAAATTCTCAAGAGCCTCTTCAAAATAATTTCCATAAACTGTGAAATCATCCATATACACTGCCACAAAATCATGTATTAAATCAGAGAAAATTCCTAATACTACTCTTTGGAAAGTTGTAGGTGCATTGAAAAATCCAAAAGGAAGTACTTGGTAAGCATAAGTTCCCCAGGGACAGATAAATGTTGTTTTATCTTGGTCTTCAGGTGCTACTTGAATTTGATTTTACCAACTGAACCTGCCCAAAAATGAAAAATATTTCTTCCCTGCTAATGTATCCAAAACTTGATCTATGAAAGGAAATGGAAAATGACCTTTTAGACTAGCTTTACTCAACTCCCTATAGTCAATACACACCCTCCATTTAACATTCTTCTTCGGGACAATTACCAAAGGTGAAACCCATTGACTATTAGATATTGGATAAATAAAGTTTACATTCAATAGCTTCTTTAGTTCTTCCTTTACAATTTCTGTATGATTCAGATTCATTATTATTTGAGGTTTTTTGATTGGTCTAGAATTTTCCTCAATATATATATGATGTATGAAAGTCTCGGGATTAATTCCTTTCCCATCACTGTACTCCCACGCATATGTAGAAGAATGTTTTTGCAATGTTTTGATCAATTCCTCTTTTTGAAATTCTTCTAGGTTTTTGTTTATGTTTAAATTTTTGCTTGGAAAGATTTCAATTGAATAATTACCAAATTATTCCATAGAATATAAAGGCATTTTCTAGATGATAAGTATTCAATATTGCATTTTTCTTCAAAATTTTGACTATTCTGACATTGTGATGATGATTCATAATTTTCTATTGAAATCAAAATTTGATTTTCTACAATAATGTGGTAAATAGTAAAAATAGGTTGTATGCCATTATAATCATCCACCCATTGTTCATCTTCTACTTCTATCATTTTTTTGCTGGAGGATATTAAGTGAATTTATTTGTTAAATTTCCATCAGAAATAAACATATCACTGGATCTACAACTGACGAAGGCATCAACTGTATCTAACCAAGGTCTTCCTAATATTAGTGGATGTCCTCATAAGTTTTTCTTGGGAGTCAAGATCATAAAGTCAATTGGATATTTCCAAGAATCTAAGGATACATAAATGTCTTCTAATACACCATCTGGCTTGATTACTGATCTATCTACCAATTGTAGTAATGTTGGTTTATATTGAATATTTGTAAGCTTTAGTTGTTCCATGGTTTTTTTATTCATGATGTTTATTGCTGCTCCTAAGTGAATAAATGTATTTGGAATCTCAATACCATTGATATGGTTTTTTACAATGGGACTTACTGGATCCAAATATTTATGTATGGTTGTTTTCCCCATCACGATATTTGCAATTTTTCCCAATAATTGGATTATTTTCACTTCTTTTGTTTTTATTCACGGTTGCTTTATACCAAATTCTCCTATTGTTTTAGCAAGGATTGGGATTTCCTTAATCGCTTGTAACAAGGAAATTTTTATACATATATTTTTCATCTCATCTAATATATCATAGTTATGCAACAAAATTTATTTTTATACCCCTCTATCGATTTGTAATATTTTAAGAAAAGGAGGTTTAGATATAGATACTGATGGTTGCTCTATGATAGGAGTTGAGTTTATTGGATCTTTTTGTGTTTGATTTTGAGAATTATGATTCTAAGGAAGAGATGTCCCTTCTTCAAAATGATTATTCTTGTTTTGAATATATTCATTTTGAGGTAGAAATTCATCATTAGAATGCTCAACTTTCTCTTGAACAACAACAGAGGGATTTTTCCTTTCTAATATTCTACCAAATCCAAGTTGAACATTGTTTAGATCTAGTGGATTTATCATATAACACTAAAAATTTTGTCCCTCTATATTATAGATAGGCTATGCATTTTTATTGTTTCGATTTGGGAGTGGCTAAGAAAGTAGTTGGTTTGGCATTTGCAGAAATGGTAATTAAAGTTGTGGATTATGATTTGGGAATTGAGGTTGTTGACTTGGTTGAGGAAAATTTTGTGGAGGGTAGTTTGGATAAGATTGTGAATATTGGTGATATTAAGAATATATTCCATAGGGATTCTGGATTCCTTGTGCCCAAGATTGAGGTTGAGACCAAGGTTGCTGCCATGGCATTGATGAACTCCAATTTTTTGTGGTGGCTAAGTATAACTTTGAGTATTAAAACCTTGATTTTGTAGCCCTTTCCATGGTCTTCTAGAGACAAAAAAAGAGTATCTACTATATGTGGAGCTATTTCTTCTTGAAAGACAACTTTAAGACCTGTTATAGAAGAACATTTCTTTGTTTCATGATTTTCTATACATATGACACAGGTCTCTATAACTCTCATATCAATAGGACATTCTCTTAAGGCGTGTTTCTTTCTACATTTAGGACAGAAGATAGATAAGGCGTCACTTTCCCACAATGAGGTATGAAATAATCCTGATATGTTTGCAAAAATGCACTCTTCATCTCTTCCCATACTCTAATAGAATGTGTTATCAAACCCGTGAACCATTTTAATGATGCACCCTTAAGTGTTGGAGGAAACAATTTCAATTTTTGAGAATATTGTAAGTAGTCATAAGATCTACATAAAACCTCAAATTCAAATAGAAATGTTTTAGGATATTCATTTCTTAGTCCATGAAATTTGGGAAGGATAGAAGGTGATATATTATTCATTGTAGCAGTTGTATCCTCATCATAAATAGGAAATCCAACAGGGTCTTCTCTATTGTCATATTTATTCTCTTCCCCTCTTACTCTTCCTCTACCACCTCCTCCATCTCATCCACCTCTATTTCCTTCACCTCTTCTTCCTCCACCTATTCTTAATTTTTCTCCATTCAGATTGTGTACCTCTCCTTCTCCTTCGCCTGCCATTGTAGATTCCTCAAAAATAATATAGGTTTCTATTCGTGGAGTTATTTGTTCTTCCTCTGGTTCTTCTATCAATGGTATATTGAAGAAGATTTCTTCCTCCTATTTACCATGATATTATAGCTCTTGAGCTGAGATTTGTTCTTCGGTGGAGGTTAAAAATACTACTCCCACTATTGGGGATCCATGATCGTCTTCTCCTATAACTTCTTCAGTTGATGAAGTTGGAGAGTCTTTAGGCTGAATTTCTGACCTTACAACTTTAGAGAGTCTATGTTTTAAGAATGGAATATGAGTTTGAGATGGTGGTGTGGCACTGCGAGGTCTTGGTGGGGTAAGTGGTGTCTTGGAATCAAACTTATACATCTAGCTATAAATCTACCCCTAGAATCTCTTTCTCTACGCATATCATGTTTTTTTTGTTTTTGTTCTTAGATTATTTTTTTGAATTAAAGAAATAGTGCTCCTAATTACACTTCTCCTAGAAACGACTCCGAAATGTTTAGTCAATTTAATGTCTTAAATTTCTATCATAAATTATCGACTAGATTTAGTAATCTTCTGAAGTGTAGGTGCATTATATATGCTAGAAGGCTATATTTCTTACTTCGCTGTGTAGGTTTCATATATTGTTTGTTTTGGGGGTTTTGTGTCTTTATCTTTAATGTGAAAAGTAATAGCGAAATATAAATCTAATTAATCATATATGACGAAAGTTTAAGAAAGAAAATTGATTTCCTTTTAAATAACTTAGAAAAAGAACTTCTAACTTTTAATAGACTATGAATGAAATATAAAAGCAAGAAAGTAACTTGAATATAGAAGAATTTTTAATGCTTAAAATATCAAATTAAGAAGGAACAAAAATAAATTTTTAAACTTAATATAAGAAGGAATTTGATTTATGAATGTAACAGGAAAAATGACCTCCTCATCAGCTCAAAGGAGAAGGAAACATGGAAGGAATAAAATGACCCAGAGAAAGACCCATTTTGCCAAGGTAATGCACCCTAGAGATAGCCAGGTCGAGTTATAATGTATCCCATCCATTCAAGTGGAGCGTTAGTGCCTATTTTAATGCTCTGCCTTGCCTAAGGAGTAGTGTTACCCATGTTTTCACAAATAAAAGGGTCAAATCCCTTGGAAACTGACTAACATTTCATGCTTTTTCTCAAAAGGAGTTAGTCCAAAAGAAGCAACATATGGTGCAAGCCTCTTATTGGATGTTTCTAAACACAACTGAGAATCTGTAGAGAGAAAAAGCAAGGAGGCAAGGAAACATCGTGATTTTTCCTCATTCAAACGGATTGAGAAGATTGGCAAGGTTTGTCTTCCCCATTTCTTATAAATTGGAGGCTTGGGCTCTTGGTCAAGGGTCGAAGGTTTGATTATGTCTAGAGAAAAGCTTTATTGCTGACTGTGAGTCTTAAGGATTGATGAGGTTCATTGAGAACTCTTAGCCCAAGTATCATTACACTCAAATATAGAGGAGAGAGAGAGAGAGGAGTCAGGATACTGGGGAAGGCTTTCTTTAGCCAACGGTTTTAATCTTCCTTCTTATATATTAATAGAACTGTATCTGTTTTGTCAATTTGATGTTTCAATGCCACATTTATTGTTTATTTTTTTATGAAGCATGATATAAATGGATCAGATTTGCATAGTTTAATGTTGATTATATGCTTGTTTAATTGCTAGTAAGTGAAACAACTGTGAAGATTACACATCTTTTTTGTTGGCTTGCAGGATCTAGACTTAGAGCCAGTGAGGAAAGACTTTAGCCACACCTCTTAGCACTCTCCAATCGATCTGCTATCTACAAAGAGGTAATCCTTCAATATCTCACTTCATCAATTATGCATTAGTATGAACATGTGTGCAATGACTTTGTAACTATATAGCTAATCTGACAGTCTGGCTCAGGCACGAGGAAGCCTCGAGAGAGATCTATGTCAGCTACCACCCATGCATTTTACCCCAAAGAAAAATTGGCGACTCCATTGGGGAGTTAATCCTTAGTTCCCAGATTGTTTATTCCTGAGCCTATTGTTTCTCTCCCTCTGCATCTCCCATTTTCTCACAACCCCTTTTGATCAATCCATATGCTCTGTAACCATCTCAGTAGCTCACAAAGTTCAAAAGAGACCCTGCCCAACCATTTGGTGCAACTTTTCCCTTATTAATGAAACCCCTAAGTGCGTTTTAGTGCATTATAACGCTGCTGATGTTTGGGAACAATGAGTTAGTCCTGATTTTAACACTTTGCAGCCCTCTCTAGCCCACGTTACCCTGCCAAAATCTTTTCATTACACCCCTGCTGTGATTTCCTTGGTTATGAAGTTGATGGTTGACATATTAGCTTCTTTGTTTTGGATCTCTATGCTTGGTTTCCTGCTAGCATTTTAGTTTTGTTATCTGAAAAGCTAGTGATTACTTGCATTTATTTTTTGGAAAAGAAAAGTTTTTAAGTTTTTCATAATATAGTTGATTTTATTCCAATTTGTTTTTGGTGAAAATAGTTGTTAGTGAGGCTAAATATATGTACGAATATTTTTAGGATGAACTACATTATTTGAGTGCCTGTTGCTGCATGGATGTGTAAAATATTTCTCCTTTTAGAATAAAGCTCTTTATTGAATTGAAAATTAAAAGTATTTTTTTTCTGAATGGTTTTTGAGTCAAAGTCTCATCACATTTCATATGTCCAATCCCCATTCGAAGACTTCTAAACAAGTACACCAAAAAATAAAGCACTAATAAAATTAATGACATAAATATTTTTCTAAGCTTACACCAACAGTAGTTCAGGCTAGGATCTTCAGATGGGGAGTGAGAAAAACTGCTCAAGATCACAAAATTTCAGACTAGAGTCATTAAAATATTGAGAATCCTATTTCAATCATACTATTGGTACCGTTACGTTACCACTGGTGTTAAGCACGAGAAAACACTGGTGTGCATGAGAATATAGCCCACCTTCGATTGCATAATATTGGGCATTCTATATATTGGGGTTTCCTTCGAGGATGTTGAAACTAGATCGGGGATCTAGGTGTTCAACCCATATAGCGTGTTGTCTACGACAATGACCCCCTGATAGTGTCTATGATTTGAGGTAACTTTAGTGGCCATAATTTTAGGGACAGACACAAGGTGACTGGGGTGGGCTACCCTGGTACCTGACACAGACATACCTACACTGTGTTTGGTCTTTGGGAGGGTACTTGTCTTAATAAGAGTGCTTGCACCTGTTGTCTAAGGTTCAAGTGAAGATCAAGAGTAACCGTAATTGTACATTTGACTAGCCCTCTCTGTATCCTATTGTCATACTGGGTTTCATCACCAGCAAACAGTAGTACTCACACAGGATCTTACCCCTCTCGCTGCTTGATTGATTGATTTTAGAATTTCATTTTTCATTTTATCTTTTTTTTAGGTGTGTGGTTACTATCACTGAGACTTCATAATAAATCATAATAAAATTTGATAAAATTAATAAGTCATCATGGCGTCCTTTGACCCTTTCCATATTTCTAGGTAGAAAAAAGGTCTCGCTCCATTGAACCTAGGGGAGGATTCGAGTCTCGGTGACCTAGTACCTTCTTCGAAAGAGAAGTCTCTAGTGTTGACCCCTGACTTTCATATAGCTCCCTACCATATGGAGTTTCCTAAGGATCCTTTCACTGAAGGAGTCATACATCTTTACCATCCTCCTCTCACTCACCCGTCGGGGCCATTGTTAGTTCAGGTAGCACCAGTGCCAATCATGTCTTTGGCTGCACCAACATCCACCTCACAACCGGGGACCTTTGGGTTGGTGCCATTGGTGGCCAACACGGTCCCACCACCATCTTCCTCGCCAGTTGGAATTTATACACAATTGAATGGAAACACTAGCCAGTTTAAAACCGGTCCTAACAATGTAAGCACAAAAGTTGCAAGTGGGATTCAAACGCTTCTATACCCACTCCTATAGTGACTGCACCTGGACCCTCGATTTTCGCTCTCGCTAGTGGGGATACTTCGGTTCCTTTTAGCAACCCTTTCTATTGGAACCCATTGTTGAGCTCAAACCCCTTGGCTATGATGCTATTGGGTAGTGTCACCAATACTTATATGCTAGGGGGCACTTCAGTACCCCTATATTCATTGGGAAAAATAGGACCATCGATTTTCAATGAAATTCCTCTGAGTTTTCAAACTTCAAGTGTAGGGTCTATGCCTATGGTCAACTATGAGAATAGTAATATGCCACAAGCTAAGTCTATTGTGTCCATATGGGTGACCCTTCCCTAAAACCAATTGGGGGAAGGGGACAACTATTACCCTGGGGGCAACCAGAATTTTTTCCCCCAGTATAACATCCCCTACAAACATCAACCATACATACCTACACCTCCACTCACTGGAAAATTTTATCAAAAAATTCCTACTTATCCCATTGGTAACATGTTGATGGGCGGATCTTACAATCCAAATGATCAGCCAACACCTCCTTGGCTAGATTTGGGGGAAACCATGCAATTGTCATTTTTGGCAGCTTTAGATATCACCGACCTCTACGAATTGACCAATGACACTATCATCCACAACCCTCTCTGGCCTCTAGTACCACACAAAATTCTGTCTGACATCCCTAACTTTGAAGGGAAACAAGGGGAGGATATGGCTATGCACATCACCACCTTCCATCTATGATCGGTTTCTAATTCCATCGTGGATGATCGTATCTGGATCAGAATTTTCCCCGGCACTTTCATAGGCAATGCTGCCAAATGGTACATCGAGTTACCATGCACTGCATTCAATACTTTTAGTGCCCTAGCAATGAATTTTCTTAGGTACTTTCAACTACCTATCTGATATGAAACTAGAACTGAACTCTTAACCTTGTTGCACCAAGACGCCGCCACCCATATCTCCGATCACATCCATGAATGGAGACGTACACGGAGGTTAGTCAAAGTGCCAATCCTGGATCATCTATTATCGAACTGGTTTTGTAAGTCACTCCTACCACTCCTTGCTAAGGATGCTTGTGTGTCTGGTGTGATCATGGAAGACCAATCCATCCGTTGTGCACATCATTTAGATATCATATATTAGAAATATATAACATTGTATGAATTACTCTCCCATGCCCCTGGCAACCCGAATCCTCCCGCTACTCAATTACCTGGAGCACACACTAACGGTCTCATTGGAAAAACCTTCGGTGTAGCTATAAAATAGCTCAATGGGAAAGCTTCCCAGCCATCTTCGGCTGCCACCGCCCCTGCCCAATCAGCTTCTCTTCCCACTACTAAGGTACACTATGTGCAGTCTACACAAAAACCTAGCAACAAGAATAAGAAGAATAACAAAAAGGCGACTCCTTCGGAGGAGCAGCCCAATAATCAAAATAATCCCAATCCGAGAAATGCTGCTAAAAACGACAAAGGAAAGGAGAAACCTATGAGATTCCCTTGCAAATTTTTTGCGGAGGACCACTTGATATATAAATGTCCCTACTTACAAGAATGCATAGATTTTATTACACAAAAGGACTTTGGAAGGACACATGTGGTCCTTCACAACCCCTTCCATAATCCACAACAACAAAAACAACACATGGTTGCAAATCCACCACAACACCCCCAAAGGGACAACGGTGGTGCTCATCCTTCTGGTGAAGGATCTGTCATTTATGTTATGGAGACTATTGAACTCTAAAACGGAGCTAAAATATATGGAAATCGAGTCACTGAGACTCAAGAATCTGGTTCAAGTTCAAATACATCACCACTTAATGATTTTCATATCAAAAGGCTTTCTGTTGACCGTGTAATTCATCTCACCAAAGGGACCCTTCGATGCACAACTCATAACACCTCTATACGTGATACCGAAAACTACAACATTGTAGAAGATTTGGCACAAGCACCATCAACCATGTTTGCACTCATAGTGTTTCAAACCTACCCAGCATAAAGGAAAGCCCTACTTTCAGCCATTGGTGGAATTGACCCCCAAGATTCTATGCTAGCCGTATTCGACATGGAAAAATTCAAACCTCACCTCTCACAACAAATTTTTTTCTAGGTTCAAGTTGTGTTAAAAGGGAGACCAATCCATCACACTGTCATCGACGAAGGTGCTTTGACCTATGTAATTAAAACTGGGTGCTAGCTCACTTTGGGTTCTCCCAACTTGTCTCTACCATTGAATTCCCTTAAAGCTTTCAATGGCCACACTTTCCTCCCAAAAGGTTACCTTGCTAGCTACCCCATTACACTTGGTGGTAAAATAATAACTTTGTACATATAAGTCGTAGATCATCATCTCGACTATAATATTTTGTTGGGTTGCAATTGGTCTTACGAGATGACTGCCATTGTCTCTTCGGTTTTCTGACTCATCCTTTTTCCATTGGATGGGAAGATAGTTACATTGGACCAGCTATCCTTTTTCACCCTTGATTATTCCGCATTACCTCGCAGTATTGTACCCTTAATAGGAGGCATTTTTGAATCTTATGTCAGTGTCGGTATTGGTCTTCTGAAGGAATCTTCCCTGATGGGTTGTTTTCCTCTCCTACCACCTGAGGTTCCACACACAATTTCAATGATAACCACCGCTTAAGATGGATCTATCGATCCCTGGATCCTACCAACATCTTCAGAAATTGATTCCTATGGAGACCAAATGCCACTATCATCAGCTAAGCTGCCTTACCAAGCCATCCAATCAGCATTTGAACCATCCACTACTCTGGTTTCAACCAATGGTACCACCCTCTCACCAACTATAGTTCCTTCTAAGGAAATCCTCGATGAAGTCCTTCCTACGGACTAAGCTATTTGAGAGATCATGTCTTCAGAAGAACACCCTTTGGGAGTGTTTCACCATCGCACTTCGATGTTGGATTCAGACGTGACCACTATTCAAATCCCATCTTTTGAACCACCTGAGATCATTCCCTCTTCTTACACGACTGTTCAAACTATCAATGCAGAAGGGAATATGGCCAATATTTCTATGACCATGCTCATAGATATCTTGATCAAAATAGGTATCGTGGAAAATATAAATATTGGAGCAGATTGCAGTCCAAAGGAAATTGCAAGTTTCACATCCCTTTTTAAGGAGTTCTGCGATGTTTTTTCTTTGTCTTATGATGAAATGCACGACATAGATCCTTTTCTAGTTGAGCACTAAATCAAGACTTATGACAATGCCAAGCCGGTAAGGAAAAGGCTCCGACCTATACACCCTTACAGAGCAGAAGTTATCAAGACTGAAGTCAAAAATCTCTTACACGCTAGTTTCATCTATCCCATTCCTCTGACGAAATGGGTATCCAATCCGGTTCCTCTAGATAAAAAAACAAGGCACCATTCGTATCTCTATCAATTATCATGACCTAAACACCGCTTGTAAAAAGTACAATTAGCTACTCCGTTTATCGATCATATTCTTGAAGATTGCACCAAATGCGAATCTTTCTCCTTCATGGATGGATTTTCGGAATATAAATAGATAGTGATTAGAAAATATGACCAACATAAAGCCACCTTCATTTGTCCTTGGGGCACATTTTCGTATCGTAAACTCCCATTCGGTCTAAAGAATGTGGGAGACACCTTTTAAAGGGCCATGGACTACGCATTTCAGGATATCAGACACATTGCAGAAGCTTACTTGGATGACCTTTCGGCTCACTCCAAGAAACGAGCCCATCACCTTGTCCATCTTAAGAAATATCTGCATAGTGTAGGTTCTACAACATACGTCTGAATTCGCATAAATGAATTAATTTTGACAAGTCTAGACATCTCCTTGGTTTCATTGTCTCCAAGCATGGGATTAGGGTTGATCTTGAGAAGGTTAAGGAAATTTTTGAATTACCCATGCCACAATCCATTCTGCAACTCCAACATTTTCAGGGGAAGTCAAACTTCTTACATCATTTCATTGTAAAATATGACGAGATCATGGCAGGATTCATGTGCTTACTCAAGAAAGGGGTACCATATCGGTGGGACAATAAAGCTCAAATTTCGTTTGATGCCCTGAAACAGGCACTCGTTTCTGCCCCACTTCTTAGTGCCTCCAACTATTTGCACAAATTTCTGCTCTACGTGCCAGGCTCACCATCCTCTCTAGGCATGGTTTTGGTTCAATTTCACGATGACAAGAGTGAGCATGTGATTTATTATCTATCAAAAGGTCTCATCGGACCCACATTACGATATTCAAATGTGGAGAAACTATCTCTCACAGTGCTCTTCCTTGTCACCTACCTTTGACACTAAATATTGCTACGACAGACTACTGTAATTGCTTTAGAGAATCCCATGCAACATATCTTGTCTCTTCAAATCATTGGAGGAAAATATTCTGAGTCAATTGTGATCCTCCAATAATTTGATTTCATTTTCATTGCTACCAAAGAAAGTAAATATTTAGTCTTCACTGAATTATTGTCGGACCTTCCAAGAATCGACCTAGAGGAAGTAACTCATGATCCATTTCCTGATGAATCCGTCTAATTGGTTGATTCTTCTGATCCTTGGTACGGGGAAATTCTGGTTTACCTCCAAACTCAATTTTTCTACCAACTCTCACATAAGACGAACTTTGTCACATTTGTCACCAAGTTAAAAACTATCTCATGCAGAACGATACTCTATATCGTTGTGATGTCGATAGAGTTATTCGACATTGTCTCACTATTAACGAGGCATAACACATTTTAAATGGCTGCCACACTGAGGCATGCAGTGCTCATATTTATGGCATAGTTATTGCCTAGAAAATCTTGCGTGCAAGATACTATTAGCCCAATTTGTTTAAAGAATGTGTCACAATAGTCTAGAAGTGCCATTCGTATCAGATTTGTATGAAGAAAATGTGCGCCCTTCTTGCCCCTCTTCATCCAATTATCTCCGTTGATCCCTTCGCTAAATGGGGAATATATTTCATCACATGCAATCCCACTTCTGCTGATGGACACAACTATATCATAGTTGTAGTCAACTACTTCAAAAAATGGGCTGAATCCATTCCCACTTTTTAGGAAGATGGAGAAAGCGCTGCTCTTTTCCTGTTTAATCAAGTCATTTTCCATTTCGGTGTACCCCTGTCGATGGTCACAGATCTTGGTTCAAACTTTCAGAACCAAGTGATGATGGAATTAACTTCCATGCTAGGTTTTCGACAAGATCATTCTTCATCCTATTATCCGCAAGCTAACAGGCAAGTCGAAGCCATCAATGGTGTCCTCAAGACCATGATCCATCAGTTAGTCAAAAATCATAAAACCACATTGCATCGGAAAAAATTCTCCACGTTATGGGCATACCAAACGTCAATGAATACTGCTACAAGCTTCATGCCATTTCAACTAGCATACGGTCTGGAAGCAGTTCTTCCAATCAAGTGTGAGATTCCATCACTTAAGCGATTTGTTGAAATCCTACCTAGTACCACTGTCGAGGAAGAGCGCTTGCTCTCACTCAATCAATTGGACCAAACTCGTCGAGATGCCACACTGGCACTTGAAGCTCAGAAGCATCGAGTAAAATCTCAATATGAAAAATCTGCCAAGTCTCGTTCTTTCCAAGAAGGCAATCTTGTTCTACTCTCTGATCAAAACACGACCTCTTGGGGGCAGGAACACTTCAGCCATTATGGCTTAGTCCATACGTCATCACGAAAGTCCTTTCAAAAGGAGCTTATGAACTTCAGGACTATAATGGGATTCCACTCGCTGAGCCCCGCAATGGGATTTATCTGAAGAAGTATTTCGCATAGTGTCCCACGGGCATATGCTTTGTAATTTTATGTATATAAGTTTTGTTTTTTTTTGTGTCTAAATATTTTGGGTTTTTGAGTATCTTTTCCCATATAGGCACAATTCTTTTACACATATGTCTTCATCATCTGTACCATATTTTGGATATGTGGATGGTTCTAGTCATCACACATGGCACATTGCATCAGCTGATTGTGTCCTCTATACACCTGAGTCAGAACTACTTGGTTCCAGGGGAATATTTCTTGGGGATGCCACCAAAAATATTGTTGAGTACATGTCGGTGATAAAACTCCTCATGGAAGCTACATCTTGTGGCATCTCCAATCTGGTCAGCATGTTATATTCCCAGCTAGTTGTTATGCATTCGAAAAACTTTTATCGTGTTCATCATCTAGTCTTATTACGTTATTACTTAAGGGTATGACTTCTGGAATGTCAATTTCAATTCATCTCTTTTGAGCACATTCCTAGAGAATCTAATACATTAGCTGATTCATTGGCAAATTATGTGTTAGATTAGTATTTTTCACATTTATTATAGAAAGAGTCATACATGAGTGTATATTTTTTCATCATAAAAATACATAAAAATTAAAAACTACAAGATCAAAATTTCCAAAATATGTATATGTATATGTATATATATGTGTCGTGTCCAGTCAAGTCACATAAAAAAACTCTTCAAAACTTGGGTGTTTTACAAAAAATTGGCTTCGCTAAGCCTCACTCTGAAATCTATACATCTATCATCTAATCCTCCTGAGCCTAATGCAAATGGTAGTAGATAACTACTATGGATAACCTCCTTATAGGCACCAAGAACCTCTCTGGCACACTCACTGTGTGTATCTATAGGTGAATAGGGATCTCCCTCATCAGAAGAGGTAGCATGCCCATGTTCAATCTTTTGCGGTTCCTGGTAACCTCATGAAAACTGTGTGCATCATCAACCTCTTCGCCGGCTGTCGCAACCTCTGCTATTGATCCAGCCCCAGCGAAAAAAATTCCTCGCCGTGTATAGAGAGGGGCTTCGACTGGAAGCATAGTTGCCACATCTGTGTCAAAAAATAAGCTTCATGTCAAAATATTTTTCACCCATTAAACAAAAAAATTGCATAAAAATTCAAAAGACAAAATACTTAAATCAACTAATTGTTTTCCTTCTTACCATCTAGGCCCCACTGAGTGCCCGATGGCAATCTCATCTCCGGATGTCCTCTGTATTTCATCCTTGCATAGGGATAATCTTTGATCATCAAGATCTGGCCATTTATCCACTCAAAGAATGCCTCATCAAATAAATGGTGGAGTGGACCCTATCTAGTCTATGACATCAAAGTAGACCAATGACCTTGTCTAGGATCTTGTGGTTCCATAACATCCATGATCATCATCAGCGTCATGACAAGCACCCTATCGAGTATAAAGGAAACCATCAGTATACCAAACCCAAACTCTCTCTGGGACCAGGTCTTACATGTTGTCAGTTCTTCTCAAACTCGACAGACAACACCTTCACACCAGTCAAACACCTATGGTTGCATACAATCCAACGCCAATAATACCTGGGCCTTGGGGGTCACATGCTGACTCTTAGACCCTGCCAAGCGAACAATCATCCATAGAAGAGACCTCATTGGTCTCAAGACCACCGGTGCGATAGGAATATGCTTTCTTCCTGGTGTAGTATTGTTCGTGGAGCGAGCCTGGATCAATCCCATAATAGTGCTAGGATTAGCTTTCGAACCTGTCAGATTGGGCCTTAATTATCTACATGACATGTTGGTCAGAAAATACATGTCATCCTTATCGATCGAGATTTCACGATCCCCGATGTGAAAGACATGCTATTTCTCATCCCACTATTAGATTATCTAGCTCAGTTGGTCTTCCTTCCCCCTCATCATCTCTAATTTGGCGTACTTCAGTAAACTGCATCTTTGGAGAAAAAGCAACGTAGATAGATCAGTGAAAATTTCATGTTTTTCCTATTCATGCTCTATCTGATGCTAAATACTCATGGTAACAACTTCACACCTACACAAAGAAAGTTTCCAGTGGATCAGTTTCAGGCAGAAACACTTCAGGATTGAGCAAACCATGTTTAAATTTTTTTTGTGCCAGCTAACACGGGCCCTACTGTAGAACAGGTTGTGCTAACGCATTGCACCTTAATGGGAAGTGCATGTAACATGACCCTAGCACTAGCTCGTAAACTAATGAGAATTTTCTTGAACTCCAAGCATGGATCGAAGTTTGGTAAACTTCGCTTCTGTGAGAGCCTTTGTAAAGATATCAACTACTTGATCATTGGTTGGAAAATACTGCACTTCAAGAACACAATCATGAGTGAACTTTATAATGAAGTTTATGTGGATTTCAATGTGTTTCTTATGCTAATACCAAACTGGATCTTTACATAGCCGAATGGAACTCTGTATCACACCAAAGTGTAGTTGGATGCTACTAATGAAGGTCAAATTCAGACAAGACCTGACGAAGCCACATGGCTTCCTTGCTGGCTTCAACTGCACCGTGATACTCTACTTCTATTGAAGAAAGAGATATGGCACTTTATTTCTTGCAAAACCAAGTAATAGGTCCTAAACCAAGAGTGAATACATAACTTGCAGTAGACTTTCAATCATCAGGGTCACAAGCCCAATCAGAATCAGTGAAACCAATCAAAAATGGAGATGCTCCTACACGGTTATGAATCTTGAACTGAACTGTACCTTGAATATATCAAAGTATTCTTTTAGCTTCTTTCCAGTGACTTTCATGAGGTTGGTGCATAAACCGAGAGACAAGACCAATGCCAAAGGGAAGGTCAAGATGGGTATGGGTTATATATAGAATTTTACCAACAAGTTGATAGTACAAGGTAGCATCAAATTCATGGGTAGTACAACTGACTGAAATATTGACTCCATACTGAAAGGGAGAAGGGTTTGGCTTACATTATTCCATGTAAAAGTGGTGTAGAAGATCACAGGCATACTTGGAATGAGAGAGGGTAATGCCTTCTTTGGATTGCAAGACTTGAAGACCAAGGAAATAATGCAACTGTCCTAAGTCTATAATTTCAAACTTCTTTTTGAGGCTAGACTTCACATGGTTTATATGGTTTGGATCACTACCAGTAAGGATAAGATCATCAAAATAAAGAACAAGGATGGTGAAGGACTTACCCACTTTCTTGGTGTAGGCACTGTTGTCAGAATGACACCTAGAAAAGCCATTATCTAATAGCCTAAATTTTGGTTGAAGAATTCTATATCCTTGAAATTTTCAGAATATAAAAAAAAAAAATGCAATTTTCACTCTTAGGTTTTAAGGCTTTGTGTTTTGCATATGGAATATGGGCCCAAGCATCACTTCCAAAAACATGAAAGTGACTTACATCTAGTTTGATTGAGCTGCAATCTTCTTCTGGAGTTATATTCTTTAAAACCTTAGTAGGAGTGTGATTTACAATGTAATTTTCACAGTTAATTGCTTCTGCCCAAAAATTGAGACCAATTCCTTTGGATTGAAGCATACAATTAGCCATTTCTTTTAAGGTGCGATTCTTCCTTTCAACTACACCATTTTTTTGTGGAGTATATGGAATGGTATGTTGCAATTTAATGTCATGCTGAATGCAGAAGTTGATAAATTTGTTGTTAACATATTCTCCTCCATTGTCTAATCTTAACTTAAGAATTTGATGTCCAAATTGTTTTTCACAAAGGCCTTAAAGGCCAAGAACATGTTAAAAGCTTCACTCTTGAGTTTTAAGAAGTATACCCAAGTGCGTCTAGAAAAATCATCAATGAAAGTTAAGAAGTACTTGCAACCAGAGAAAGAAACAACAAGAAGTGGATCGCATAAATCACTGTGCACAGGAAGTGGTGAGGCCTGCCAAGAGGCACATTTGTCAAAACTATCCCGATGATGTTTTCTGAGTACACACCTAGAGCAAACACCATCTCAGCAAGATACCATAGGAAGGCCTGTCACCATATCTTCTTTACATAGAGTTTGAAGAGAGAGATAGTTTAAGTGACCAAATCACTTGTGCCAAAGTTTGCTCACATCATCATTATGAGCACCAAAAATGGAGGGAAGACATGATGACCCAAATTTTTCAAAATTATACAACCTTGTGGAATCATCAACAATTCCAGTAGCTAAAATATGTCTAGGATATTTTAGATCCTTGATTACAACATCATGAGGTGAGAATTCAACTATTTTCCCTTCACTTGAATGAGTTATCTGATAAACCGACAGAAGGTTGCATGACAAGGTAGGAACACATAGTACATCATTAAACTGACCATTATCTAGATGAATGGTCCCAGATCCTACAACACTAAGATATCTATCATCAGCAACATAAATATGTTTGGTGTTACAATCATTTAAAGAAGAAAACATGGCTTTATTTTTTGCCATGTGGTAAGAAGCTCTAGAATCAATGAGCCACTCAGAAGAATAAGAAGAAGAAGATACATTTAATGCATAACCAGATCTTGATGCTTGACAACCACAGTTAGAAAGTGCCATTCCTAAAGATGAAAGTGAAGAGTGCTCCAAATTTATGTTGTGCTTCTTCATTGCTGCTTCTAAGGCTTCCATATTCTTAAAACATTTGGACTCTATATGGCCATCACGATTAAAAAAAAAGCAATGTCTATCTGTCTTATTCCCTTTGTTTTTATTTTCCTTATCATTTTGGTGAGTTGTTTTTTCAGTTTGTGGCTAAAATTGCTTAGGACCCTTATTTGGTGTTGGACCATACATTTTAGGATACTGCTTCTTGGGATTCTTTCGATATGATTGTTGTTGGGCTGCTAAGGCTTTCTTAGAAGCGTTTCTAGAAGTGATAAGATGAAGGTGTAAGAGTTTTTCTTGTTCCCTTATGAAAGAATCACAAAAGGCATCAAAATAGGGGTTCTTGTAGGTGGTTCCTAAAGAAATGATGGCTTCTCTCGTCGAATGGAAGGTGGAAACAAATACAGAGTATGTAGGACCAATCTTAGCAAGAATGCAATAGATGAGGCTACCATCTTCCTTTTTGACCTTACAACCTTCTAAAAGAAGTTTGAGGGTCTTGAATTTGGATAAAAAATATTCAATAGAGGAGAAATTATTGGGGTCCAAAGCAAGCAACTCATTTTCAAGCTGGTGGGCCCTAATTTGATTTTGAATGCCAAAGACAATATTTATATTTTCCAGGGCTTCATGAGGGGTGTCAATGTCAAGGATATGAAATCGAAGATCTTGAGGAATGGACATTCCTATCAACCCTCGTGCTTGATCTTGTTTATTTTCCCATTTAGCAAATTTATCATCATTGGAAGGTTTAGTTTTTTATCTTGTGGCTATTCTATAAAGCCTTTTACTTCTAAGTATATCTACCATGTGAGGTAGCCATTGGAAATAATTGGAGTTGTTAAGAATAATTAGACATGCACTTTCCGTTTTTTTAAAAATGAAGCTCAAAATGGTTGAAACTAACTGCCCTAATGGACAGATCTCGAAAGATTACGATGATTAAAAAAGAAACAGCTCGAAAAATGGCTTCCGGATGAATAAGTTATGCCTTTTTGAAAAAATTGAGTTGTAGATGCCGAATAGTTATGGGGACGGTTTGAAATTTGAGGATGAGGTTAAACTTAAAAAAAAAAAAATCCTGTCCCTTTAACAAAAAACATCTTACAAAAGAAGCTTGAGAAAGAGACTTGAACCCAATACCTCTATTCTCATAAACTAACTTCTCACCAAGTGAGATAGTAAAAATATTTTTTAATTGTTTGAAAGGAGGAAGGGTTTTTTTTTTTTTATTCTTCGGTGTGCGTGCTTTTCCTTGCACAAAAAACTGAGAAAAAAAAATGAAATACAACCCTGATGGTAGAATGTTAGATTTCTGGTTAGCCATACTGGAAACTATCTATTTTTTCACTGCTTCTGATTTCTCGAGATCACACAAAGACGCGGGGAAAGAGCATACCAAGGAAAATTTTAGGGGCTAATATTCATAGTTTGGCTAATTTTCCATGTTCTTTTCCAAAAAAATATTCATCAATTTCCATTTTTTTTAAAGAATGATTTGCCCAAATTGTAGAGTATAAAATTATTTTACCTTAAAATTCGCCAAATTATTAGAAATTTGAATATTTTTACAAAGATATCGCCAAAATTTTTATAGTTTGCATATTAGGAACTAGTAATATTTGCCAAGGTTTCTAATCCTTAAAATAATTTCCAACCCTTAAAATTTTCCCTGGAGCATACATAGCAGAAAAAATCCCTTCTTCCTATTTTTGATTTGCCGATATCGCACACAAGGCAGAGAAAAGAGAATACACAGACAAGAGGGTATAGTTCCGCCAAAGAAATAAAACATAAAAACAAAAATAAACAGAGGGAATAGAAATAACAAGAACTATTAACAAATATAACCGCAAAACAAATACTTTATACCTCTATATCTAAACTGACATAACTTGGGAAACCAGAAATTTTTTTGCACGAAACGAAAGGTGTTCCTCACTGCAATAGACACTACAGACACAACAGATCAGTTCTATATGCTCTAAAATGTTCAGAAAAATAGATCTATAAAATAGCATTGGCATGCAGTCAAACCGGCTTTGGATTTGGATCAATAACGGATGCCAGCTTCAAAATAGCTTTGATACCATGTAGGAATTTACATGGTAAGTTTCGTAGATCAAAAACCGAAGGTCCCCGCTCACAAACAGATCAAAAATCAGTATACCAATATTATCACGTGGTTGAAACCCTCGAAGAGGGAAAAAGTGCACGACCTGAGCCAATGCAGCCACTTCGGGAAATTTATTAATATAAAATAAGGTTACATATGTTTCTGTCATAAAATATTACTAAAAAAATGACCCTCCATGCTCTTTAAACAAGGATCATGGACCAATCAGGTGCTAAGCCATGGAACAATTGTCATTAATACCGAGGAGAGAGTGAACCATCAGATCACTACAAATTGTGATTGTTAGATTATAAGTTACAAATGTACATCGTAAAGAAACACACTTTACCTAAATCTACACTAGACTAATTTATTCTTAACTATTTCCTATGTGTCGAAATATCCTAATAAAAAATCCATTTTTCAGCCATTAAAAACAATTAAAATGCAAATGGAAATCAAGATTAAGGCTTAATCTCTTACCTGGAACTCAAGGAATCAAAAACCGTTGGTCAGATCGCCCATAATGGAAAGCAGAAATTTCACCTATTTCTTCACTCCAGAGCTCTTTCACAACACTCAAGCAGTGAAAATGAAGGTCTGTTGCCTTCTTATAGACATTCTAGAGGTCTGACTCACTCATCTAGTCTTTTAAAATTGGTAAACTTCCTCTATTTTTTGTCGCAACTATTGGTTTTTCAAAGTCACCAAAGCTCTGATCAGTCGTTAGTGTTCATGTGCATATTTGACTGTGTTTGACCCAGACCAAGCCTTCTTTTTAGGGAATTTTTCGAGCTCGTAAAACTGAAAAACCCCCGAGTTTCCTTCGTCGAGCTTGTTAAATTACCACGATGAAGAACTATGAGCCATTCTTTTCCATCTTTTTCTAGCTCGTTAAAAAACTGAAAAAGTAACCAAGTCTTTCTCCGTCAGACTCGTTAAAGTTTCAAAAAGAGGATCGAGTTTTTCTTCGTCTGACTCGTTAAAATTTCACGAATAATATTAAGTTTACTCCATATCTTCACACTCATAACAAAATGAGGTAGATATCTAGTGAACTTAGGTTTATCACTTTATCCGGATTCACTAGACTAACATACGAAAAAGGAATTATGTCGGGCATACTGTTCTCACTTTGTCATGCCCAGTTATCAAACATGACAAAGGTACACCCTTGGGGTTGTATTTTACGATGTTTTTCAGACTCGCTAAATATGAAAAGATCGCCAAGTTTACCCGTCTGGACTCGTTGTTACACCAATTTTTGGTCATCTAACCTGTTACTATTATATGGACCAAATTACACCATATAAGACCAATTTTACCATAGAAAAATTGCTTTCACTCTGAGAAATAATTTAATAACCCATAATTTATTAAGTTATTTTTGGTCTAAGCAGGAAGCCCCATGAGGAATAATTAAATAAATACTTATTTGTTTGATTTTCCTCAAGGAATAATTAACTAAACCACCATTTAATTAATATTCTTGGCCATATTTAACCCAAAAAAGGAAAATTAATTAGATAAATCATCATTTATCTTATTATTTTGTAGGAATAATTATTTAATAATATTCCTTGTTAAATTTGACCAAATCATTTATAAATAATTGAATAAAACATTATTTTTTTAACTATCTTTTAACCACATTCTTAAAATAATAAATAAATCATTTCTTTATTTATTATTTATAAATAAAAGGATTTGACCAAATTCAAATTCTTTTTCCCTCCAACAAAAATAATAAAATATTCAATAAAAGTTGGATCTAGATTTTGTTAATAATATTCTAATTATGCATGAATATCAGGACTAACTCAATATTTTGTTATAAATAGAAGGGTTTTTCCATTCATTCACTACCTTTTCTTGCCTAGAGATCACTCTTGATCTATACTTTTGGTTCGACTTTTTCCTCCCATCATTGTCATACTTTTATACTTTTTACTTGTAAGCTCCGTTTGAGTTCCATTTTTGTCTTGGTTTTCTGCACCATCAAGAAAGAGAGATCTTAGATATGAAGCACTAAGGACATACAAGAACCCATCCCATTAAGGGGGACTTGTAACATCTCTTATGTTACCTTTCCAGGTGTCATAATACAGAAAATTCTTTAAAAATTCTTGTCTTGTCCGTTGGATGCATGGAGAAACTCTTGCTTATTTTTGTTGTTTAATGTCTTTAAATGCATAGATATGGATTTTTGTAACATTTATTCTGATCACTAACTGCAGATCTAAGGAAATTGATAGCCATATTATATGTTAGGGTTGTTTTTTATGCACAACTAAAGTGAGCTTTTTTCGTATGCTTGCGATTAGAATTCACACTAAAAATTGGTGACTCCACAAGGGTTTATAATTATGACTGCTATCATTTTTTAGATCCCTGCATGAACAACTGATTCAATCCCTATGGTTTTTCTTCAGCTACTTATTTTTCATTTCTTGATGTTGTTTTTAACATTTTTAACCCTAAAACAATAAAACTTCTAACTTTTGTGTGTTTCTGCGTCTTTTGTGCAAGTAACATCTATCAATTGCAGCAGAGACGAAACGTTTTTCAGAAACCTGCTCCCGAGATAGATAGAAGTGTAGGTAGCACTTTTTGGCCCAAAAAATGTGACCTCAGCTCTCGGGTAGCGGATAATAGCCTGAAAACTATGACCTCAATGGAAAACATGTTAGAACCTGGGACCTGTTCTTTTTGAGGGATTTTTTTCTGTGATTTTTTTCAGTTTGTCTGGGGCACTATTTAGGGCTCTCTAACCTCCCTCTTCACCCAACTTGGACCTGTACTTACTTATTTTTACTCATTGAAGTATGAACCAAGCCCCATAGGGATTCAGTACACTTCCACCTTTTTAGGAGGAGTTCAGCTTTACCAGGTCCTCTGAGATTTCAATATTTTTCAACCATTTTTTCATATCTGAACCTGTAATTTAATACCCATTTCGTATTGGTTATTTATCCATCCAAGCCATATATTTTCAGTTTTGTTTGGTCCTTCTTTAGGTTCCACCCTGTTTCCCTTCAGGTTATAGCTTTTCCCCTATTTTTCAACATTTTTCCCTCTCTTTTTTTTATTATTATTTTCTACACTACTTTCCAAAATATCTGACCTTGAGATCCCTATCCCTCCCAACCCTAGATCCATTGGATATTTTGTGTGTTTTAAATATATTTTGGCCACCCATAGACTAGTTTTTGGGAAGCCCTCCCCCTTGCATTAAAATTGATGCATCTTTAGTTGTTTATTTTACCGTCCCATTCAGTTTCCTTTACTTCCATGTTCTGTTTTATTTACAGTTGTACAACATATTTTTTATTTTTTCTCTACAAACGTGTGCGCTTAGTTAAAATTAACAAACTCATCACATTCATGCAAACCTAAAGTGAAGATCACCTGTTTACACCACCAAGCCAAGAATTAAACATTGTAATTAATTTATAAACACCTCCCTACCCTTGTTTACCTCTCTTCCTTATTGGGTTTCATGTATCTTTACCATCATTGCACCCCCAAGGAATTTATCCCAGAGACTCCAAGGCCTTCATCCTCATTTTCCGTTAGGAAGACTTACCCCACCACGTAGGGTTTGATTTCGTCCTCAATCGAGTCCCCATTCCGACTCTGATTCTAGTTCATCAGGTTTTCCTTCTCATTCTATCCCTAACTCTCCTCGACCTTTCACCTTCATAATTTTTGGTTCAGGACCTAACGTTGGTGGTGGCCCGAGCCCTAATTCTCGAAACACCACTAGTGGTGTGCAACTATAACTATTCTGGTTGCTCCCTTGCTTCCTTATATGGCAGGCCTAAGCCTGCTTGATTTCATCCAGTTAATTAATGCCCCATACACCATGCTCTTGGTTGGCCTTCTATGAAAACCAAGCTTCCTTTAGACATCCCCAAGTCTGAAGGAAATTTTTGAGAGGATCTTACCAACCATGATCGTTCTTTCCACATGTTGTGTTCATCTAACTCCATCATCGATGACTTTGTCCGTATTTAGTTATTCCGGCATACACTTACTGGAGAAGCTTCCAAGTGGTATGTCAACTAGGCCTCCTCCTCTCATACTACTTTTGCAACCCTTGCCAAGGATTTTTTGTCTTACTTCGATCATCCCCTTCACTATGACACTGGTAATGAACTCTTGATGTCTTTCTATCAAACTTCTGCCAATAGCCTATCTGACCATATTCAAGAAAGACCTAGAAGGAAGAGCCTATGTCGAGCCCCTGTCTTCGAAGACCATGTATACATGGACTCATTTCTCAGATCCATTTTTCATGCTATTGGTAAAGAAGTCGCATCTCACTTCCCTCAGACCAAGGAAGATGCCCTCCATATTGTGTTGAAATATGACTTGATCTATGCACAATCCGGTTATGTTTGCACTGTCTTACCTGATCTCCCTAGACCCAGTGGTGACAATGCACTGGGGGCATCCCATGCCGCCAGCGGTATCATTAGATCCATTTCACATTTGTACACTCATTCTCCCCTGAGTTATGGTTTCCCTCAGGGAGGGTCCAGCTCCATCAACATCTTCCCCCCTCCTGGCAGCATGTATCTAGGACATAGCATGCCTCATGCTTATGCCCAATGGCATCCTCCGATGCCAGGGCCTAATTTTTCCCAACCTGTTTAACCCAATGTTTACCAACATCCTTATTATCCATATCTGCAGCTTGGTGCTCTAGGTCCTCTAGCATAAGTACCTCAGCCTCCCTTTCCTTCTAAACCTCTACAACAACAGCCACCCCCTAGGTTCAAGTGTATGCACAGTAGAGTGCAACTAATCCCCCCTCTTCCAAAAAGAAGAGGAAAGACAAATAAAACAAACCCGCCCTAGGTAATCCCGGTGAAAATCCCCAAGGGAGTACATCTAACAATGCAACCCAGAAACAAGGTGCCCAGTCCAAGAAGGACATACCTATTCACACGACTAAGCCTTGTTCTTGTTGCGGTGTGTATGGTCACTATATCCATGATTGTCCCCTTTTACCTTAGATGCATCAAATGTGGGAAGCTCAAGAAGAATCCCAAGGACAACAAGACTCCCCTTCGGTTCTTCCTAATGCTGCCCCTACTCAACCAAATTTTTTTACCAATCCTTTCCCCCAACAAGGATATGTAGCTGCCCAACCCCTTGAAAGTCAGGTAGCCAATAAAAATCCTCCTTCTGGTACCTATGATTACCAGATCCTCATGATGAACTCTGACCAACAATATATCGTTGACCTCAACCGTCAGACTTGGTACCGTCAGTACAACAAGACCCCTACTATGTCTACCATCGATCCCCTGTCTTCAGGTTCCATATAGCCATTTTCAACACCCAATGGTCCTTTAAATATCCCTCAGCTGAAGGCATAGGTTTGTACCAAGATCCTCAAGGGACCCTTACGCTGAAATGCTACTTCTGGTAAATCTTCCCACTCCTACAGTATAGTAGATAACTTGGTGCAATCCCCTGTCACCATGTCAATGCTAGAAGTCCTCTATTCATGCCCTTCAAAATGAAAATCTCTTCTAACTTCAATGGGCGTTGCGGATCCTTCAGATGATTTTTTTGTTTTCTTTGATGTTGAAAAGTCAGAACATCCCCCCCTGCCTACATCTGTTGCCTTCCAAATACCTGTCAAGATCCAGAATGCCAATGTCTCTTGTTATATCATTGACGAGGGGGCATCAACTTGTGTGATGTCCACTTCTTTTTGGAAGCAACTCGGATCACCCAAGTTAGCTCCTTCCACTATCACCCTTCGTGCATGGGATGGTCACTCTTCTCAGCCCCCTGGCATGTTCCACAATTGTCCTATTACTCTTGCAGGAAATATTATTTCTGTTGACATTGAAGTCATTAATTCTCCCTTAGACTACAACTTTCTATTAGGTCGTAGCTACACTTATGTGATGTTTGTTGTCCCATCTACAGTTCACCGTAAGATGTGCTTTCCTCACAATGGAAATATCGTCATCATCGATTATTTGACATATTACGAACCAAAGTCTTAAACCTCTCCAGAGTCCATTATTTCGTTGATGGTCGATAAACAAATAGTCGAACCTCCGACAAATGTATCATCTAGAGTCTTTAAATATTCCTCTTTTCTTGGTTCATTCCCTGGTCTCCCCCCTCTTACCTCTGACCCTATCTTGTCAAGTGTTTGCATGATACAATCATCTCGGTCTGACATCAAATGGTCATGTTCGACTAGTTAGCAGCCCCCTCCATAGCCTGATCCTAGCACATCGGCTCAGCCTTCAGGACCTCCTCCTCAAGGCCTCTCATTTGTAGCTCATGTCTTGGATCATATTTTTCCTTCTGGAACCGTTCGCCCTGGCCTTAACCATCTCGAAGTTGTCCCTCCTGGCCATTACCCCTTCGGTCAGATACCATTTCTTTCTCCCCCTACTGGAGTATTTTTGGTACCTTTTATGGCTACCTTGTCTCTTCCCAACATGACCCTCAGGATCCCAGTCTAGTACATTGATCCCCCAGCCAATACCCCACCTGTTCAGCCCAAACCTTATACTGATTTGACCTCGGTCCAACCGGTCGCCATGACCCCTCCCTTTTCTTCTGTGCATCAACCACCTCAACCAAAACCTAGTCCTATTGTGAAAGCCTCGAGTGAGGGGGGAAATGCCCACAAAAAGGAACCTAAGGAAAAGGCTGCCCAGACAAACCCTGCTCCTCCTTGGCCTCCAAAGCATACAGCTCCATGTGCTTTGTGTGATTTTTTCGGTCATGCCACCCATATTTTTCCTAAATTTCCTTGTATCAATCCCATGGTGAACGTGGTGTTTCCTGAGTCTAAGGTCCTATAAGTCCCTGTTACTTTACCGAATACAACCAAGAAACTCAAGTCTATGAACACAAACCACCCTTGTGCTTTGTGTGATCTCCATGGCTACCATACCCACCTTTGTCCCCACCTTGCAGACTATTACACCTATTTGGACGTAGTTCTCTAGTACGAGGCCAACCACAATCAGTCCGTCTCTCCTTTACTTGCTTCGGTAGAACTAGAGGACACATCTGCTCCCATTGACATTCCCCCTCCCGATGTTGAGATGAAGGAGGCTTCAGCCACTATCCTCTACTTGTCATCATCTATGAGATCCATGGTGGAAGACCCCTTTGGGGCTTCCCCTTATGTTTCTCCTGACCTCCCTTCAGCGATCACCCTGGGCTCAACATCGGTGGATCCTTCATCTACCTGTTCTTCAGTCACCCTCCATGATGCTGTGCATGTGAACCTCATTTCTCATGATGATGAGTCAGGTAGCTTCATCACGTCATGTGGTATTTTTTCCACCATTTACCCCATCTTCTATTGTGATGAAGACATTATGGAATCATTTAAAACCCATGAATTTATCTTACCCCCCTTGCATCGAAACAACGCATTTGAACCAAATACACCTTTTGGTCATTTCATTGACACACAATGTTTTGGTAAGGGGGCACCCATATCTGAAAGTCTAGGAGAAGAAATTCTCCACAACCCTCCTAGTGCATCTGGTCATGTTGACTCTATAATTACCATTATTCTTCCCCATTTAGAAGAACCTATAGAGTTCCATATCACTTCAGATCACTATAGGTATGATCCACATCATCATTCCTTCATCTTACATCAACAACCCAGTCCCCTAGACATTGTTGTTGAACAACTTGTGTGTGTTCTAGGTGAGCACCAGTTCATTATATCCAAATCCACTCTTTGGGATAATGACACCATGTATGCGAACCTAGAAATTTATTCCATTTGCTTCACATATGTAGTACCGAAATAGATTGGTAATCCTCCACTCCCTTTCTTGAATTGCATCTATCCCACATAAGATAACCATAACATAATCAAATGGTGAACCACATCATAAGAAATTGTTTAGATTCGACTATTCTAAATACATTTGGAATGTAGATAGCATGCTTGGGGGCACCTATGCCCCTCTATCTTCTCACTGTCATATTAAGGATTTAGTGCCTATGAATCTAAATGTTTGAATCCATTATTTTGACAATTGGAACACCATGGGGCTCTACAAAATCCTCTAGATAGGGGCATCATTCCCAACTTTGCATACCAGATCACTCCCCTCCATCACATATGCTTAGGGGGAGTATCCCATGCTTGGGGGAATGATGGCACCCCTGGCCACCTTCTTAATTGATTTCCATAAGTCTCGGTCTAGACCTAATCAATTTAGGCATGGCCGATTGCCCTCCCATTCCTTGGATAGTTGGACCCACTAGCCTCTCTGGTGAGTCATATATCATAGATGTTTGATAGCCTATCTTCAAATATTATACTTTGTGTGATACCATGTTTACCACTTGGTCCCCATGTTTGGCTTGGTGGGTAGGGATGATTCTATTCCTTCTCTAACGATTCATTCTCGTATTCTTTTCTTACCTTCATTCTTCACCAGGACTGTCCTTCCAAGAAGCATTAAGGCCATCTTTAGACAAGTAAGGCCACCTACCTAAAAACTGATGAATCTTGATTCCAATGGTCACTTTTTCCTCTATGATTGCCGCAAGATTTAGGGCATTTTCTCCTCTCTACATTCACCACAGCTATACTTGAAAATGAATCAAATTGGAGGGAAAATGCCTTATTAAAAGAAAAATCCCATATTTTTCTTTCGTCGGCTACAACCCAACCATACCTTGGTTTGAAAAACCATTAACACCATTGGAAAGCTCTCATTGAGCTCTCAAATGTGTATCCATTCATTTTTTGTGATTTGATACTTCACTCGAAAGGATTTTTTCCAAGAAGGGTCACTCCACCGCTTCTCAAAATCGAATTTCTTCACTTGTGACACTTGTACTTGGGGAACCACTTTTCCTTCATACTTTTTGATGCTCGTGTCGATTTTCGTCATGAGTAACCATCTTGTACTCATGTTTTTATGGTCCCCATCAGGCATGTTCTGTGTGGTAAAATCATCGAGTCACCCTTGTTTAGAGCATCCAATTTGAGTCATTATCACATCCATGGAGTATGTCCCGAGTCCCTTTTATCTCCCACCACAGTATTCCATCCTTCATTGCTTTGTACCTCTCTCATGTCACACATTTTGGCCTTCAATCATACCATCCCCTATCCCCTCCACAGTCGAGTCAGTAGCTGCTGTGTCATCCATACCCTTTATGCTCTAACAAGGGAAGTCATCAGAATGCTACTTAGTACCCCCTATTCCACCATTATCCCCGGTGTTATTCTATCAGTTATTATACTATTATCCCTCATGCCTTAGTTGAGGATTCCTCATTGCCTCACCTATGCTGGACCTCCTTCTGTCGACATTAGCTTATTCATTCTATAAGATAGGTCTAGAGGGTAGTGTACCTTGGTTCCAACTTCCACTCTTGTTCAATGCCTTGGATAAAGCAAAGGGACCCTTTATTTCCCTTTTACTTGATTATTTCTCAGTTCCAACTCCTTATGGCATGATCGAGATCCATATACTTGATGGCTTAGTGATGAAGCAGATTGTACCAGTGATTCTTGGGTGTGTGTGAGATGTTTCAGACCTCATAAGGGGGTGGCCCTTCACTTAGCCCCCCACATACTTAGATGACCTATTTACTACAACCTTGGATGCAACTCCATAGATTTGATGATTCCAACCTCAACCACCTGCAATGCCTTTTTAGTTTGCATGTATCATTCAAATTGTTAGAGCCCTTTCCTATTTTACAAGGCCTCTTTGGTTGTACTTATATCTCATGTATTCAAATATTATTGTATAAGTCTTGGATCTTTCCCTAGGCACAATATGTAGGTGGGATCCATTATGTTTTTTATTTGGCTCATGTTTATGCCAGCATGTACTATAGATTTCAGTCCCATGTTTGTTGAACGCACCATTATTCTTTGTACTTTTTTATCTCAACGCGCATAGGTATGACTCCCCCGCCTCATGCAGAATAGGTACTCACTCATAAAAAAGACTTGTCGCACCTGTAAGTCTCACCTCTTCAGGGTTTTGTCCTCTCTCACTTTATTCCTACTTATATTTCTCTCTCTCTAACTCCCCTTCGGTGTCTAGTGATTGTGTTCTTACAATGTACTTCGGTCATGTGGTTAGCTCCTAACATTCGCACATTGGGGGGAAATCTATTACACCAATTTTTGGTCATCTAACATCTTACTATTAGATGGACCAAAGTACACCATGTAAGAAGAATTTTACCATAATAAAATATATTTCACTATGAGAAATAATTTAATAACCCATAGTTTATTAAGTTATTTTTGGTCTAAACAGTAAACCCCATGACGAATAATTAAATGAATCCTTATTTGTTTGATTTTCCTTAAGGGATAATTAACTAAACCATCGGTTAATTAATATTCCTGGTCATATTTAACCCAAAATAGGAAAATTAATTAGATAATCATTATTTATCTTATTATTTTCTAGGAATAATTATTTAAAAGATTATTTAATACTATTCCTTGCTAAGTTTGACTAAATCATTAATAAATAATTGAATAAATCATTATTTATTTAATTATCCTTTAAGAAAATTCTTAAAATAATAAATAAATAATTTATTTATTTATTATTTGTAAATAAAGGGATTCTACCAATTTCAAATTCTTTTTCCCTCCAACAAAAATAATAAAATATTCCATAAAAGTTGGATCTAGATTTGGTTATTAAAATTTTAGTTATGCACCAATATTTAGACTAACTCACTATTTTGTTATAAATAGAAGGGTTTTTCCATTCATTCACTACCTTTTGTTTCCTAGAGATCACTCTTGATCTATACTTTTGGTTTGACTATGATCCTCCCATCATTGTCATATTTTTCTACTTTTTACTTATGAGATCCCTTTGAGTTCCATTTTTTTCTGGGTTTTCTGCACCATCAAGACAAAGATACCTTAGATCTGAAGCGTTGAGGAAATACAAGAACCCATCTCACTGAGGGGGACTAGCAACGTCTTTCTATGTTCCCTTCCCAAGTGTCATAATACAAAAAATTCTTTAACAATTGTTGTTTTGTCCATTGGATGCATGGAGAAACTCTTGCTTATTTTTGTTGTTTAATGTCTTTAACTGCGTAGATATGGATTTTTGTAGCATTTATTCTAATAACTAACTATACATCTAAGGAAATTGGTAGCCATCTTTGATGCTAGGGCTATTTTTTATGCACAAAAAAAAGTGAGACTTTTTCGTACGCCTCTGATTAGAATTCACACTAACACTCGTTAAAATTAGTTGGATGGGGAAAAAATTGGACAAAGTGGATACTTATTCTTCTATGCTTTGAAAGTCGATATGGTGGAAAAAAACTTGAACATGGAACTTCCTGGAAAATTCACTAACAATTAGCCGAACCCTACCATCCTATAAGTTTAGCCTTTGTATGTTGATGCCCCTGCATTACTGAAATCCTAACACTCCTTGGTGTTCATAAGCCTAAGTTGCCTGGTACCCTATTACTGTTCCTTATATTGTTCAAGAAGATCTCGCTATTTACTTCTTCGTGTATCAGCCAAGCCATCATATTCTAGAAATCATTTGTCATCGTCAGTTACTACCATTTTATATTGACGAATTTAAAACAAAATCATATTTTTCCTGTTTTGTGTCAACAGATGTTAGACGTCTCATTGCCTACTTTTTGACAGATCTCTTCCTATTGACTTCAAAATATTATCTAGGAAGTTGATCCAGAAACAGATCATTAGCTCCCAGTCAAATGATTCTATTAGTGTTCGACATCAATGCCTTTTATTCACACTCGTTAGATTGTACTGTGCATCTTGGGGACCATCATCTTTATCAGTGGCCACCCCCGCGTTTGTTTACAGTTTTCATCGTTGAATGGTAATCAAATAATTTCCCGCATGTTTGACTACAAATCCTTCATTCATATGTGCGGAAATATGTATTTTAGTGAAGCGGAGACCAATTCCTTGGGTTGAGGCTTACATCATTTCAACTATGTTTCATCTCCCAAGCTGCGATATTGTTTTCAGAGGCAACTTATCAGATTGATCCTATCATGACACCAGCTTCCACATTGTGCTTATCAATGGACATATTGGTCATATCTCTTTCTTATAGAAATCACTTTGATATAGCTACTAAGCATGGGAATTCCAGATTTGGGGCATATACTTATATTTCTAACATATGTTTTTGTTTCGGGTTTTCCTCAGTCCTCCAGCTCCTCTCGCTCTACTACACATATTGTAAATTATTTTGGCCATTGACTTCGCATATGACCTCACACTTCAGGGTGTATCTATTATAGGAAAAATGACCTCCTCATCAGCTCAGAGGAGAAGGAAACATGGAAATAATAAAAAGACACAAGAAAAGACCAATTTTTCCAAGGTAATGCACCCTAGAGACAACCAGGTCAAGTTATAACGCATCCAAGATATTCAAATAGAGCATTAGTGCCTAGTTTAATGGTCTATCTTGCCTAAGGTGCAGCGTTACCAGTGTTTTCACAAATAAAAGGGATAAATCCCACAGAAACTGAGTGACATTTCCTGATTTTTATAAAAAGGGGTCAATCCAAAAGCAGCAACCTATGGTGTAGGCCTCTTATTGGACGTTTCTAAACACAACTAATCATATTTAGAGGGGAAAAGAAAGAAAAGGCAAGGAAACATCATGATTTTTCCTCATTCAAACTGATTAAGAATATTGGCAAGGTCTACCCTCCCCACTTCCTATAAATTGGAGGCTTGGGCTCTTGGTCAAGGGTTGAAGGTTTGATTTTCTGCAGAGCAGAGATTTATTATTCAGTGTGAGGCTTAAGGATTGGTGAGGTTCATTGAGAAGTGTTAGCCCAAGTATCATTAGACTTGGAGATAGAGGAGAGAGAGAGAGGAGTCGGGAGACTGGGGAAGCTGGCTTGGTTCAAGCATCGGTTGTAATCTTCCTTCTTATACATTAATATAATTGTATCTGTTTTGTCCATTTGATGTTTCAGTGTCACATTTATTATTTATTTTTCTATAAAGCATGATATAAATGGCTCATATTTTCATAGTTTAAATTTGATTATATGCTTGTTTAATTTCTAGTAAGTGAAACAACTGTGAATATTACATGCGTGTTTTGTTGGCTTGTAGGATCTAGATTTGGAGCCGGTGAGGAAAGACTTCAGCCACGTCACTTAGCACTCTCCAACGGATCTGTTGTCTACAAAGAGGTTGTTAGTGTCAGTCTTGTCAAACTGCCATCAGTGATCAAAATATTCTCTTTTGCATTTTCATAATAGGAGTCTCATACTATAGCTTTTCATCACTCCATTAGGTCATGGATCCACTGATGGTTGGGGTCACTTGACCAATTTTCCCTCATGAAAAATACTTGTTGGTTCTCCTCTCTATGGTCTTCAGTCATGATTCATTTCCACTCTGTAGTTCATTTTGTTAGGTCATAGGGTTTGGTCTCATTAGGTTTTAGGGTTCCACCATAGTCAAATTAATGATGAAAGTGTCAATAAATATCAGCAAGGACATGAGGATACCAAATAAACTCAAAGCATAGTATTTGGAAAAGTCAAAGTGTTGTTATTTTAATCTTAATGTAATTTTCAGCTCAAAACATGTTTTGAGATGAAGACAGGGCAATTTGTTTTGATTACAATTTCTTATGTAATTTTATGTCTCCATATGTAATAAGTTGAACTTCAAATTTTCTATCTCCATAACGCCACTCCTAGTCTTTCACAGCCCGTCACCAAGGGTCAAAGGGGATTTTTCTCTATCTCATTTTCAAAAGTGTTCTACCCATGATTTTCAATGCAAATCATATTCTAAGCATGTTCATCAGAAGTAGCTTAGAGAAATATCTCAAATGATATATCACACTCCCAAAATTAGTTTCTGGATCGAGAAATATGCCCAAATGAATAACTGCTCAAAAAGCAAAACTCTGCCTCTTTTTTCCATTATTCCGTTGGCCTTTAATTTTAAATCCCTTACCTTTTTATATATTTTTTTCCTTTACTGCTAAGTCCCTTTTTTTCTTTATAATTTCCATCTCCTACAATCCCGATGCGATGGCTCATCGCCGATGCAATTGCATCGCACCATCGCATCATCGCATTATCGCATTTCCCGTCATGCTGAACCCTGCCATCCCACTTCCGCTGATGTGATAATCCTCCATCACATCACAGTGTTGCATCTTTCCATCACATAGCTTTAAGATTTCCCTGATGCGATCATCATCCATCGCATATTACGATTCTTGCTACACCGCAACCTGCCATCTCCCTTCCACCGATGCGATTGCATCGCAGCATCATATCGCGTGATCGCATATCCCTCCAGTGCTTAACTCCCGCTCTCCAGACTTTCATCGATGTGATAATCCTCCATTGCATCGCACGATTGCTCCCCCTCTAGCACTTAACTCTGCGATTCTGTTTCCTTGATGCGATCATTGTAGCATCGCATCTCATAATCGCATATCGACTTCCCCTTGTGCTTAAATCTCGCTCGCCCGATTTCCCCAATGTGATCATCGTACCATCTCTACATTGCTCCATCACTCATCCATCGCTCATTGCATCGGAACCTCGCTCCACCTCCCATCGCATCACTCCATCACCCGTCGCTTGTCGTTCATCGCTCCAATCGCTCCATCGCTCATCGCATATCGCGATTTCCTTCACACAAAGTCTTTCTGCTGCTCTTCCGCTTGGGATTGCGATTCCCGGGCCCACCATTTCTTTTCACTCTTTTCAAAGGAAAATGGATTTTCTCCGTTTAAAAGGGGCACATTCATTTTATTGGTTTAAAATGGTTTTCTTCAGCAAAAAGGTTAAAAGGGGCGGATATTCTGTTAAGGCTGTAAGTAAATGTAAATATAGATATCATTACAACATCAACCATGAAACGACATCAAACGATAAATGAGGGGGCAAGACGATTCCAGATTTGTTTTCCTTCCATTGGCTAGAGTAAATGTAACATATAATACTTTTAGATGGTTGAATATATAGTTTCCTCTCTTTCAAAGGTATATCATTGGGTTTTTCTATCTTCGGGTTTTTGTTTAGGGGAAGGTGAAACAACTCCTCTTTTTACAGATTTGCCTCCTGAGGCTAGTCTATTTAATGTAATTTTTTAGTCATTTGTAGGGGTTGGAAAAGGTTGGAATCACAGGGGGTGCTCTGAGCTTGATTGTAGATATTTGTAACCAGTTTGGCAGGAAATTAATAAGATTTGCAGCTATTTTTTATGGGATCCCTATGGTATGGAATTTTAGCAAAATTTCTTCTTTTGTAATCATTTCTTAAATTTTATGTATTCCATCATTCATTCCATTGATTTCTATTGAATGTTTTCAAGTTAGATATGTAGAATCCATTGTTACAGTGCTCTGCCTTGGGAAATCATTCAATATTTTATGTTTTCCTCTGTTTGAAAAGGATTCATCTCATATGCCCTCCTCAGCTCCTCACCAATCTTAAACACTTCACAATCATAAATCCAAAGGTGTTAAAGTCCATGCCTACCTTGCCCCATAGAATACTTTGCATTTCTGATTTGATTTCCCCGACTTAAACTGCCCAACTCCATCTAATCCAACAAACACCAAAAAAATCTATCAAAACCTTTCGAGCTACTATACCTAGCCTAAAATCATTTTTCATAGTCATCCTTGACTAAGATTTCTTACGGAGAGAGCCCTCTCCCTCCCTTGTAGGGCTAGCTACAAGGTTAAGTGTGGTTTTTGGTTACCCTGGCTTGCCTTCCTTCAGCCTGAGGTCAATCTAGGTGATAACATAGTGGCGACCATAGTGGGGAAAAAATAGAAAACGAAAGACTCATCGCCCCAGTAATATCTTCCATATAAATTTTTGAAATTTGGATGATGAGTTTAAGGATTTTTTAGGCTGAAGTAGAACATTTCAAAGTAAAAATTTTGAAATTCGACCACACTGGCTTCAGAGAAATACACAAGGGCCAATCCTAATCCAAATCCTCCCCTTATATTTTAAAATCCTAGGTTTAGTCTGCGTATAATCGGAAGACAAGAAAGTTTAGTAAGCCCTAGACCTATTTTCAGATCCCATTCCTGGCCCAGTGAGTGGTTGTTCATTGAAGACCTCCCTCTTGATGCGTGTTTTGAGCTTTCTTTGTTTAGAAAAAAATCCGAAACTGCACTTGATGACATAGTTTTAGACCTGGAGTTTCTTGCAGATCTTGAAATTCAAAAGGCAAACAAATCAATTAACAATTATATCTTAAACTCTTCTCAATCATATATTACTATCTTAAAGTTCAATAACTCTCTCTCTGGGCATCAGATTGGAGTACCGTAAAAAGTGGTATCAAGTACACGGATTGTAGTGTCTTGGCTATCAATTTCAGAGACAAAGGACGAAACAGTGACACGTGGCAAGTCATACAAGTTCTCTCTACTGAACCAGTCTAAAATTAGGTCATTGTGCTAGATTGGACACAAATTTGTCTTGGAGAATCTAAATTAGGTCAGACCTATGGCATTCGAAAGATAATTCAGAGGGATACGTTGGTACCAAAGTTAAAATATTGAAGTGCTGCAATCACAGAGTTAATATAATTTGAATATCAAGCCCCTCAAAAGCAAGAAAAAGGTGTGTATTTTTTTTCGAATTGCATAAGTCTTGTTTGAAGAATCAATTTGAATTGATTCCAAGGGCATATTGTAGAAAAAATATCAGTATTGGGTTCTAAAAGATGCCCCGTAAAAATAATTCAACACCCATTAAGCCTTCAGAAGGCTCTACTGTGACTCATGAAGATGAAGAATTGCAACATGATCTATCAAAATTACAAGAGCAAGTGCAACAAATTTCACTCTCGCAAAGAGCAACAAAAAATGAAATGGAAGTTTTGAAGAAAGGTATGGAAGCTAAGATGGATGGCATGGAAGATGGCATGTAAGCTAAGATGGATGACATGAAATACAACATGGAAAACAACATGGAAAATATGAAGAATGATCTAAAAGCAGACATCGAAGGTTTGACAAAGTTGATACAAGAAATGTTTCCTAATGGTTAAAAGATAGTAGAAGAACCTCATGATGAGAAACAAATAAATGTTAATCGTGATTTCATAAACTCTAATGTTGGTGGGAAGAACCACCATATTCCAAAAATGGATATGAGGAATTTTGATGGAAAGGATCCTGTAACATGGATATTACAGATGGAGCAATATTTTGATCTCCATAACGTGCAAAACACACAAAAGGTACGCATTGCAACTTTACATTTAGAACAAAATACATTTGTATGGTATCGATGGCTTTGCTCCTGTAAAAAAATTGTCACTTGGTCAATTTTTAGAGAGGAAATGATAGCACATTATGAGGATACAAAGAGCAACACCTTCTTTAGCCAATTGATAAATCTCAAAAAAAAGGGTTTTGTGGGGCAGCACATTAAGGACTTCCAAAAATTGAATATAAGGGTAACTGATATTCCAGAGGAACATAGGATTGATCTCTTCATAGGAACTTTAAAGGATAACATACAACATGAAGTTCGCATTCTGGAACCTGATTCATTGGAGAAGGCATTCAGGTTGGCAAGAAAAGTTGAATGTAAAATTATGGCGACAAGGAAGCCTACCACTCAATTCTATAAAGAAGGAAGTGTTGCTACGCCTAGATTTCCACAACCTACAAGGTTGACACCACAACAATTGGAAGAAAAAAAAGAAAAAGGGCTTTGCTACAGTTGTGATAGCAAATACACTAAAGGTCATAAGTGTGCTGAGAAGAAATTATTTTACATAGATTGTGAAGAGGAAGAAGAAAATGAACAAGAAGAGGATATACACCTGGAACCAGCCCTAGAAGAGGAAGAAATGAATCTGACCATATCGTGTAATGCACTGGCGGGAATTACCACTCCTCAAACTCTCAAGATACAAGGAAAAATCAAGAAGAAAAAGGTAATAGTGTTGATTGATTTAGGTATCACTCATAATTTTATTCATTGTAAGGTAGCCAAGGAATTAAATTGTTTCGTATACCCAGCACCAGAATGTCAAGTGATGGTTGCAAATGGAGGAACTATAAATTGCTCTAGAAAATGCCATAATATCAAGCTAACCATGGGGGAATATGTACTGACTAGTCCAATGCTTTCCATTCCTATGGGAGGTGCTGATGTTGTACTAGGAGTACAATGGTTACAATCTTTGGGGATGGTAGCTTTTAATTTTCAAGAACTCTTCTTGAAATTTTTTTCAAAAGGAAAGGAAGTCGAATTACGGGGTATTGAAGGGAAGCCGGGAAGGATAATAAGCTCTAATGTCATGACAAAGTTTCTAAATAAAGAACAATGAAGTGTAATTGCACAATTATGCTCACTAGAAGTTCCGACATCAAAATCATCTATTTCTGCAGATCTCCAACAAGTCTTGGACAATCATTCCAAGGTGTTTGAAACTCCCAAAGGACTCCCACCTATTCGTGATCATGATCATGCTATTCATTTGATTCCAGAAAATGTTCCTCCAAACATTAGGCCTTATAGATATCCTTACTTCCAAAAGAGCGAAATTGAACGTATGATTGCAGAAATGTTAGAGGCAGGTATAATTCAACCTAGTCAAAGTTCTTTCTCTGCTCCTGTAGTATTGGTACACAATAAGGATGGATCATGGCGAATGTGTCCAGATTATAGGGAGCTCAATAAGCTCACCATTGAGGACAAATTTCCCATTCCTGTGATTGATGAATTATTGGATGAATTACATGGAGCAATTTATTTTACCAAGTTGGATCTTCGTTCAGGATATCATCAAATTAGAATGAAGGCTGAAGATATTCCAAAAACAACATTTCGAACTCATGAGGGTCATTATGAATTTTTGGTCATGCCTTTTGGCCTTACCAATGCGCCTTCTACATTTCAAGGGTTGATGAATTCCATTTTCAAACCCTTCCTTAGAAAATTTGTGCTAGTATTTTTTGATGATATACTAATCTACAACGGGTCTTGGAAGGATCATGTTGAACATGTTGACAGGGTGCTCAAACTATTGTAGGAGAAACAATTATATGCAAAAACATCCAAATGTTTCTTTGGAGTACAAGAGGTGGAATATCTGGGTCATATTGTATCTCACGAAGGTGTTAAAGTAGACCCTTACAAAATTAAAGCCATTAAGGAATGGAAAGTCCCTACAACCATAAAGAAGTTGCGAGGATTTCTTGGGTTAACAGAGTATTATCACAAGTTTGTTAAGAATTATGGGAGAATAGCAGCACCTCTAACAACATTATTGAAGAAACATGCATTTTCATGGACTCCTGAAGCAACTAAGGCCTTTGAACATCTTAAAGAGGCAATGTGCCTAGCACCGGTCTTAGCTACGCCAGACTTCACAAAAACCTTTATTGTGGAATGTGATGCCTTAGGAAATGGAATTGGTGTGGTTTTAATGCAGGAAGGAAGACCCATTGCTTTTGAAAGTCGTCCAATCAAAGGAAAGTATTTACAAAAACCTATTTATGAGAAGGAAATGTTAGCAATACTGCATGCACTAAAGAAATGGCGAACTTACCTAATGGGAAGACACTTCAAGGTAAAAACTGAACATGATAGTCTTAAACACTTTTTGGAACAAAGACTATCTTCAGAAGAGCAGCAAAAATGGGTCACAAAGATGTTGGGTTATGACTTTGAAATAATCTACAAAAAAGGAAAGCTTAATGTTCTTGCAGATGCACTCTCAAGAAAGAATGAAGAGGTGGAAGCATTTCTTTGTGCGATTTCTATTATCCAACCAGATTGGATAACTGAAGCAAGAGATGAATGGAAGAAGGACAAAGATGTATGGACACTCATTCAAAAGTTGCAGCAAGATCCTAGTACATCTGATACATTTAGTTGGAAAAATGATTCCTTATGGTACAAAGATCGCTTATATCTTTGTAAGAATTCCCAACTAAAACAAAATATTCTTTCGGAATTGCACACTTCTCCTTTAGGAGGACACTCAGGATTTTTAAAAGCTCACCACAGGGTGAATAAAGAATTGTTTTGGGATGGCCTTAAATCTGATATTCAAAAGTTTGTGGCGGAATTTTTGGTTTGCCAGCAGAATAAAGTGGAAACAATTAAGACCCCGGGACTTCTACAACCTTTATCCATTCCAAGTCAACGTTGGGAGGAGATTTCAATGGATTTTATCATAGGTTTACCTATGTCCGAAGGAAAGAGTGTCATCATGGTGGTAGTTGATAGACTTACAAAGTATGCACACTTTTGTGCATTATCTCATCCATTTAAAGCAAGTACAATTGCTACTACATTTATGGACAGAATTCAAAAGCTACATGGAAGCCCAAGGGTCATTGTGAGTGACAGAGATCCCATTTTTATTGGAAATTTTTGGACGGAGTTATTTCTTGTTTGGGTACTCAATTAGCTCATAGCTCATCTTATCATCCTCAATCTGATGGCCAAACTAAGATAGTAAATAAATGTTTGGAAGGATATCTTCGTTGTTTTGTATATTATAAACAAACACAATGGGTCAGTTGGTTACCTCTCGCTGAATGGTGGTATAACACTTCCTTCCATACTGCAGCAAAAACGAACCCATTTATGGCACTTTATGGATATCATCACCATCCATCACATCATCTTTAAGGGAAAATTCGAAGGTTCAAGCAGTGGAAGATCACATCGAGCATCAGCAAGAAGTTCTCCAACTGTTAAAGGATAACCTGAATTTGGCACAAAATCGAATGAAACAATAGGAAAATCAACATCGCAGCGAGAGAAGTTTTGATGTAGGAGATTGGGTATTTTTACGGCTACAACCATACAAAAAAATGTCCCTCAAGAAAGCTAAGAAGGATAATAAATTATCGCCAAAGTAATATGGTCCTTACAAGGTGCTGCAAAAGATTGGTAGTATGGCATACAAATTGGAGCTTCCTGCTTCTTCGTGAGTACATCCAGTTTTCCATGTTTCATGCTTAAAGAAGGTTATAGGTGAAAATATTCTAGTTCAAACAATATTGCCAGAACTTGATGAGGAAGGAAAAATCATATTGGAACCTGAAGCGGTCACGAAAAAAAGAACTCGACAACTATGGAATCAATCAATTTCAGAGTATCTCATCAAGTGGAAGAACTTACCCATTGAAGATTCTACATGGGAGGATGAGAATTTTATACATAAGCACCAAGAGCTACTCAAGCATTGAGAACAACACTTTTTTGAAGGAGAGGGGCATGTTAGGTCCCTATATTACTAGTATAGTCCCTTATTGTTGTTAGTGTAACCCCCTTATTGTTATTATTGTACCCTTGTAACCCCCATTTTGTTATTATTGTACCCTTAAATTATTATTGTTAGGTCGGCTAGGATTACATTGTGGCCCACTAGGATTACATGATGGCCCCATGGACTCCTATATATAGAAAGGAGGTTTTGTAAATTGTATCATCCAAGAATTTTTCATTTATGTAATGCAATGGAGGTTTCCCCCTCGAAGTGGCTTATTTCTAAGGCATTGATATCTCTTTTCTTCTATTTTTGGAGCTGGTTACTCAACACGAATAGTGGAGAAGATGGTTGACCAGTTGACTATCTCAGATAGACATGAAACACCAATCTGAAATCCAAATTTCAAAGGACAATAGCAACCCCAATTCCGAATCAAGTAGAGGGAACATAAAACGAAAGACCAAACAACACAAACATAGCAGATCAAAACTCCTTTGCAGAAAAATTATGTTCATGGAATGGAAACATATGATGATGATGATCCGATAGTTAAAGCTAATCATTTTTTCACTACCGATGATACGCCCATATTTCTAACAGAATATGAAGAATATGCAGTGGTTCCAGACACTCAAAGAGATGAAGATTTCATATTGGCAAATGACATAGTTTTAGAGGAAGAGTCCGATGATTATCAACGAGGATATATGAATGCTTTTACAGAACAACAGAAGAAATATTCATTGAGGAGCAGAGATGTGCCAATCAATCCCATTCAGAAAATGAAAGAGCTGATATAAAAGAATGACTCTTCAAATATTTAGAGGGAAGGGAAAGAACCTCCTGATCCAACTTCCAGCAAAGTATCCTCGACAAATAAAATTGCAGATGAGATGAATAATCAGCCAAGTGCAGTGAAGGAGCAAGTGGAGAAGAAATATATTCCCATCAAAGAGGTAGAAAAAGCTTCACATTTTAATTTAGAAAATTAAATTGCTAAGTTGAACGTGTCCATTTCCTTAGCTTAGTTGGTGAAGAAAAACACTTATAAACATCAGGTATCTATAATTTTGCAAATAGACTCCATGTCAGATATATTAAATGTCAAAGATGATCATCGTGAACTCATTTTTGGTCCTGCCATAGAAGGTCAGTCTGAAGATAGTGAAGTCCCCCCCTTTTACCTGAGTCTTAGATTGCATGAGTACATTTTAGACAATGCTATGTTCGATTCCAAAGCTTCTCACAATTTGATGCCTAAAGCCATTATGGAGAAGTTGGGTCTTGATATTACCCACAAATACCATGATATATATTCCTTTGACTCCGGTAGGGTCCGTTGTATTGGTCTTATCAAAGACTTGGTAGTGTCTTTAGATCAAATCCCAACCAAGAATGTTTTGATGGATGTGGTTGTTGCTGACGTTCCACCATGGTTTGGTATGCTTTTGTCTAGATCGTGGGGTGAAAAACTTAAGGGAAATATACAACTTGATTTCTCTTATGCTACCATTCACGTGTTCGGTCAATTCAGAAAGCTATACAGGGAGAAGAAAATGAAATATATGATAACTAACAAGGAGAAGCTAGTTAATCATCCAATTAATGTTGTCCATACAGATTTAGAATCATTTGTACTATATTCAGATAGTGGTTTGAATGATGAAGATGTTCAGTTGGTAGAATTAGATGAGGTACCAGAAATTTCAGAGAATTTTAGGGAAGTCCTTAAACAAGAAAAAGAAAAAGTAGCAAGCCTTTCTAAGCTTTCCACTAGCCAGAAGTAAAAGGTCAGTGAACAATAGAAACATTAAGATATTAGTCAAGGTAAGGTAGAGAAAGAAACAACATTTCAGCATCTAGAAGAGGAGGAAGGCCTTTGGAGCATGTATTTTGATGTAGTTGTTGGTAAGGATGGTGTTGGTATAGGAATATGGATTCGGAGCCCTGTGTTCCAGCCTGACAGAGTTCCTAGTAATGTTAGAGTATGTGCTTATAAGTTGGCTTTTGAATGCTCTAACAATGAAGCAGAGTATGAAGCTTTGATTGCAGGTCTGAAAATTTTGAAGTAGTTAAATGCACAAAGGATTTCTCTCTATGGAGATTCATAGTTGGTAATAAAATAGGTAAAAGGAGAGTATCAAGCAAAGAATCCATGATTAAAAGCCTATAGAAATGTGGTCCTAGACATCCTTAGAATTTTTTCTGAATATATTTTGACAGAAGTACCCTGAATTCAGAATCTTATTGCAGATTCACTTGCCACTACAACAAGCAATTTGAAGATTCCAATGAACTCCAACAACAAATTTGAAATTCATGTTAAACATTGGCCTGTTGTTCTAGATAATTTAAGGTATTGGCAAGTGTTTTGGGATGACAACGAAATCAATGCTTTTTTGCAGAATGAAGGAAAACTCAAGGATGCTTCCATAGATGGTGATTGTGATACCGATGAACAAGAGATTGAAGAAAATCAGATGTATGTTTTGCAGCTGAAAGATAATGTTATTCCTAGAGGTCTCGTACCTTTAGAGGAGCTTTTTGATCAAGATGATGTTGCAAGAAAGCCGAGCTTGGTGCCTATTGATAAAGGAGTTGAGGATGTCAATGTTGGAACAACTGACAAGCCTAAGTTTGTGAAGTTATTAAAAGCATTGTCTCCTGATGTAAAAGCCCAGTATGTTAAATTAATTTCTGAATTTTCCGATGTGTTTGCATGGGATTACTCAGATTTGAAGGTATATGAAAAAAATATAATTCAGCATACTATTCCTATCAAGCTGGATCATAAGCCATTTAGACAGATGCTGAGAAGGATTAATCCAAAGTTGCTTCCGTCCATTGAAAAAGAGGTAAACATATTGTCTGAAGCTAGTATCATTGTTCTAATTAGATTTTCTGATTAGATTTCAAATTTAGTCCCAGTACAAAAAAAGACAGGAGAAATAAGGTTGTGCATAGATTTCTGGAATCTCAATAAAGTATCCTTAAAGGATAACTATGCACTTCTGAAGATGGATCATATTCTACAAAGAGTAGTTCGAGCATCGTGGATGTCACTACTCGATGGTTACTTCAGCTATAATCAGATCTTGGTGCATGAAAAAGACCAAGACAAAACTACTTTTACAACACCTTGGGGAACTTTTTTGTATGCCAAAATGCCATTTGGACTGAAGAATAATGGAGCCACTTTTCAGTGAGCAATGGACATCGCTTTTGCTAATGAGAAAGAAGTTTTTCTGGTTGTTTATTTAAATGATTTGATAGTATTTTTTGGTTCTGATGATGAACACCTACACCACTTGAGGATTTTATTTCAGAGATGCATAAATTTTGGGATTTCTCTCAACTCGAAGAAAAGTATTTTTGCTATGGATGAGGGTAAGCTTCTTGGTCATATCATTTCTAAAGACGGTATCCACATTGATCCTTCAAGAGTGGAGGCAATTCAGCACATAGATTTCCTACATAACAAAAAGGAGATTGATGCATTCAATGGTAATATGAACTTCTTATGGAGATTTATACCCAATTTGGCGGAACATTTACGAGAAATGACTAATATGTTGAAAAAGGACAACACCATAAAATGGAGTGAGGATGTTATGAAGTCATTTAATTTGGTAAAGTTTGCTTTGTCCAATGCCCCAGTCTTGATTAGTCCCGATTACACTCAAGATTTCATTATATTTTCATTTGCATCGGAGCATACCATGGCTGCGGTATTTTTTTTTTTTTTTTTGAATAAGACTAAATCTATTAAGAAAAACCATATGGTACAATCATAGTTTTTCTAGAAGGAAAATTAAAGTAACCGGGGAGCCGAAAATGATAGATATCAACCTCGGCCCCTAAAAGCAACCTAGTACAAGCAGAAAGTAACAACGAGAACTGAAAGCATAAAAAGAGACAAAGGGGTCTACCCAGATTGTGTAGGAACCTACAAACAACATTTTTTCACTTTCTTTTTGCTGACTTTAACCCAGCCATTATGATTTGACTGGACAAGAACCAATTTTTGACAATTATGTTCTAAAGGAGGAGTCTCCTTATTTGAATTAGAGATGTGTGCATTTCTGCAATATCTACGTTGCTGAGGGATCTATAGGGCCTATCGAGGGGGAGTCCTTTGCCAACTTAGCAATTTCTTAATTCACATCGTTTCCTTCCTCATCCGAGTTGAAGGAATCTATGACATCCATGGGTGGTGAATCACATGGCTTCCAGCTCTTCGATTTGGATTTACCTTTTTTATTCTTTGTTTTGTCGAGGAACGTGGCACATGAGTTTTGGAGATGCCCCATCTAATGGTAGTGACGACACCGAAAGGCGGTTTTCTCATAGTCCAAGGTTTGGGCCCAATGGAAGTCCCGAATTTTGAGATCTATCTTGTCAGGTAGCTCGTTACTGATGTCTATTTCTACACAAATTATTCCAAATGTGTATATTCCTTTCTCCCCCCTTGAGGTGTCCATGGCTAGGAAGCGGCCTAGAGTATTCCCAATTCCTTGGAAGACTGCGAAGTGCTAGAGGTGCATAGGGAGATTTGGAAGTCTAACCCAAATGGGAAGTTTGGTGATGACAGTTGTGGAAGGGTCGAAATATAGAAACCATGGAGTAAGGAAGAGCCTTGCTGATCCCCAGAACCAAGGACCTTCTGTAAATGCTTTCTGATAGTCTTCATTGAAGGAAAAGGCCACAATGAAGAAGCCTTTCAAAAAAAAGAAGACCTTGTAGTTGTTGGTCTAGTTGGAATGGATCCATTGGTAGAGATCTACAGTTCGAGGCTAGAGGCCATTAAACCTGCAAGTGATAGCCTTTTCTGCAAACGTTTGAAATTGGGTCTCCAAAGTCAGATGGGTGATCTCAATGGAAGTGGTTTCCTCCCTTTTTTCCGCCAGGAAAGGCTTGGGAGCCTCCGCTGGTTGAGCAGCTCTCTTAGATGGCTGCGAATGAACTGCATCCTTGTAAGAGAAGGAGGGAGCCGTAAAGGTTTTCCCATTGGCTCCTCCTCTCAAACCTAGGGAGAGTGTAACTGAAGCATATTTTTTGATATTGTAATAAGACAGGGGTAGAGAATCTTCAAGTTGTTTACCTCTGTAAAGTAGCCTCATGAGATCTGAGGGGATCCCCAATCTGAGTTCGAGATCTTGTAGAATATCCTTCACCAGATTCATAGCTCATACCCAGAGAAGCTTTGTTTCACCAGATAGAAGAGAGATCTAGATCTGATAAGCAGAGGGTGAATGATCTAAAATCCTTGGCTCTCCATTTCTAGCCAGCTTCTGACCTATGCAAATTCGTTGATTCCCTAGATCCAAAGGGCTTTTGGCGTTGAAAGAAATTATATAAGGATCATCGGTAACTGGACCAAACAGGCCTGAGAGCACCAAGGCATCAGTGGCCAGACAGGGGATGTGGGCAACTTACCGCAGATCCTGGCCTTTCTTACTAAATATGGTTGTACTGTGCTGCAGATCAGCTAGAGCAACTTTTGTAGCAGCAACCAAAGTAGGGAACTGGCACTTACGATTCTAGTTGATAAAATTTCGATGTCAAATCGAGCTCTTCAAGCAGCTATTGAAGGCTCCAAGCTGCAGATTTGAGGGAGGTGTGACTGCAACCATGAATGATTCAGAGAAAGCGTGCTGGGTCTCATACCCTTGGGCGATGGCATCCCATAGTAGGAACGGGCTCTTCTGGTAATGGAAGACGACATCTTGATGCTGATCGTGGGGAGAAGCTGCTACAGTAGTCGCGACCGCGGGAAACACAGAGACGGCCAAGATTTTGGAGCAAGAAACCCTAAGCTTCTCCATCACTCGATCCTGGATGATGGAATTGTATTTTACTTCCCCATGGCTACGGTATTGATGCAAAAGAAAGATAATATTCAATAGCCCATTGCTTTTTTTAGTAGGACTATTCGAGACACTGCCTTGCGGTATAATATCATTGAAAAACAAGCATTGGATTTATAAAAGCATTAAATTATTTCAGAGTGTACATTCTGCATTCACATACCACAGCATATGTTACTAATGTAGCAGTAAAATATGTGCTGGTGCAAACTGATCCAGAGGGAAGAAGAGGTAAATGGATAGCAGCAATGTTGGAATATGATTTGGAGATTAAACCCACAAAGTTAATCAAGGGACAAGGCTTGGAAAAACTAATGGCACAATCAAACCTGCGTGCCCTGGACATAAATATCATAGCAGCAATGTTGAAGGATGAGGATGATGGTTCACTTATTCCAGTTTTAGAAATTTTTCTCCAATCACCATGGTATTTAGACATAGTTTATGTTCTTCAGCATCTTTAGCCACTTCCAGGGATGTCTAGAAGAAAAGGTAGATCACTAAAACTCAAGTCTGCTAAATTCTGTATTTTAAATAGTGCTCTTTATTGGAAAGATCTGGGAGGTATTCTACTTAATTTCTTGGTTGAAGATGAGGCTTAGCAGCTGATGCATGAATTTCATAAAGGTGATTGTAGTGGTCAATTTTTTTGGAAAACAACAGCTAAAAAAGTATTTAGAGTAGGATATTATTGGCCGACTCTATTTTCAGATTTGTATAAAACAGTGATGAGCTACCATGAGTGTCAAGTTTTTCAAGGAAAAAGGAAATTGCTTCCTCTTCCTTTGAAACCAGTTCAAGTAAATTCACCTTTCTAGTAGTGGGAACTTGAATTCATAGGGGAAATCCATCCTCAATCATCAGCACATCATCGATGGATCTTGACAGCTACTGATTATTTCACCAAATGGATTGAGGCCATTCCAGCAAGGCAGGCCACGAATATGGTAATTATTCAATTTTTAGAATCAAATATATTTTCTCATTTTGGGTGCCCTCACAAGATCATAAAAGATAATGCAACGACATTTAAATCCAAGAAGATGGTGGAGTTCTACCATAGGTACAATATTATACTAGGCCATTCGATAGCATACTACCCGTAGGGCAACAGATTGGCAGAGTCATCAAATAATACTTTGGTGAATATAATCAAGAAAATTTTGGAACTGAATAAGAGGAATTGGCATAGAAAAATTGTTAACGCATTATGGGCTAACAGAGTTAGTAGCGAGAAATCCATAGGTATGTCACCATTCGAATTGGTTTATGGCACTGATTCAATATTTCCTACATCACTTACAGTTTTGGTCATGAGATTAATACAAGAAGCTGGTAGTGAAGAGGATGATATTCAGTGAAGGATTAATCAAATGATCCACCTTCAGCAAACAAGGGAAGAAGTTTCTCAAAAAACATGGATGAAACATCAAGAAAATCAACCCATAAAACCAAAACAAAAAATTTGGTTAGAAGATATGATGTGGAAGATGGGATTAAAAATAAGGACAAGCGAAAGGATATTAGTTAAGTAACCTATGGAAAGAAATGGTATAATATTTGACCATCAGGAGGACGAACACTGTCATGAAGATGGATGGTCAGAATTGCTAAGACGTTGAATGGTAGGTTTTAGAAAGCACTATTAATTTAAAGATGATTCTGGTGTTCGCATTCATTGTGCATGCCATATTTATTTTACATTTTTGGTCATCTAACTTTTCATCATTAGATGGACGAAAGTACCATATGAATGGTTTTACTGATAAAACTGCTTTCACTATGTTAATTCGGAAACCCCAAAAAGAATAATTAATTAAACCATAATTTAATTATTATTCCCAGTCATGTTTAACCCAAAAACAAAGAAATTAATGAGATAAACCCATAGTTATCTTATTATTTTCTAGGAATAATTATTTAATAATATTCATTGTTAAATATGACCAAATCAACCACCATTAATCAAATAAATCATTATTTATTTGATTATATCCCAACCACTTCCTTAAAAAGATAAATAAATCATTTATTTATTTATTTTTCACTAATCGAGGGATTTGACCCAAGTCAAACACCCTTTCCCTCCAACAAATAATAATAAAATATTCCATAGAGGTGGATCTAGATGTGATTAACATTATTTTAATCATGCACCAAGATCTAGAAGGACCCAATATTTTGTTATAAATAGGAGGTTTTTCCCCATCATTCTTCACCTTTTGTTGCATATTAGATCACTCTGGATCTATACACTTGGTCTCATTTCTGCCATTTTGCTCCCATTGAGCTCTACCTTCTACATTGGGTTTTCTACATCTACAAGAGAGAGAAAGCTTAGATCTGAAGTGCTGAGGACTACAAAGAACACATCCCATTGAGGAGATCTGGATACACCTTCTTGTTTCCTCCCAGGTGCCCTGTAATATAAAAATTCATTCAAAAATCGTGTTCTTGTCTTGTCTGTTGGATGCATGGAGCAAACTCTTTACTTTACTGCTTAATATCTCTCCATTTATAGATCTGTTTGTTGCAGCACTTTAACTGCTAATTGCAGATCTGAAGATGTTTTGCAGCCATTATTGTTGTTAGGGCTATTAGTTATGCGTAGCTAAAGTGGTTCTTTTTCGTACGCTTCGACAAAGAATTCATACTAACAATATTCATTTTCGGTAAGATTTTAGGTACACAATCATTGAAGCTTGGGGCCCGAAGTGAAGACTATAAAACTTGAATGATATGTGTAAGGTTTTCTGGTTTTGATTTAAGTTTAGAGTCATGGTTTGAGTCACGAGTTAGTCTGCATCGTGTCAGTTTTTATTATTTGAAGTATTTTGACCGTATTTACCAATGGATAAGGCTATTAGGTCTACAGTGTTCTTGGCACCTCCAAGGAGCTACCATCCCCATTGGAGCCAATGTTTGTGTCAGTCTTGTCATACTGCCATCAGTGATCAAAATCTACTCTTTTGCATTTGCATAATAGGAGTCTCATACTATAGCTTTTCATCACTCCATTAGGTCATGGATCCACTGATGGTTGGGGTCACTTCATCTGTTCTCCCTCATGACAAATACTTGTTGGCTCTCCTCTCTATGGTCTTCAATCATGATTTATTTTCACTCCGCAGTTCATTTTTTAAGGTCATAGGGTTTGGTCTCCTTAGGTTTTAGGGTTCCACCATAGTCAAATTAATGATGAAAGTGTCAATAAATATCAGCAAGAACATGAGGATGACAAATAAACTCAAAGCATAGTATCTGGAAAAGTCAAAGAGTTATTCTTTTAAGATTAATGTAATTTTCACCTCAAAACATGTTTTGAGGTGAAAATAGGGTACTTTGTTTTGATTATAAATTCTTATGTAATTTTATGTCTCCGTATGTAATAAGTTGAACTTCAAAGCTGCTATCTCCATAAAGCCACTGTTAGTCTTTCGCAACCTATCAGCAAGGGTTAAAGGGGCTTTTTCTCTGTCTAGTTTTCAAAAGTATTCTACACATGATTTGCAGTGCAAATCATATTCTAAGCATGTTCATCAGAAGCAGCTCAGAAAAATCTCTCCAACGGTATATCACACTCCCAAAATCAATTTCCCGATCGGGAAATATTCTCAAATGAATAATGGCTCAAAAAGCACAACTCTGCCCCTTTTTTCCATTATTCCGCTGACCTTTAACTTTGAATCCCTCACCTTTTTCTATATTTTTTTCCTTTACTGCCAAGTCCCTTTTTTCTTTTTAATTTCTGTCTCCTACAATCCCGATGCGATGGATCATCACCGATGCGATCGCATCGCACCATCACATCATCACATTATCACGTTTCCCATCGTGCTGAACACTGCCATTCGGCTTCCGCCGATGCGATAATCCTCCATCACATTGCAGCATCACATCTTTCCATCACGTAGCTTCATCATTTCCATGATGATATCTTCGCGCATCACATATTGCAATTCTTGCTTCACCGCAACCCGCCATATTGCATCATATCACTTGATCGCATATCCCTCCAGCGCTTAACTCCCACTCTCCCGACTTCCGCTAATGTGATAATCCTCCATCACATTGCGCGATCGCTTCAACACTTAACTCTTCCATTTCGTTTCCCCGATGCGATCGTTGCATCATTGCATCGCATCATCGCATATCGAATTCCTTTCACGCTTAACTCTCGCTCGCCTGATTTCCCCAATGCGATCATTGCACCATCACTGCATCGCTCCATTTCTCATCCATAGCTCATCGCATCGGACCAGCACTCCACCTCCCATCGCATCACTCCATTTCCTGTAGCTTCTCGTTCATCGCTCCAATCGCTCCATTTCTCATCGCATATCGCGATTTCCTCCACCCAAAGTCTTTTCGCCCCTCTTTCGCTTATGGTTGCGATTCCTGAGCCCACCATTTATTTTCACTCTTTTCAAAGTAAAATGGATTTTCTCCATTTAAAAGAGGCACATTCATTTTATTGGTTTAAAAGGGTTTTCTTCAACAAAAGGGTTAAAAAGGGCGGACATTCTGTTAGGGCTATAAGTAAATGTGAATACATAGATCATTACAGCATCAACCACGAAATGGCAGCAAACGATAAATGAGGGGATAGGACGGATCCAGATCTTTTTTCCTTCCATTGGCTGGAGTAAATGTAACATATAATAATTCCATATGGTTGAATATACAGTTTCCTCTCTTTTAGAGGTATATCGTTGGGTTTTTCTATCTTCAGGTTTTTTTTTAGGGGTAGGTGAAATAACTCCTCTTTTTACGGATTCTCCCCTTGAGGCTAGTCTATTTAATGTAATTTTTCAGTCATTTGTAGAGTTTGGAAAAGGTTGGAATCATAGGGGGTGCTCTGAGCTTGATTGTACATATTTGTAACCAGTTTGGCAGGAAATTAATAAGATTTGCAACTATTTTTTATGGGAACCCTGTGGTATGGAATTTTAGCACAATTTATTCTTTTGTAAACATTTGTTAAATGTTGTGTATGCCATCATTCATTCCATTTATTTATTTTTAATGTTTTCAGGTTAGATAGGTAGAATCCATTGTTACAGTGCTTTGCCTTGGGAAATCATTCAATATGTTATGTTTTCTAATGTTTGAGAAGGATTCATCTCATATGCCCTCTTCAGCTCCTCACCAGTCTTAAACACTTCACAATCATAAAGCCAAAGGTGTTAAATTCCATGCCTACCTTGCGCCATAGAATACTCTACATTTCTGATTTAATTTCCTCAAATTAAACTGCCCGACTCCATCGGATCCAACAAACACCAAGAAAATCTATCAAAACCTTTCAAGCTACTATACCTAGCCAAAAATCATTTTTCGTAGTCATCCTTGACTAAGATTTCTTATAGAGAGAGCCCTCTCCCTCCCTTGTAGGGCTAGCTACAAGGTTAAGCATGGTTTGTGGTTACCCTAGCTTGCCTTTCTTCAACCTGAGGTCAATCTAGGTGATAATAGAGGTAATCCTTCAATATATCACTTTATCATTTATGCATTAGTATAAAAATGTTTGCAATGTCTTTGTAACCATACAACTAATCTTACTGTCTACCTTGAGCACCGAGAAGCCTCGAGAGGGATTTACATCAGCTACCACCGATGCATTTTACCCCTAAAAAATGAATTATTCTAAAGAGAACATTCTAATAACTAGAAAATAAAAATTAGAAGAAGAAAGAAAAGGAAATGTTTAAATTAAGAGAGAAAGCTGATCTAAAACAAGTCTAAATTGCATAAAAATAAACTATGTTTAACTTCTATCTTAAGCTATCTTATGCCAAGAATTATATTTTATTAAATAAGGAGGATATGTACTTAAATCTAAATAGAGCAGCATATAAACTGTGATCAAATCCCATCTTATAATTGAACACTTGTCTATATTTATCAAATGAAAAATTATTACATTAATCCTATGGAAAACAAAGCATTAAACTAATATCTAATTCTATCCACTACTTGAAATGAAAATGAAAATATTAAACCTCTAAAAATCCTATGTAAATCACTATACTGTGGAAATTGAAAATGCTAATTAGACTATGAATAAAACAAAGTATTTTTTCCTATGCGCAAAGGTAAAAATGCTTGTTTGATATGGAACATATGATGAATATAAAAATAGAGATCTACTAACACGATTATGGCATCAATATAGTTCATGGAATTAAAATATTAAAGCATTATTTACTTATGCAAAAAACATAGTATTCATTTTATGAAAACTAATAATTCAACTAATGAAAAAATCATAAATTAATCTACGTAGTAATGAAAAATTGAACTAGAAATCAACAAAGATTATGCTATGAAACCTCTTTCTGTGCAGGGGTCCACTGCAATAGGACTAATTGAAGATTTATGTAAGATTAATCATGCATTAATGGTCTTGAACTTCACCTTTTCCTTGCATTAATAAAACAAAGTCTCGTTGTGTAGCAAAATTACAGAAATTGAACTTGTTTCCGATTCGAAACAACTTGGTGTTTATAATAATTAAATCAACTATTTTGAGATGACCTCACCTAAGGATAACAAAACTGAGAAGTAAAATCCTAAATAAGAATGTTTATCTTCATAGCCTTCACGATTTTCTACCTGGAGAGCAAATCGTGAGGCTTCCAACTTCTCGCCTGCTGTCTCAACCTTCCATTTGACTAAACCTTTGACCATGATCTTAGGCATGATTTATCTCGATTTTGGATAGGTGAATAGGACATAATCCATGTATGGACCATTTCAAGACTTCCCATATGCTTTGCTCCTATCCTTCATCTTCAGAACCTGTCAAACAATGTCGGCAACTGCATAAATGAAGATTAGCTATAGAATTGCAAGAATTCTGTAGCTAAATACAAAATTTCTTCAAATAATAAGAAACACTAGAATATAAAAGAGAGATCATTTAAATTCCTTTTTAGAGTGAAATTATATCAATTGACACTGATTGGGTTTGTGAATTATGTAAAAAAGGAAAGGATAAGTGGTGAAATAGATGTCAAAATAAAGACAGTATTGAGGCTCAACAATGGGAAATTGTCTTTTAAGAAAGCTTTTCTTAAGTTCCTAAAATAAATACAAATACAAATATCACCATTGTTTTTCCTAATAGATATTAGGTTTGAGACCCACTTTTAATTCCGAACAGGGAAGATAATCTTAGACTTAAGGAGTTTGTTGAGTTCAGTTTTGATTTTACTTTGAAGATCAGGGTGAATTTTACTTAACTTTTGTTGTATAGGTTTTTCAGTGGATATCATTGGGATAGTATGTTTGGATGATGGAAGTATCATACGTTTTCAAATCTTCATATTTCCATGCGAAGGCATTATTTTGTTTCTTGAGTAGGTGAATAAAGGCTAATATTTCATCAGGGGAAAGACTAAGTCCTAAGTTAATGTTCTAAGGATTAAGATTTGTGCCAATATTTACTGGTTCAAATCTCAAAGTTGAACTTTGTAGCTTATAATTAGTAACCTTTCTGAATCTATCTTTGAGTTCGTAAATATCTTCAATTTTAACCACAGACTTAGGTATGGAATTTTCTTTAGGCTTATGTTTCAATTTCCTTTTATGTTCATCTTCATCAATTAATTGATCATCACATTAGAGAACTATTGAGGTCTAAAATGGGCCGCCTAAGAAAAATGTACAACCAAAATAAAATTTATAAGAACCAGTAATATTCAAGATGATGATTTCAACCATGGAAGATGATTCACCATTTTTGGGGTAAAAAAGTAAAAATATTAAAAAATAATAAAATAACAAAACTAAATTTTCAACTTATCCCCCGAAGGTTTTACTCAAATTTCAAGTGGGAGTACTCATTAGATGCAAAATTTAATTCCTCATCCAAGGATTACCCATGTTGCATACTTTCAATGAACCCTGGTAGACAAAAAATGAGCAATACATGAAAAAATGTGATTGCAAACATGTTTTTCGTGTATTTCTCATTTTCGTGTAGCAGGTTCCATTGAATGTATGAAACATGGGTACTCCTTGGATGAGGAATCAAATTTTTCATCCAACCAGTGTTCCCACTCAAAATTTGAGTAAACCCATAGGGAGATAAGTTAAAAATATGAGTTGAAAAAGAAGTTTTTTGTTTTTTACCTATGAAATTTGATGATGTAATCATAATCTTATTTTATTATTTCCTCTATTATTATATAATTTCCTTAGGAGGCCCATTTTGGACCTCAAAATTTCCCAAATTTATGATCCTTCTTACATAAGAAAAGTTATAACATCATCATCATCGTTGAATACTCTCCAATTATTGATATTATCAGGAATAGAAGGACGAAAAATCAACTCTATAGGAAATCTATCTGGACTATAACCTTTTGAAGGAATAATTTTGGATGCTACATTAGCTAGAAGTTATACACATGCATTCTAAATTCTTGGAACAAACGAGATATTGAATGCTAGAAAATGAGAGGTAAGAAATTTAATTAATGACTGGTAATGTTTAAGATGACTAGAAATACACTGTATGCTATTTCTTTCATGTTTGACAATTATTTCAAAATCACCATATACCTAGAGATATTTGACACCAAGATCAATTGCTTTGAATAAGCCTTGGACCAGTGCCTCATATTATGTGGTGTTATTTTTACATTTAAATTCAAGTATGCATGCCATCATTGTATTTTCACCCTCCAAATTTATTAATATAAAAAAAAAATCTTGCACCTTCACTAGATTTTGATTCACCAAATTATAAAGTCCAAAAAAAGTATTAATATAAGGTTTATATATGATATTTATACACTTGGAAGAGTTTGAATGAGATAATTTTCTATCTGAGAATTAACTAAGTTGGTGAGAGATGGAGTTTTCTAGGCATTAAAATTCGCCTAAAAGGATTCAAGAGAGTAATTGTCGACAATTTTATTAGTAAAAGCCATGGGTTCATTCTCATCTTCGAATTCGGTTACTAAATACTTCATGTGTTTTTCATGGTCTAATCAAATTTGATTTTCCTTACCATTAAATGTAAGCCACATATGAGACCAATCAGTGGAAAAATAACCATGAAGTGTTTATGAGTAGTCTCTATTTAATATTAAAACGTAAAAGTCAAGGATATCAACAACAAAAATGTCAATTACTTGATGAAATTTTGGATTTGATGCCAATATGATCACGACTGAATTCATTTCTCCTAATACCCTAACCTTTGTTCTGTCTAATTTCACAATGTGTATTGTATATTTTTGAGGATCAATATTCAATTTTAGACAAACAAAATATGGCATGATGTTTGCAGAGGCTCCAGAGTCGATTAAACAATTTTGCACATTTTTGTTGAATACTTAAAAAGTTAAAAGGAAGGGAGGAGTATGTGAATTAGATCTATCACCGATTAAAATGACATCACTTGCATCACTTTTCTCAGGTGAATCATTGGGAGGCTTACCAACTCCTTTTGAGGCTTTAAAAGTAACTAGAGTAGGTAAGGATGAATCAGGGACCACATTTAGTTCTTTAAGTAAAAATTTTTGCTGTTTCTTCAATTTTCTCAACTCATGTATGGAGATATTTTCCTTTATATTCTTCATAACTTCCACTATGTTATATTCAATAGTATCACACACCAATAATGTCTTATATATAGATGGAACAATAGAAGAAGTTGGATTTGATTGAGGAGAAGACTTTTTCTTGTTAATCACTTTGTCCTGGGTAAAAGAGCATGAAGACTTTTGTTTGTGAGGAGACTGAGGAAGGTCAGTAGAATTCTTACTTCTGGTGTTAACTGGAAGTGAATCATGTTCATATTCATTATCAAATGTTGGAAGCATACAGTCCCATAATCCATGAACTTCAAAAAATTCTTCTTCTTCAGATTCTCCTGCGGATGAGATTGTTTAATCTTGATATTCATCTTGATACTATTTAACATTTCATATTACATTTGGAGGTTGGGAAGCTTGATTTTTCTTAAAATATCTAAAATGTTTCTTTGAAGAAGACTCAACTACTTCTTTCTTAATCTCAACCATATCATTTGACATAGTTTTGAGGACCCTTTTTAATCCCTCAAGATCATAATGATATTTAGATGTTTTTTTTTTGGGTTCATCCTTAAATGAAACTTTATTAGTTTTTCTATCTTCCTGTGCAGTTTTATTCTCTAAAGCAAGGATTCTTTTTTCAACAGAAAGTGCTTCTTTCATGTTCTATACCAATGTAGCCTTATTAGATCTATCCAAAAAAATATAAATATTAGAAGGAAGAGAGGATATGTACCATTATATTTGTACATCTACTCCAGGCTTGAATGTCGTTGGGATCTTATTGAGTAGCTTTTTAAATCTGGAGTTGAAATATTTGGTTTTATCCCCTGTATTTTCTTTCATATTGGAAATATCATTGATAAGGGTAGAAGTAGTATGATCATCACCAAATTTAGTAAGGAATTGTTCTTCAAAAATATCCGATCTAGTAATTGTTCCTGATGGTAGTGAGAAATACCATGATCTAGCTTATCCTTGAAAGTATAGGGAAATCATCTAACTACACAATCTTCTTCAGTGAAATCATTAAGATTCATGGAAATCATAAAATTCTGAAGATTCTCTTCAGGAGGTAGACCATCATCTAGGTTGTACTTAGGCAACCATCTTCTAGGATGCTTAGGTAAGGGATGAAGAGGACCTGGTAATTGAACAACTCCAAGATTTTTAGAAGGTTCGGCTGCCATTGTGTGAAGTGGAGGATTAGGTTTCCCTGAAGAAGGATTTGGAGTGGAGGAAGTAGTTCCAATAGTGGTTTTTGGTATAGAAGAAACAACTATGGAACTAATACTTCATGAGGAAGCAGTTGTAGACTGGGAAGAAGAAGGAATGTGGATTTACGAATAAATTGTTTGTGAAGATGCAAAAGAAGGAGAAATAAATGATGGTGTTTGAGGAATAGAAGAGGGTTGAATCTCTCTAGTTGATGATTGAGCTTTGGATATAGGGGATATCCTATGATGAGAATGAAGATGAAATTCAAAAGGGATTACTCCGACCTTTTCAGTATGTTAGTGTCGGTATCTTCATCCCTCCGTCAGAGATCAAATTTTTCTTGTTGCATTGCATTATTAGGTGTCTCATTCAGTTAGCTACATTCCATTGGGAGCATGGATCATCTGAAAGTAGTGGATTTTCGCTCTTGTCCCTCATGTCTTATACCTGTTGGCCTATTTCTGTTCATTAAAATAATTTACAGTCATTTTTGGTCTCATAGTTTGCAAAGAGTATTTTTAGGGTTTTAGTCTCATTAAGTCTACAGTTTCATTAATCCAGTCTTCAGAATACCTAATAATGGTCAGCAGGCACATGAGGAAGTCTGAAATAAGGTTTTAGTGCTAAAAATTTCAACATCATATGCTTAATAATGATTTTTCTTCAAAACTCTGTTTTGAAGAAAAATAGTCTATTTCATCTTTATGTAATAAATGCAATGTCATTTTCAAGTTTTTTTAGTTGTAATAACACTCCACTGGAAACCCTGGTCACCTTTGCCAAAGTTCCATGCCATCCATTCCCTACAAGACAGACATAAAGCTCATCATTCAGTCAAAAAGAAAAAATGACAGAGTTTTTAAAGTGAAATGTCAAATTTCAAACATTGCAAAGTGGGTTTTTCAAATGGAAAATCAAAATACTTGGTATAAATATCATTTTTATGTTTCAAGACTCCATTTGAATGCTAAGAGAACAGGAGAAATCCAAATAGAAATTGTGAGGAGCGAAGAAAGAATTTGGAGGGCAGACTGTGTGAAGTTTCCTTGCGCGACGCGTTGGGTGACTGTCACGACGCATCAGGCAAGCGCAATGTATTTTGTTAGCTCCCTGTGTGCAAATTTACTCCAGCGCGATGCATTGGAAGGACGCGGTGCACTGGGTTTGGTGCGCGACGCACATGGAAGAAAGCAAATTCATTGCTATTTCTTCCAACTCATCAAATTTGCTTGGTATCTCTTGGTTCAAGTAGGTTCATGCAACCACTCCATTTCCCATGACATGTGTTTGGTGTTGTTTGTGAATATTTGAATACAAAAAATCAAACCCTATTATCTTGTTTGAGGATTGTCTCCTTTAGGGTTTTGAAATTGGTTTTGTGCCAAATACTTCCATTCTCCACCTTGTTTTTTCCCCTCATCACTGTTTATCTTCTCACAACAGCCCATTTCCCTATTCCCTTGTATCCCTAAGTCACTCATTCCTATCTCATTTCCATTATCCCCATCCCAATTGTAAATTTCCCCAAACCCCAAGCTATCCCAAGAAATTAAGTGGTTGTCCCTAAACTTTCCAGTTCACAGATTTCAAGTGGCAAACTTCACTAAATAGTAGTCCATTATTTCCACTACCCTATCCCTCCATAGTCCCTCCCATATTATCACATATTTGGCAATAAACCAAAATACACCAAACTTTTCATTTTTCATCCAAGACAATATAGACCTTGGACATCATGGAGACAGATTCCTCTTGTGACCGAGATGAAGGAAACACAGTGACTCTACAACCGAATGGGATGCACCAAGGTGACCAAAAGCTGTTGTAGAAATCTAACAAATAAAAGAACATGTTGAGGCACATGGCGAATCATTATTGGGCAAGAAATGATGATTGCAAGGCACGAATCAAAATCCCGAAGGCAAAGTTAAAGAGGGTATTAAAGTGTCGCAAAAGGCATGATGGACTCCAAATTTTTTCCAAAGCTTCATTGACCCAGCATAGTGCATGATGGAGGACACTCAGTCCAAATTTCAAGAAATTTGGGACACATTTTGTCAATTTTGATTTTTTTGGCCTAAACATAGATTTTTCCACCCGACGCGTCGCGCCACTTGGCGCACGCTTATGATTGAGAGCTCCTCTTGGGTAAAAATTTGTATTTTTGGATTTTTCATGAAAAATTATGCATGCCTACTCATTACCCAGATATTTTGACAAGTTTTGGGTTGCCGGAAGGGTCAAAAACACCCTAAAAATGACCTTTCTGCCCCTTTTGGACACACAGGAAGCAGTGTTGTGAGAACTCATTTTTGGAGGGAAAATGGCAACGAAATCTAGAAATTCTACTTGGGTTAGAAGGTAGACAGGCAGAGCTTTCCAACAAGCTATTCTGCACTCAATTTGGACACCAGGAAGGCCTTCAAAATCGGCTCCAAACTGGCATGACGCATAGAGAAATCAGGCACGACGCATTGAGGATTTTTGCTCATTTTGGACTTAGTAACTCTGTTTTTCCCCTAGTTTTGGATAGCTTGACTTTATTATCTCCAAATGTTAAACTCATGATGTAATTTGATGTAATTTGATGTAATTTGATGGGTCTTGATGTAATTTTGTCAAATTTATACTCATGGAGGTGGATTCATCCATCAAAAGGTGAATTGCAACTGAATGAATCAGTTTCCTATTTTGTAGAGGCAAGTTGTTCCACTGCCTATTTTCCAGTTCTCATTTTATATCTTTTTGAAATAGCTCCTAAAATTGTGAGCTCGACCCCTAGAGGCTGGGGATGAGTTAGTGTTGTCTATATCTTGTAGTTTTTCAGTAATTAGCATAGGTTGGACACTTGGGATTTCTTTGAGCATCATTGTACATTTCATCTCTACAGTTTGGCAAAGGAATAGACCAGGGTTTGTAGCACTCCTTGGGATTCATGTGGCTTTTTGTTTTAATTATGTGTTTCTCTTTATTAATGTAAGTTTACTGGTGCTTTATGTGTATCAACTTCGCTCTTATTTCTTCTTAAGTTAAACAAACAAGGATAAAGGTGGAATTCATTAGATTTGCAGTGCTCTACCTAGGGTTTGTTTAATTTTTTATGTTTTCAAACTGTTTGAAGAGGATTCCTGAAAGGTTCTCGCCCTCTTCAACTCCTCACCGGTCTAAGCTATCCATTTCATTCAAAATTGAAGTGTCAAAACAATTGCCTACCTTGCCGCATTTAGATCTATGCAAAAAAAAACTTGGCCTCGTTCCCCAGACCCAAAATCTGCCCTTCCCTTTGATCCAACAAACACCCTCAAAATCAAATCAAACTCTCTTACATATATACCTAGCCTAAAATTAGCCTTTATTCAAGTCATCTCAAGCCTCACTGATTATTTTGCTGAGATTGGCCAGGAGAGAGACCTCTCCCAATCTGGTAGGGCTAGCTACCAGGTTAAGTGTGGTTTGATGTTACCCTAGATTCTACCTTTTTCAGCCTGAGGTAGAGTTAGGCCATAACACACTAATAGAACAGGTTAATACAACAATGCCTTCAAATATTGAAGTAACACTTCCTTCTGAAGCTTCAGAAAGTACATGTTTCTCTGTCGAAATTGAAATTTATTCTAATTTATTTAATAATGTTTATAATTTAGGTGATTCTAGTGTATAATCTAAAGAGATATTTTTATGAACCAAACTATGATATTTGGGGGGATATTGGACAAATTATGATCTAAGAATAGGAGATCTTGAACTAGGACTAGAATTTGTAGACTTGGAGGGAGTATGACTATTTTGATGGCCTTTGATTTTTAGATTAAGCTTTGGTGCCATTTATAGTTAGATGGCCCTCCTTCTAGCACCAAAAAAGTTGAGGCCCAAAAAATCAATGCAATAGCATCGCGGAAACCACCCAGTCAGGGACTTTAAAATTGTCCCTTATCCGTTTGGAATGGTGACTTCGACTGGATTTATGGGACCAGTTTCCAAGTAGAATATTATTGAATGAATGGATGGATTTGTAAATATCTGTAATTTGGTAGATGGAATTATTGTAAATCTTGCAAGAAATAATATATCTATCTACTTTGTATCCCGGGAGTGAAATATATTCTTTGTGCGAGCTATAAAAATAAAATTTCAGTGGATGCAAATGAATACCATAGAAAAAATTAGAGATATGAAAACTATTTGTAGTAATTTATTTAATTAAATATGAATTGGATAAATCTTATATCACAACTTTTAAATGTCTGTATTGCATATGTATAAAAACTATAACATTATAGCATGTTCAAAACTGAGTTTATGCCAAACTATATTCAAATAGATAGATGGAACAAGACACGATAAGATAAATAACCATTTCTCATTTGAAACAGAAATATAACACATAGGATAAAAGTACCATGTATATGATCACTCTACTCATTTGAGAAAAATTTCTTGTTCCAGCCCGTTTTATTCAGAAAACTTCAAGAGTACAAAAGTGAAAAATCTGTAAAGTCTTCCTTTCAAAATTTTAGGACCCCTTCTTCAAAGACATGAACGGGTTTAAATATAAATATAAAAGTATTAAAATAGTTATTACAATAGAAATATGAGGAGGTTTTAAAACAAACCTCCTATAACTAAGTGGAAATTAAACATAAACAAAAATTAAAGGGGTGACTTACTCGATGAATGTCCCACTATCTGCTTAGCCATTTGTTCCTTCAGCTGAAGGATGTTAAGCATATTCTTAACCTCTGGATTTTTTCTTGGCCTAATGCACAACTATCCAGTGAAAACATCATTATAAAGTGGAGCAAGCATGTAGGAGGATGTATCTGTAAGACATCGCAGCATAAGCCACTAGGTGTGAGGCTTCACTAAATATCTCCAATACATATCCCAATCCAGATTTTCCAACTTCCTGATATGTTCCTCTTTTAACTTCGAAACTTCTTGCCACTGTCTTATCAAGTCTTTAAATGTGGGAAATGCATCGGGAGGACATATGTCAATAAGGTTTGCAGCGATGAGATCTTGACTAAAAATCTCTACAATATTAGTAGCCACATCATTTTCTTTGCACATGGCTATTTCTGCATGTTTCAACTGTATGTCCCAGTCTGTAAACAATATTTATTTCTTTGAGTCTTCAATCTTGGGCAGGTTGGCCTTTCACCCATCAGTAGAATCCTTCCAGGTGACAAACTGGGAAACCTTATCATTTATCTCATCAAAACTAATCCTCATGTCTCAAATGTGATTCATCAGTGAATCACTTTGTTCACACAATTCAAGAATAAAAGATAATTTCTGACAAAAATGACTTGTTTTTGTGCCAATAAAGTATTTAGTTATAAGGCATCTTTTATGAATTCATCAATTTTAGGATTATCCTTCAATTTCTTTGTTGAAAGTTGCAATTGATGGATTTGGGCATCCTTTGAACTAATTTCATTCTGGTGCGGAATATACAATTGGTCCATGCTCTCTTGGAGCTACGTGACCTGCATCTGTAGCTATTGATTGATATTTTGTTTCTTTGCCTGTAGCTCAAGTTCTTGTTGGATGATTTTACCATCCTTTTCCTTCATCAAATGTTGGACTTCAAAAGATTTGTTAATAGTCGCACAAACATATGCTCCTGCGAACTGAGTTAGGTGTGTTAGATCATGTTAGGGATCTGCTTATGAGTCTTTAAAAACAACATCCATTGAGATATATCCTTGTACAAGGGGTTTAGATTGGCCTAATCTCCTCCTTTTCTTATTTCTACTCATAACTACTTTGTGTTTTGGATTGTAGAAAATGTCAAAAGGAGGGATTTCCTCAATGTTAAGTAAGATTTTAGTAGTGGGGAAGGCTAGTATGAATTCCACTCTCTTTGTGTTTACTAATTTGTGAGAGGGCTCAATAGTGAACGAGTCCCGACTTTTCATTTGAGGCATATATACAATTTTTTTCTGATCAGTAATGATTGCTCCTTGATCTTGCTGGAGTTTTAAGTAAAAATCCTTCCAAACTTCATTCAGATTAGTTCGAAAATATAGATCCATAGTTTGAAGTTCAATAGATTTGTCTTGGTAAGTTTTTCTAAGGACTTCAGTATGCTTGGTTGCGGTTCATTCTCCATTTCTTTTTGAGCTAGGGTTTGGGATACTTCCAACTTTTTTAATGGAGTTGATTCCAATCTCTTGTTTCTGTAATTTTTGAATTTTGGTAATTGATATGGGTGCAAAATTAGGGATGTCAACTTCTGAATTGAGGAATAATTATCAACTAACTCAAAAATATCATCAAAATCATCTTCTTCATGAAAAAAAGGCCTTTTTTTCACTTGGGTAGTACAATTATTGATAAATTTAATTGGGTCATATTGTCTGTCTGAAATTATAAACAATGTCAAACATTCAGTTTGACTAATATCTAGAACTGCAAGCTTGTAATTGTCTAGACCATAAACACCAGAATTAATCAAAAAGGGAGGCCATGATACTTTCTTGGCCTCCTTTAATAATCGGGTAAGTCCATTGCCAACAGTATCATTATGCAACTTCTCCTGCGAGAGGCTTGTCAGGAACATACAGGGGTAAAATGTGTGGTCGAGATAAGCTCATGAATACTCTGACATAGGTGAAAAACTCTTATCCAAACCATTTTCCTATGGAGGAATAACTAGCTTGGGCCCCTTTTGATAGTCTCACAACTTTTTCATTAAAAATAGCTTGAAAGAGAGGGAGAATGACTCCATGGAAAATTTTATAAAAATTATTCTCAAATTTGGATTCCCATAATATGCTATGAAATATATGAATAGGTATAGGGTCCTGGGTAGTCCATTTCCAACCCATGGATGGAAAATCCGAAGTAAAACACACATCATCCATTATATATACAATCATATAAAACGAGAGAGAGAGGATTTTGGAGGAAATTGTATGATTTTTCTTATATTCTAAAGTTTGGGTAGCAATATTATTAGAAAAAGTATTTCCCCAATCCATAACATAAGAGTTTGCAACCGCTTCCATGAGAGGAACCCACTCTACTGAAAATCTGGTAATTTCAGGTTGAACAAAAAGCCTAAACATCATAGTAAGTACCTAACAATAGGGACTTGCAAGGGAGTCATTGGAATACATACCCTTTTCATTTTTCTTGTGCTTATTGGGGTTGCTTCACCATTGCTTGATTGGTTTTGATTTGAGCTCGTTCTCACTGGAAAACTGCGCCATAATATCCTTTTCATAGACCTTTTCAAGGTCTAGGATGTTGTACATCAACTTCAAATATTCAGCTTTGAAGGAACCAATCATTGTTCCTCTGCTATTTAGAAAAGTCCTATCCCCAATATTGAGGTTATCAATTATCCATGTTACCATATCAGTGTATGGAAAGGTTTTAGGTCGTGTAGCAATTTGATATAGGAAATAATTATCCACCTCTTTAGTAGTAGCTTCCGAGGAATCAAAGGCATCAGTAGTAGCTTTCCTTTGAACTTTGTGAGGTTTCTCATCCTCAAACAACTTTTACATGAATTCCCATGTGGAAGATCCGATTTCTTGTCCACATGTAGTGTCTCTGAACAGTGGAAGCATCTCCATTCTCTCGCTTGTAGGAGGTGTAGGGTTTACATGGGCCATCTGTTTCTAGGCTTTCTTAAGAGCTTTAGTCATCTCCAAATAATTCTTATTATTTGGGATCGCCTGCGAATAAATGAGAAATGAAAAGAGGAAAGAGAGAACTTTGGTTTTACAAATTGACAAGTACCATAGTAACAGAAATGATTAAATAGATGAAACTTAGTGTGCTACTAAGATATTAATTCAATGCTTATCATAGTAAAATCATTATGAAACTATGGGAAAAAAAACCGTTAGGTTATGACATTAATGGCTAATATGGGTTGATGTTGCAATATAATCATTTCAGAATTAAAAACCATACATGTTGCATCGCAGCATTGATTGAGTGTAAATCTTCATTAAATACTGATCGACCTATTTTTTCCAATTACGATACCAAAATCACAATATTAGCGAAAATAGATCGAGTGAAAACTGTTTGGGTTGCGAAAGTGCGATGTGTGATGTGTGATATGCAATAGATTATATCGCATTGGTGAATATGCTTGGGGGGGGAATGGTTATGTTTGTCTAAATGTGATGCGATGTGGTATATTGCATTGGGAAAATATTGAGGGTGTCAATTGGGGTGTTAGGGTAGATTTTCGAAAAGTGAAACATGATTTTGCAATGACCTATGTGTCGGAAGTGGGTCCCGTGGGCTTTCCCTTTATAGAATTTGCTTAAATTTTTCTTTTCCCTTTATAAAATATTTTTTTCTTATATTGCATCACAATATGTTTTAAGTGGATTTTTATGAGTAATATGTGCTTTATTACGGTATTGCGATTTCCATAATGCGATATTTCTCCGCTTAAGTGATTTTAAGGCCAAAATTCAATATTTTATCCATTTTTATTCTTATTTATATCTAATGAATCACTCTGAGAGTCTTATTTGTTTAATTCTAAAAAATTTAAATAGGGTCCCCATTATTTTCTAAGGTAACTAATGCTAAACTAATGGGGGTTTTGGAATAGCACAACACAACCCTGAGTTAAAATTTCATTTAATAAAGATAATAAAGGAAAAAAGAAGACCAAGGTCATGGGACACATATTCTAAGCTGAATGGTGGGAAAAAAAACCTAGTGCCCGTGTCACTTTTAGTTTATTATGGCTAAGGAAATTGGAAAAGGGAAAATGGCATTAATTGGAATTATATTTATGAGAATAAAGGAAAAAAGGAGAAAAGGTAGATGGAAGGTCAAATACTTGCATGAGAGGGAAATCAGAGGAAAAATAGAGGAGAATGAAGAAAATAGAGGCCTCAATGACAAAAAGGCTTCCAATGATTAGTTCATGACCTTTTGTCAATTTTAGCTTGGATATCTCTCTATTCTCTCATACTATTGCACACTTAGAGAATTCTTGTAGCACTATAGCATTGGAGAAAGGAAATCAAATGAAGGAAAAGAAGGCAAAGGAAATAAAGAGGCAGACAAGGAAAATTTGGATCAAGTAGCCTCATCAGGAATACTTGCAAGTAACATGTTCGAAGTGTGATTTCCTAGTTGGCTTGTGAATGCATGGTACATGCATGTGTGTATTTCATTCTCTTACTATCATTCGCATGAGTTTTTTGAGGTGTGACAATGGGTTCAATGTTTCCTTTCCATTTTTAGATGTCCATTTTGTGATGGGATTCTTTATTTGGTTGAGCATTGGATTGTCAAATGGTTTTGGAACTCGGTGAGGTGGTCTAAGGAAAATTACAATAGGGCATAGGAATCCCTTGATTGTCTTTGGCTAGATTGTGGTAAAGCCTGAGGATGGAGACAGAAAAATTCCTCAAGGTATTGGTGAAGAAATTGGGACTAGTATTCCATTAAATGGTTTTGGGAGGATTTCAGTAAATTCTAAGGGTGGAGTTGGTTTAATCTCTGAGAAGCCCTGGTTGTTTATGTATTGGTTTACTTATGTGATCTCTTGATCGGTTTTGGCAGGATCTAAGGTGCATTAGGGTGGAGGTGGTTTACTCGCTCGGAATCCATCGTTGTTTATGTCTTGAGTCCCACATTCATGCTTGGAATATGACATGAGGGTGATTGGTTTAAAGAAATATTTGGTTCAACATGGAAGCCCTTGATGTGTATGTATTTTTCATATGTTAATAAGAGCTATTTTCCTATTGTATTTCATGAGTACTTGTGCTTTTTATTATGTGTATTTATGTTTTTTCTATCATTGTTATTATTCTGGTTATATGTTGGTTATAAGCATGGTTCTCTAACGGTTTCTAGCTATGTCTCTTGACATGTTTTTATTAGTTGATGAATATTTATTGAATTCATGAGCTAATAGATGTTATTGTAACTATTATGAGAGGGAATTATGCCTTCTTTATGATTATGAAATAAATATGAGACTCCGATGTTCATATATGCATTCATGACCTATAGATTACATGTTCTCAATATGTTTGACAAAATGATGTCATGTTTAGGTCAGGTTAGGTCAAGTATTTAATAAATTTTTGTATGAATGGCTATGTCTTAATTTCATTCATGATTCTAAGAAGTCTCATTGAGTTCTCGACATTGGTCTTGAGGCTAGCCTGAAGTGGTGGCTCAGAATTTAGTACCGCATCCTCTTAACCTAGATAAATTATGTTGCAACTGCATGGATGCAGTGTTGTGAATGTGTTTGGAGGCTCCCAACCACATGGGGGCATTTTTGTGAGAGTAGTTGTGGGCCCAGGGTAGAGGAATAGAGGTCCAACTCAGGGTTTTCCCACCTGGGGTGGTTGGTCAGCCTCTAAGTGACTTGTAGCTCTTGTGGGATGTCGTGAGTTGTCATTTTGTCATCAATTGTCACCCACAATTCATTAGTTGGATCTAGATGGTTAGGTAAGGTCATAGCAACTCTTTTGCTAATGTTTACCTGAGCAGGCTGGTGAAACTATGTAAATGTGGGAGGGGTGGTTACAAGAAGGCTATTGAAGAGGATTTTTTTCTTATCTCCACCAAAGGTCAAGTAATATATAGTTATTTTTAAATTCCATAATAATATTTCCACCCTCTACCTATCCTTTTCTCATCACTATGGTTCCAAGAGATTTATATGAAGTAACTTCCTCTGGGTTATTGTTTTCATATATGAAAGTTTCATATGTGACCTTTTTTATCCCAATTATCACAGTGTTTATTTTATCATTGTTCACAGTCATACCCATACTATGATAGAATCATTTGAGGATTCTCAAGTTCTTATCAATATCATAGGCATTCCTTGCCATAAGAACAATATCATCATCATAGAGAAGAAAAAGGTTGATGATTACACTAGCAAAAATTTAGACAGTACAACCAACATCTTCCAATCAATATTCTAACTTATTAATGTAAATGACAAATAGGGTCGAGGATATCGTACCATCTTTGACTCATATATTACAATTAATTTCATTGGACTAGCTCTCAGTGTACCTAAACTTGGCTTTAACACTCTCATATAGCTTCATTGGAGTATCTTTGAGCTCAAGAGGATTTTTTAGATTTTTATAGCATATTCCAAATATTAGTTCTTGACATAGCATCAAATTATTTTCTGAAATGAATGAAAAAAACAAAGGAGATTGGTTTTATTAGTTAATATTCTATATAACGATTATGATCACAACAATGTGGTCCATATTTGAACGATAGTATTTAAATCTAACTTGGCCTTTAGCTCTTTTTCCATGGATTTTAAGCCATATAGTAATATTATTTTCCAAAATACTGCCACATAGGTTGGCTAAGATGGGAGTAATCCATTACTTTTATCCCCAATTTTAAAAGTAATGAAAACGAGGATTTAAATACAAGGTTGGTTTAAATATAATGAAAATGAGGATTTAAATACAAGGTTAGTTTAGGGAGGCCCTTCTTAACTAGTATATTGAAGAGATTTTGTGTGTGAGGAATGAGGATAACTTCTTCAGTTTCTAATATCCAAACTTGGTATTTCTTGATGTCCTTAGCTTTCCTTTTTGCAAATTTTTTAACCCTAAAATTTATGTCTTTTATGGAAAACACTTCATCCTGTATAGAAATATTTGCAATGTTTTCCACAACCATGTAGGATTCATGAAGATTATTTTGATACAAGTCTAGGTCCTTTACCTACATCATACTATTTTTTTATTTTTGCAAGTAGAAAATTTAACTCCATAGTCTCCTAGTATCTTGCTTTTATAGGTAAAAAAATTTCTTTGCTTTCTTTTTATGTAGTGCTACCTTTTCCCTTCAATTAAGGCTTTGTAAATTTTTAGCTTATTAATTTTAACTACTCAGTAAAGGCACCCCCAATGGATTTTCTAGCATTTTTCATTTTTCTTCTTGTAGTGAGATAAGGGTTGGCTATCATATTTTCCCTTTTACATAACACCTTAATAAAGAATTTGTTAATATTAATGGAATTAAAGAAAGTTAACTTAAAATTATAATATAAACTCTTAATCCTGTAATTGTGTTAATGGAAGCGCATAGTGTTGCAAAATTATGATAAAGATTTTTAATATTGTTCTTATACAACAAGAGATTTAACTCACTATTTAAGTACTTTAAAAAGTGATTAGCTTTATAAATCTCCACTTTATAAAATGTATTAGAAAATAAATTATTAAAGATATACTTCTTTTTAATTTATTTACTTATTACCATTGGATGGGTGAGAAGGGACATGTGAAACCATCATGGTTGCCACCCACTTGATTAACTTGTTATTTCTGATTAAGTGGAAATCACTTAAAGTAGATTCATGAAAATATTAACATGCCATATCCACTCTTTGATTATCCCAGTACATCATAAACTTTTCGTATCAGTTTCCACTATTATTCACTCGCATGCAATGGATGAGCTCTGTGTGGGTCCTGATTTTCAGAAGAAAAAAAAACGTGCAAGGAATGTTTGAAATGAATTATTTTAGTGCATGCCATCTAAATAAGGATGAGGGTGTATTATCTCAGAGTAGTTGGTTGCACACACTATCATGAATCCCCTCCTTTCGATCTTCTAATAGTGGTGTATCCCGTTGCATAAAATGGACTTTGAAAGCCCCAAATATGAAATATTGGGAGATCATTAATTTGTATTGGAATTTGAAAATAGTTGTTAGGAGGCTACTTATGTATCACAATGAAGTTAATGAGCAATTATTCCTACAATTAGATGAAATAGAATTGCAACTTAAAGACATCAATTCCGAACTGCTACGCTTCCTTCAACAAGCTCTTGTCCATCATATTTTTAGGTTAAGTGTAAATTCCGAATTGCTACGCATCCTTCAACAAGGTCTAGTCCATCATATTTTTAGGATACTCTTAAAGGCATCAATTTTAAATTGCTCAACCTTTTTATTGATGGTTTCTTTTTGTACTGTAGATTAATTTTACAGATTAGGTTTTTTTGAAGTGATGTTTCCCTATCATGTACACTTATCATTAAAGACATCAATTTTAAATTGCTCAACCTTTTTATTCATTGTTTCTTTTTGTACTATAGATTAATTTTACAGGAGATTAAGGTTTTAAGGTTTTTGTTTTTTGTTTTTTAAAGTAATGTTTCCATATCATATATACTTATCATGAAGAGTGTGGAAAAATCAATTTTGTAAATGTATGAGTTATAATTTTGATCTAAATTGGTCAAAATTATCAATAATCTGTATCCTATAAATATAACATTTATGATTAATAAAAATATCAAGGGTGATTTGTTATATACAATCAATCTCTGATCTCTTCTTCAAGTCTTTCTATCATGTATATGTGGATGGGCTTTATCTCTATCTCTTTATGGACGATGTTATTTATGGACATAAGACTTTCTCAATTTTGTTGTTGTTATGAACCTAGCGAAAACCTTTGCACAAAGGACCTATTCCAATGTTGAGAATTCCTTTTTTGAATTTTCTGACCCGGGGGCACTACTGCCGCCATCGGCTCCTTCGTGGAAATGTTGCAGAGTATCAAATGCAGGATGATGAAAAGTCTCCAACCACTTGTTTCTTAGATAAATTTCTGAAATCCATCTTACACGGTGGCACCACTGAGGACATTGCCTCCGTCCTAGAAATATCGGAAAACTCGATTCACTGCACGCTAACCTCAAAAAAACAAGCGGAGAAGGTATCCACGGCACGCCAACCAGCTTGTTTCACAGAGTACTACCACGTACCCCTACAGATTTAATTCATGAATAACAAAAATTCGTCAGCTTCGCAATCACCATCCAGTGGAAACAAAATCACAAATGACCATCGGCGTCAATATGACAATTAAGATCAGGATCAAATTTTACAAGTAGGTTATATTTCAATCACAGGAGTTGTCAATTCAACAAAGTTAATATTTTCCACCCTTACTATTCAATTAAAAAAAATGAAAATAAAAATCTATTTATGGCTAGCAAATTTCGGAAGAAGTTACATATTTGGTTAGCTAGATGGTTATCCACGGGTGGTAGAATGATTCTGAGGCAGGCAGTGTTACAACAAATTACTGTATTCTGGGCTCATTTTTACATTATTCCTAATAAGATTCAGAAGGAAATAAAAAAGATAATGGCTCGATTCACTTGGGGAGGTGGGCAAGAAAAAAGAACTATATATTTATCTATTTGGAAACGTATTGCTATTCCAAAAGACAAAGGAGGTTGGAGTATTCTAGATATGGATGTGTTTGACAAATCCCTTCTTATCAAATCTATGTGGCGGTGCTTAAATGGCAAAGGTATATGGCGAGAGATTGTCTAGAACAAATACCTTGGTCAGGCGTTAATGGAGGACCTTGTAATCTCGGGATGGAAGGAAACTAGTAGAAGTTCAGTTATTTGGAAGGGTTTTGGTAAAATTTGGCCATTAATTTAGGAAATTATTAGATGGCACTTTGGGAACGGGCATAAAATTCTGGTAGGCAGTCAACTCACGTTGGAAATTGATTCTCAGCATAACTTAGATGCGGAGTTAATGCAGATCCTTAATCAAAGGCGTGTCTTCTATATGCAGCAGATCATTGACGGTTGGGAATATGAGGCTCCTCGATGGAAATATCTTACAGATTTGGGAATGGACGAGAGATGGGAAGTAGAATGGTATGGTTTCACTAAATCCATGAGGTCTTTAGGACTCTGCTGATCCGATCTGATGAAGGTGATAGACTTATTTGGGGAGGAAATAGACCAAGTGAAGGGCCAAAAGCAAAGGAAATTTATATTGCCTTGATCAACAAAATATTGAATCAGGAACCTGATAGCTGGTTTAGGGTCATGTGGAGTATCAAAGTTCAGGTGAAAATGATTATTTTCTTATGGTTAGTATGGAGAGACAACATGGAAAAATCTGCAAAAGAAAGGATGGCAGGGGTCGAGTTTGTGTATCTTATGTGGAGCAGAATTAGAAGACAATCTACATTTTTTCTCTCTCTTCTCTTTCGCCATGGAAACCTTGACAATCTTATGTGAAAATATGCATATCTAGCCATGTAGATCAAGAGAGGACTTCACCAGGTGGTGGCTGTGGAGAGGTAAGAACTACAGGGTCGTTCCTATTTTGTATCATTGGTACATGGTGCAACATAAATCGGAAATTATTTGAGGGACAACCTTGCTCCCCTTTAAAGACTGCTTTTCAAATTTATAGTTCATGGGAAAGTCTAAAAATATGCCAGAAGCCACCCTATGATTTATCCAAGAGATCACGCCCACATGAGATTCATTATCCAGTTGGCTATTTTGATGGGGCCTCCCAACACTCCATTTGTGGCTGCGGTGCCTGGCTTATGATTTCATCCACTTGCCATTATAAGATCCAATGGAATGGAGGAACCGAAACAAATATGAAGGTTGAATGCCTAGCTCTTTGGGGCCTCTTATGGTTTGCATGTCAGTTATATTTGGATAAAATATGGGTTTTTGGGGATTCCAAAATCGTTATTGACCACATGAATCAGAAAGCCACTTTAAACCCCTGAATGTTATCTCACTGGATCGAGAGAATATTTTATTTAAAGAGGACTTTCTGTTCCATTTATTTTTGTCATGTCTACAGGGAGAAAAACAACGAAGCTGATCACCTCTCAAAGAAAGAACTGGAAGGAATATTCAGAGAAATGCATTATGAGTTAATCAACTCAAATGGAACTCGAGCGGTCGGGAAATTCAATTTCATATGAAATTCGAAATGGCTGCACAACTTTTGCATCGGATCGGATGACATAAAATATTCAACAAGGACGAAGGGAAAATACAGAAATATGTTGGCTTTTTTGTTTTTTTTTTTGTTATTAAAATGACTGTAATTCTGAAAAGGTTAAATACTTGATAAATGCTATCATATACCCATGTGGATGGGGAGAATCAATGTAAACAGTTTTTCTGAAGGGAAGGATAATGATGGAAAGTCCACATGACTTTCGCAAACTGAATGTAATGAAAATATTAAGGCTTAAAACAGGTTTTTGTCCTTGTACTAAATATAAACCAGAGTATTTTTCATGTTGAAAAAAAAAAGCTAATGTAATATTGTAAGACATTGGAATATGTATTTAATTCAAATTGTTTGAGATAGATTTATTATCAATACTATAGAAGTTTATGTATTAAAAATATACATTTCATACTACAAAAAAATGTTGTAGTTTTTAGTTATTGCATATGTAGAAAATAAAAATATTAGCCAAATACTAAAAATTAGTTAGTTATTTGAAAGACAAGGAAGTTAGAGGGGTTGAGTTCTTAGTTGTAGCATTTTTTTGTGTGACAAGAACTTAGTAATATGTTGATAACAAGCTCGTTGCATTTATTTGTTTCAACATATTCCATCAAAAATTTTCTCATCAACATTTTTATTGGCTAATATAGATCCATAATTTCTCAATATTTTTTTTTCTTGTTTGTACGAGTATTTTATTACTTACAATTTTATGTAAAATTACATAGAAGACCTCGATTATATAGCAATTGACGAGGCCAAATATCGATAACTATGGCAATTAGACAAATGAAAGTCCCTATGTGAGCTTACAACTCACCATACTTAGCTCATAGGAAAATGAAGCAATGGAAAAGACAAACTCCAACACCCCCCCTTAGGCGAAACACATGGAGTAACTAGAGGAAAGAGAAAAACAAATAATCTTAGGTCCCAACATAAGGCCTAGTAAGGTACCCATGTACAAACTCTCATAAGCCGAGAAAGAGAAAAAATCGTAGGAAAAAAAACCCATAAAAGAGAAATATGTTTGTGTTCAAATTATCATGAAGCTGAAATTGTAGATCCCATAACGATCCAGTGAACGGTAAGAACATAGGCATGTGCCAATCAAGAAGTATTAAATGTTGAAGTACCATAATTCAGAATATGAGAGTTGTGAAACCTCAATGAGATCGTTCAATGTCTGAAGTAGGAATGTTGGAGAGCTACAAGGGGGGAAAACATTGTCAACTTCTCCCAAAAAGCTTGAAAAAATAGGTTTCAGTAAAAATCCACGATAAGGACTAAAATAGAACCAACACCATCAACCAATAAACAAACAATCGGGTCTATCAAGTATGACAAACTCATCTCAAATGTCGTACAAAAACACTCCTAGATTTGTTTGAACACTATCACCATCACACTGATCAACCAAAAGAAATGACAACTATCAACAATGAAATGACAACAATATTTGCCACCATCTAAATGCATCCCCTAAAACGCAAATGCGGAAGGAGCGAGAATCATTAGTCTCCATTGCTAGTAAATCCCCCCCCAAAACACATTTGAGGGTACAACGACAATCAACAATGAACAAATGATGTAACACGACAATATGAATTCTGCAAGCATTGGTTCAATTAACACCATGACCATCCATCAACCCCTCCACAAATAATATCGATGGTTGAATTTGGTCCATGATTCATTCTCTCACATCACTTTTGTAACAATATGAATACAGGACTAGTAATTAACCACTAAGAATGGTCATGCTTGGGTTATTTCTTCTGATGAGGATGTGAAACTCATACTTGAGTGCAAAAATACTATCATTTGGAATGACATTGACATCCATGTCTTTGATCAGTTTGTCCTAATAAACAAGAGCATTTTCTTCAAGCACCTCACAGTTGGATGTAGGCGATGAGGCAACAACCTGATTGTATCGAAGAATTTCTCTTGATGTCTACACTACAGGGTTAATAGGAGCAACAATTCCTTGTCCGTTCTTCCCAAGTCCTCATATGGTATATCCCATTTTACTCAGTAATCGAGATCCAATACCAATAGTATGATTTTCTAACTTGGGTGTCATAAAGACATGTGATGCATCATGATCATCAACTTCAGTCTTATGACATTCAACATCATCATGTGGAAGAAGAAGAGCTTGGCTCATCAACTATCTCTATATAAAATTTCTCAAGATGACTCTTCGAATTCAAGTTCCTGATTAGACTCTTGCAAATTTTTAATAACCTCATCCTTTTGAATTAGTTGTTGGGATAAGTCATCATAATCTTGTTTCAAAAAATGATATTTCTCCATCATTGTTCCTTTAAGCAATCAATCTTCATAATTTGTTGGTTATTTTTCTCTTCTAGCTGCTTCTTCAATTTTTTTGTTCTCGAGTCAGAAAAAGACTCAACTTCTTCCTCCAATTCATCAAGGAGGTCAATATTCTCTTGAAATTCATTTGAAAGCATCTGGAAATATTTTCCCATGGTTGATTTCAAATTTCAACCTTGTTGATTTTTTCAGCAATTGATGTTTGACACCTATTATTAAGAGTTGTTTTCTCTTTTTGAAAAACAACTACCACTGACTGTAACTGAAAGAATTCTTTATGAAGTTCACGTGTTTCCTTCTTCTCATGAAGCTCTTGCAACCTTTTAGCCATCTTGAAAAGAACCAAGTTGAAAAAAAAAAATTGCTAATGATAACAAGATAAATCCACCTAGGTTTGGATGACTAGCCAACAAGAAAGAACTTCATAAACACCAACCATCAAAACACCAAATACATCAACAAATGGATATATGGCTATTTTCCACTAGGAATTATTTTCATAGAAAACCATGAATGAAAATTTTAATAATTAATATCCATGTTTTAAAGAATATGTGTGCCCGAAAAAACTTTCTTTTTTAAAAAACCTTTATTGAAAAAGAAATTAGAGGAAAAACCATTAATCAAAAAACAAATTTCTATTGGGCCTTAGAGAATTGATAGGAAAACAAAACCCAATTTTAATCTACCCAATAATCGAGGTAATTTATCTGATCTTCATAGGAATATTAGTTGTATATTTGTGGATGCAATTTTATTTTCTCAAGAAGTCGGTAACATATTCTAGTGTTATTTTTCGCTTGTAGAGGCTCTCACTCTGAAATCCATGGAATTATTTGGAGACGATGTGATTAGGGAGTCGTCAACATTTATGCCAACAAAATATGTATCAACCACAATAAAAAATTATTGCAATTAATAACTCTTACCATGATCAGTTGATTAGGAAGGGACAAAGTGCTTCGCTTCTATAGGAATCATTCTCTCACTGAAGAATTCATGGCAAAAAGAATTTTGAAATCCCTCATTCCACCAAAAGGAGAAGCACAGCTATGCACATGCATATTTTTCTCAATATGATACCAATGACATAAAGGAAGAGTCTCATCCTCCTTATATTTATGTGGCTTCCCAAATAGGGATCATAATATATCCTTTCCTCTGCAAACAATGGACCATTGACCTTAGTCATGCATGCTTCTTAGGTAGTTGAAATGTAAATATAGACCTCTCCTCTTATTGAAACATCGATCCCCTTATTGGCAATTCTCTCAGTCTTAATGAAGATTCAATGCCATGATTATGGTATTATTGCTTCAAGGATAATCTACCCATCTGACTCATCTTCGTTGGTTCCACCAATATGTAGCTGCATCGATTTTTATATATAATCAATCTCGGGTTTGTTTTTTCCTCTATCAAATTTCTTATTGGGGGAGATATCAAGAAACTATGTGAGGCATAGGGGATCACCCTCAAGTTCAGCAAGTAGCACCTAGAGAATTGATCTTAGCTTCAAGAAGACATCAAAGTTGTGAATCCCACACACGTTTTCAATGTTGCGGGTGTCACAGACGTGGCCTTGTGCAAATCTAACAAGGTTGAGATGATTCAAACCAATTTTGTCAGGACGCTCAATCAAGTTGATATTTTCCATTATCATGACCTCATTCTCATCAATTACTCCACAGGTTTCATTTTCGAGTATGAAGAGAAGCACCCCCTAGGTAGTGACATCGTATTCAAAGAAGAGGACATGCCTCTGGCCCTTTAGTCTATAAAACCAACACATACAATAGTGACTCTATTGACTTCAACATATAGGTCATTCTTCAGATCTCGCATTTCGCTCTCTTGGTCATTCACATGCAACCTCGTTGCTCTAGATTGAAGATCCAACTCAAATCTAAATAGATCTAATCAAATCACTCTCTTGCCATAATGATTCAACAACACAACATCATCTTACATTATGAATGATATTCGCTAATAAAAAAATCAATGATCAAAAGCTTCTCACATGTGTAGGCAACCTCAAACCAACCCGATCTATGTATCCAAAAACCAAAACCCATCACAGTAGCTAAACTCCATTCAAGATCTACATTTGATTGAGATCATAATCACTTACATATAAGTATATATCTAAAAAGAAATCAAGACTTTATTGAAACAAACACTCCATTCAAATCATAAAAAAAAAAATAGGAAATATCCCGATATGATACCATGTAAGAGTATTCAAGTACTCACAAACTTATGTTAATGGTTTTTGCATAGAATAAGTTTTCCCCAAGTTTCTCACTCATTCTAAATACACCTTTCTCTTTTTTTAATAATTTAAAATGTGTTTCTCTCCCTCTTAAATATGTTTCACAATTTTTTCAAATAATGAAAAATAACTTCTTATGAAATTCCTTTCACTCCTTCGTAACATGCTTTCTCCCTTTAAAAAATAAAATTAAGTGGGAAAATTAAAATGGAAAAAAATTGTCATAATTACTTTGGTGCCTTGAGAACTTACAACATATTATTCAATGAGGCATGGAACACCACATGCTCCACGCTCTACCCACGTTACTTCAAGAAATATGGTGGAACAAATAAAGATGATCACATTTATTTGCAAGAAATTGATTTCTACGACATATATTAGAGTTGAATCCGCCTTTAGGAGGAATTTCCATCATGATAGACGCACCATGGATTCAAAAATGTGCATCTGGATCATTTTGACATTGAATGGGGTTACAATATTATTATCTTTGAACACCGATCCCCTGCATCTCTCGAAGGACACCATAGGAGATGATGTTATTAAAGCGAAGCAGTCCGAAATCATTTTCCATCATTTAAAAATAGATTAATTCCATTTGATTTCAATGAAGTGATTAATGTGTGGATCAAATAGAAATAATTGTAATGCACATGATATTGGAAACCAAAATCAACATTATATTAATGAATTATCTCAAATAATGATATACACAATGTACATATAAATGCATAGAGAAACTGTTGAATCAATTCCCGAGTTTTCTTGGACTCTAGTAACCAATTACCCTAACAAAAACTAACTCAAGTATTGGTTGTCTAACATTCCCCCCTTAACTTGAAGGGATGTACAAAAGTCCAAAAATGAGAGCTCAAAAATGAAAAAATGCATCTCATCCAAGAGATAAATGTGTCTCAAAAATGGTTTTTAAGGATGACCACAAACCAATATGGGATAACACAAGGTATCAACCAAAAACAACTTTGGAAACTTCATATCAACTCTCAAAAAAGCCAAAAATGTGGTTTTAAGGTGACCATAAACTCCCGAGGAATCAATATAGTTCCTCGAACAATTCTGAATCTGGTAGTGCTCATTAAAAAACAACTCATTCAACAAAAACTGAAGTCACACAACTCTTGCTCTAACTGGTATAGCTTTTGGCTTAGGATGTGTACCTTTGACTTAGGCTCGCTTGACATATTCAACCTATAGTAGACCACCAAAAATTCACCCCTTTTTAAAAACAAGGTGAGAAGATGAAGTATTCTTCATTACTACAAGGCTCGTCAACACTCTCAAACAAATCCTTCGATATGATTTGTAGATCTTCTTGGATTCTTTCGATAATTCCCAAGAAGCAATCCATCCAAAGTTTATTTTCCCTCTTGCAATACTCTTCTTTCTGGAACATTTGTTTGACTAGTGGTTTTTCTTTCAACAATTCTCACATGGGTGAAGATCAAAACACCGATCTTTCACATGTCCAAATCCATTACACTATTGGCATCTATCAACATTTTTTGGAACAACACCATCCATAAATATTGCACTTAGAAATTGTATTAGTTTAGAAAAATATGGAATGTAAAAAGAAACATTCAAAATATTATTGTTATAACCTAAATTGGTTATGTGTTTATTATGTGTGATCTCTTCCCACTGTCTTATAAAGGTCTTGGGAATAACAGGTTTCTTTTCAGAACTTCTAACCACATCGAAATTTTATCCTAAAACACTTCATTTCTCTGATCATTCTTTGACTGGTGATCAAGCTGAAACAAACTGTTGGTCTGAACAAGAACAGGTTCAAAATTATTCTTTTGTAATTCACGTAGTTAATCTTGCTAAAACAAGGGCTCTAGCTCTACGAATTAAATTTTCCTTTTATCAAATTACAAACATGACTGAATATAAAAAATCATTTCCTTACTGATTTTGACACTATTATGAATAGTATACGACATCAAAATTCTTAATAATTGTAATAAATGATCGACTCTGACCATTTTCTCAAATTCACTATTGGAAACAGTTGTAATAAATTTTGAAAAGGGTGTCATCTACCACAAAAAATGCACCAAATACAAACAATTACAATGATTTAACCAGGTTTTAGTTCAACTGATCATGCACCCATTGATGATACACTGTTAATTAAACTTTGAAATTGTAACTTTAACTTTGAATCTTTAGACTTTGACTTTTCGATTTCAAATTTAACAAATCATACTAATAATGAGCCAAGTCTATTGGGATCAATAATAATGAGCCAAAATACCAATGAGAGAACAAAAATATATGCACTACAAATTATATACTCCAACCCACCTTTGAATATGTCAATTTTCGTATCCCTCCAACAAAACGTTGTGACAATAGAATGTCAATATTTTTCAAGCTACAAATAAACTAACTCTAAAGATTCATTTTTAAATAAACTTCATTAAATTTTGATACAAACGTTTTAATAATAGACCTCAAAATATGTAACTAACTCCGCCCCACATACTCGCCTTTATGGAAAATTCCAATAATTTTAAAATCCCAACTTTATCGACCTTTTCAACATCTTGGAAACAAAAGGTTTAGTACTACCTTTATGGCGCACATTTGTTTCATGCATATTTGAATTACAATTTTTATAATAAAAGAACAACAATTAATTCTTTACAACTGAAATTTTCTTCAAAACGGAATCTGGAATCATATGCCATTGTATATCACAGGTGTGAAAGGCCGAAAAAATATTTCTATGATATCACTAGAACAACCTCTGAAATAGGTCCGTGCACAAGATCTATGTAAAATTTTCCTTCAACAATATTTGTAGCTGCATATCTAGGTCCATTCGATACCATTCACAATCCAGTTCCTGTCCCTATGCCATCCTTGATTGGTCCGAGAAACATTCAATGGGTGTCAAATAATGTTGCAGATGTTTTATTTGTGTAATTGGGCCCTGGTACGGAATGAATCTGGTTGTTTTAGTTCCACTGGTCTCACAAAATATTAATTTGCTACGATTTTTGATGCATAAACTCCAAATGGCTTTGATTTAAAAAAATGGATTGAGAATCTACCTTAAAAAAATGAAAAAAAATATAGGTCGAGAGGAGGTGCTGCACTGAGAACAGTTTCAAATCCCATGGTTGTGAGATGCCCTTTAGCATGGAAGGTGGTTCGGATTGTGACCTCAGCTCTTTACTAATTTACAACTGTCCTCTAATCCTTTTCACAAGGTATCAATCATTGGAAGAAGAAAAAATATTTTAGGCTCGAGTGAAATGGGCTCATGAATTTTCACTGTTTTGGTTGGTGACTTCAACAACTTAAACATTTACATGAAAATTTTTTTCTAGAAGAACCTTGAAGCTACATGTAATTTCTTGGAATGTGAGACTGTTGTTCTATCACTTGAAGAAAATGATGAAATTAGTGACTAGGTGACTAAAAACATCAGTCATTACAATTATTTCAAGTGTATTACTTCTAAATTTTCACAATGTTAAGTGACCCAACTAAAAATGACTAACATAAATGAATAATTTAGTCTCGGGATAAAATATATGACTAGATATTAAGTGACTCAATTAAAAGCGACTAACATAAATAACTAATTTAGTCTAGGAGTAAAATATACGACTAGATAATAAGTGAAACAATTTAAAATGATTTGTAAATTAAAAATTCTTAACGCTTTACTTGTAAGGACACAATATCATATTTGTACTTGTTCATGTTGGATTTGACATATCTACGTAACATATTTGTGGCATAGCAAACACTCATAAGCTTCGCATGAGTACATGAATGCATGAAACACCTTGATATTTAAGCTCTTTAATAATTGTGAAAAGGGTTTACAAATTTTTACTATGGTCAAATTTTGTTTTGATGCATTTATTTTTTATGTCTTTTGAACACATTTGACATTTTAACCACACCCTTACGCAAATCAATCCATGCGAATGTGAAATGACTTGGTTCATAAGGCTAACAATATACTATTTTTAAGACTGTCTTGACGATTTACTTACTTTCATGTTTTTTTATGTATGATCACTTTCTAATTTGAAATGCCACATCCTAACACAAATAATGAGATAGTGATCGAAGCCCACTCTACACACAATTTAGACAATGCAAAAAATTCATAAATATTTTATGTTAACACATGGAATTTCTTATTGTTTAGGGGTGCTTTGAAACTTACATTGATCTGTACTGTTAATGGAAATTTGTTCTAAATAAATAGCAGTTAGTTTTCTCACACACTAATGGTATTGTTCATGGTTCATTAGTTGTAATTGCATACTTTATAATGTTACAAACACATTGTTTGGGTCACAATTATATGGTTACAAAATACCCAACTATAAATGGTGATAAATGGATGATAAATGCATGAAATTTGAATGTTACAAATGTGTAAGTGGTCCATATTCAACTTTTTTGTCTTCATTTTCCTTAGTAACAATGACAAGTCTGAATATTTCTATTATTTATCTTCACAAACACATAACTCTTTATCGTCATAAACATAGATAATACTATTGGTCTATGATCTCTTAATTGTGGAATGGTCTCTTTATGATGATAACAAACTCTCAATCTCCAATTCTCTTGGATACGATGAATGAATGATCAAATTCTTTCCTTGTATGGACACAATTTATGATTCATTTTATATTTTTATTGTGCCATTGTATATATGCTTCACTAGAATCTCATGTTATATGGTTAATTGAGCATGTTTTATCTTTCATTTTTCAAGTATAATTTCATTGCATGAATAATCATAGTTGTCTAATTAAAATCATTCAAAATATATTCATAATTCATCGTTTTTTTTACTATTCACACACTTACCCCTGACCATTTAGTTTGAGAGTGAGTGGTGTCAAACCACTACTCTTCGTTAAGTAGCTTCCCTTTATTTGTCAATGACCTGACTTAACTTGATCTTAAAGGATTCCCCCTTTGACAAGGATATCCTTATTCTAGTCTAAAGAGTGATAGAAGGCCACCAAGGTGACATTTTAGGGTGGCTTGATTGAGAGTTTTCTTTTAGGTATTTTGGGTGGGGTTAAGACTAGTTTTTTTCTATGAGTGTTTGAGTGGCGGTACAACTTAGAAAATGTTTACAGGAAAATTAGTTTCCCTTATTTCCATCACCTAAACTACCTCCAAGAAAATCATGTGATTTTAATAACATTTAATTTTAATAAATAATTAATTCAATAAAATTAAAAAAATAAGAACTTTTATTATCATTATTTTTTGTATATAGAAGAATCGACAACTATAGCGAGCTTTTACCTACGAGACATGGGATTGTTTTTATCCACTACAACAATAACCTCCAAGTGTACCCACATTGCCTCACACCTCAGCTAATGAAATTTTAGATCAATAACATAAAAAAAAATGCCTTAACAACCCCTTTTATCATCAACTGATCTAAACCATGGAGAAATTTAAAATTAATTTAATATTAAAAAATATAGCCATTTTATTTTATTTGAAAATCAATTTTAGTATCAAATTTGAGGAAACTCAGTAAAATAATGTGGAAAGTGTTAGCAAAAATAAATTTTAGTGTGTGAAATGTCATGAAAATTATTTATTACAATCCACCATGCTTAACAATGATGAACTATTTAAGTCAGCCCAAATAAAACTCGTTTGCAGCTAAGAGGAGTACAAATAAATATTTCACTAAATTATCATAAAAAGTGGGATGCTCCTGGTAAAACATGGCATTTCATTTATCCAAAAAAATGAAAAACGGGCTCATATTGAACGAAGAGAGTCAATGTATCATTCACATGTCCATTCTAGATATAGCCATGGTAATGAAGTTGGGTTTTATGTGTGATTTTTTCATTCAGTTAAAGAGAATCAAGGCTTCACTCATAGATCCATTCTTGGCACAACCATATATCATAGCACTCCATGAAATGACATCCCTTTCAAATATGCTTTCAAATAGTTGGCACACAAACTCAATCTCCCTCCACTTCGCGTACATATCTACAAGATAATTAATCACAAATCCGTTTGACTGAAATCCACTTCTAATTATATAATTATGAATATGTTTTCCTTGTTGCAGAGCTCCAAATTAAGAGCATGCTGATATGACACATGTGAGATCAATAAGCATCTCCCATTTACATAATTCTTCCAGTTGTTCTTCATCCATCTTCCCATGTCTGTCTAATCCTCTATTTCTGCAGTTCAAGGATTCAAAGGTATTTTTCTCTCTCCTTGTTTGTTTCTTTTTTCACAATTCAATTTTTTTTCTTTATTTTTGAGTTCTTCCTCTGATTTTTATTTTCTCATCAAAATTTTAACTCTGATTGAGAAGGTTTCTTTGCCATGGTATACATGTATGGACTGGAATTGGGTCGATTACTAGGGGAAAATGATTAAACTGTAGAGGTGCTTTTGGGTTTTGGGTGCTTTGGTGGTAAACACTAGGGTTTATAGATCGTATATCCTTCCATGATAATTGGCATTATTTTATAACTTGGCACCTTTTTCAATGGTAGCACCGATCCATATCTCTATGGTGTGGCTAGATTTTCGATGGATCTATGTGTTTGGTGCCCCCGTAAGTGCGGCATCTCAACCATCCAAGCTCATATTCTATCGAGCAGTGAGAACCAACCTTCTGTAGGCATGCATGTAGCTTCATTTTCGAGGGACCTGGATCATTTCATTGGGAATGGGTAGGAGAACAATTTTCTTTGAGAAATAAATTGAAAAGAATTCAGATCTGAGTTAGGACCTTAAAATGTCGACCATGGATGATTTTTCAAGCCCAAAGCATCATCCCTCATGGAGGAAAATCAACATTGTAGGGTTAAAAATGCATGATAATACAAAGGATCTATGGATTTCGATAAGTGGGAAGGTTTATGATGTCACTAAATGGTTGGATGATCATCCTGTAGGGGATCTTCTTCTGTTAAATCTTGCAGGCCAAGATGTGATAGATGCATTCATTTCCTATCATCTGGGCTTTGCCTGGAATTATTTAGATAATTTCATGACTGGCCTTCATGAATATTATGATGTTTTTTATATTTCCAAAGAATATCGTAGGATTTTGGGGGATTTGAAAAAGGTTGGGTTGTTTAAGGGGCCAATGTTAGTTTATCTTTTGATAGGTTTATGGATAATGGCAATGTTGTTTTTATGTGTAGTGGGTGTGGTTTTTTTATGAAGGGTTTTGGCTTCATGTTGCATTTGGGGTTTTTTTGGGGGAGGTTTGGATTAAGAGTGGATGTATTGGGCATGATTTTGATTATTGTGGGCTTGTTGGTCATAAGAAAATTGATAGGATTATTCCGTTAGTGGCTGGAAATTTCATGTTTCGGATAAGTATTGGGTGGTGGAAGAGAAATCATAATTCCCATCATATTGCATACAATAGTTTGGATTTTGATCTAGATATTTAGTATGTGCCCTTGTTTGTAGTGTCTTCTGGGTATTTTTGTTCTTTTTATTTGTTGTATCTCAAGAAACAATCCCTTGGCTGTGGTAAGGAACCAGTGCTTAAGACATTTTATAAATGTATGTCACAATTACCGTATTAGGAGAATTTTGAGGTCTATAATGTGCCTCTTAAGGAAATAATAAAATAATAGATAAACCAATAAAATAATATTTATGAATTTACAATTCACTTTTTGCACCAAAATCCATGTAACCATGGTTAAATTCGAATGAAAAGTTGTACCAAAATAAAATTAATATAAAAAATTGTATTGATGTGACTATCAATAAAAATTAACTTTTCAAGGAAAAGTCATTATCATTGAACAACTAATGCATTTGTACTTTGTACTTAAATAACTCAAAATAAATTATAAATATAAATTCATAAATTCTTAGTTGTACAACATACCATTAATTAAAATTTATATTATTTAAATTATATAATAACATGTAATTAATATACTATATAGAAATGAAATAATATAATAAAATAAATGTAATATAATATTTTATAAATTTTATATTACATATTGAATTGATTTGATTTATAACATAAGAAGAAATAATATATAATATAAAATTATTGTGATATATGGAAAATGTCTAAATACATTAATATTGTATAGGGATATGCATTGTTTCTTTCAAAAGCTATGAAATCATAATAATAATAATATTTTATTCAAAAAGTCTGAAATGACATTTATTATGAGTACTTTAATTTTTCACTTTAAAAGTACTTAGAATACTATCATGGGAAAGCATGAGTTTTTATCCACCATTGAGAATGTGACAAGTAAGTACATTTAACTCAAGAAATGCCAAATCAATGATGGAGGATGATGTCATCCCGTAAAATGTGATTGGTTCTCATAAATTGAATTTTGAATGTACATTTTCCTTAGGAGGCCAATTTTTTACCTCAAAATTCCCATAATTGCATATATATTCGCCTCTGTTTAACACCCTTGGAATTCAGTTACTTAATACCCTCAATAATCTAATATAATGAAAGCCTTCACAATGCCATAAATTTCTAATATTTGAATGGAATTAAAAGAAGAACTATATGAGAAACTCAAATGATATGCTGAAAACACAAAATCTACCACTTTTAAGTTTGAGAGGAATTCATGGAGGAAGAGAGAACTTAAAATAATATGCTGTAAACACAAAATCTATAACTTTAAAGTTCTAACAGGAGTTTATGAAGAGAGAAGAGATGAGGTGAAGGAGAAAAAATTAAGGCTATTTAACTCTTACTCATAGATGTAATTAAGAGACCAGTTGCTACATTACTTTACTTCATTCAAAGAGGAATAGCCATAGAGAGAAACAAAGAAATACATATCAAAATCAATAGGTGTAGGAAACTTGAACTTCTTCCATTAATTTCCAAGAGAATTCAGTCATAAACTAACAATCATCTAGAGGTCCAAAACTAGGAACCCCTTTTCTTTATTTCTATCTACTTAAATACATCACAGTGGTTCGTAACTACTGAAATTATTGAAACTATTCAACTACCTAAAGTGTTAAGATAACTTGTGCAATCATACTTGAGAGAGTAAATTCAAACTGGAAATATTGTTTGTTTGTTGAATATGATGTTGCTGATGCATCCTCCCGAAGTGTCGAGGTGGAATTTTTGGTCATGATGAAGTGGCTTCATAGGTCTATAACGACGCTTCTGTTCCCAACTTGACCGAGCTATCGTGCTCCTAACAGTGCCGCTATATTCTTTTCCGACCAATTTTCCCTATGCCCCTGTGCTTCAAACACTGTCACTAGTATCACTTGCTACCTGACTCTGCCTCTTCTCCTTTGTTCTATGTCGAGTCACTTACCGTAGTTTCTCTCTCGCAATCTGCCTATTTCTTCATTATCAAGGCATTTCACTGGTTTCACATTATAACTCTCTTTTCTTCCTCTGACATGGTTTAATAGATGAAAGTGCCTTCTAAAAACCTTTGGAATACACTTTTGAAACCGTGTTGCATTCGCCTGCACATCACATTTCGCTTCTTTTTAGCTTGACTTTTACACTTATCTTCTAAGTTTCGTGATGCGCCCTATGTGATCGGGTCCCACTGGGCATCACACATCGCACTTCAGCGAACATAACTGAAGCCCTTTGCGCTTAACGCTTAAAACTTGCAATGTGTGATGTGCAAGCCCCATCACCTCATTTCGCTCTTCATGGAACTTAACTTTTACCTTCCGCCCTCATTCACTAAAACTTTCTATTGGCGATTTTTTATTGCGGCCCACCACATCACACATCGTACTCTAGTGATTTTAACTTTTACCTCCTGCGCCTATCCTTTCAAACTCTTAAAATTTTAAGGGAAGTGTGCCCTTTCTCCGCCTCTTGAACTATTCTACACATGGACAAGCCCAACCAGACCCACCTTCACATCATATCACGTAATGCTAATGTACCAACATATAAATTAAATTTCTTCTACAACACACATAATTTTATATTTTCTATGATATAGGCTTTTTTAGTGTTTTGAAAATTAATTCAAGGATAAATGCAAATGAGCCACAACATATGAATCCAACTGGGGATAGTGATTTATTCCGCGAAAGCGCTAAGAACTACAGACAAGTAACTTATCCATTGTGTATGGAGTCAAATATTGCTTGATGACATATCAACAATGATAAACCCAGTATTTACATTGGTGGAGTGCTAACATTTAAAGCTAAAAGTAATGCTTCAGATACTACCCATCCACAAGAAGATGTATTGGTTCTCCATATATATCTTCCAAAATGAATGTGTTATTTGACCTTGCTCCAAATATTCTATACAGATCATACCAGAGAGGGTCAAATTTACTATGCTTCCCCTTCTCTTCTCGTCTCATGTCCCATCAATGTACCAAATCTCCTGCTTGAAAGGGAGCTTATTTTGATTTTTTGTCGAATATAAAATTCATCTTTTCCTGATAATTAATCAAGCTATCCCTGAATTTGTTTCTTTTTTTACTTGATTCAATTATTTTGTTCAATATCCTTACCAAAGCATTAGGTTCTTCCTGAGCTTCTTGAATGAAATAAATCACTGGTTTGGCCAGCTTAGTAGGAAACAATGATTGAGTTCCATTAACCATTTCATAAGGGGAATTTCAAGTAGATCTCTTGGTAGTGACCTGAACTCCCCGAAGGGAAAAATTCAACTTCATATCCCAATCCTTCTGATTTTCAGCGATTGTCTTCTTCAAGATCCTGACCAATGTCTTATTTGAGGATTCTTCCAGTACGTTCCTTTGGGGATGATATGTTGTGTAATGTGATAATATTACATTATATGTTTGACAAAATTTAATTAAATGAGTAGAGTTGAATACCTGAGCATTATCAGACACAAATTTTACTAGACAACCGAATCTACTGAAGATGCTTTCCTCGAGAAAATTCATCACTAATTAGTCATTTTCCTTCGTCATGGGTATTGCTTCAACCCATTTTGTAAAATAATCAATGGCAGTTAGAATCCAATTGAACTTTCCACCTGATCGTGGATTGATCTCTCCAATAAAATCCAATCCCCACTGCTAGAAGGGTTCTTCAATAAATACTTGGATGAGAGGTAATGGAGCATGTTTTTTCTTTTCAGTAAAAAACTGACACTTCTGAAAACTTTTGACGAGTCTATAAACATCTGCAAACAGGGTTTGCCAACAGAAGCTTGACTTGAGAATCTTATGAGCCATGACCTTCCAGCTATAATGTCCTCCACATAGACCTTCATGATATTTTTTGGTGAATTCAATAGAATTTCCTTTGGTCAAACATAATAGAAAAATACCAAGAAGATATTTCCAGTATATCTTTGCTTCTATGATAGCGTATGGATAAGACTTGAGCTTGAGAGCTCTATATTCTTTTATATTTACTGAAGTTGGATAGGAAAAGAAACATAGGTAGTGCACAATATCCTTATATCAATCAGAGCACAAAAAATTGTATTGAATACTTATTTTGTACTTTCTTTGACCTTCTTCATTAACAACTCCACCCACTGGTGCCACCAGATTGATTCCCAAGGATTGAAATTTGTCTCTATCCAAAACTTCGCTAAACCCTGTCCCTTGACCAGCATGGTGGGTTTGATGTCCAAATCATACTCTTGGATTTTTTCTATCCAATTCCCCCTTTTTCCTTCAATATCACTTTGGAACAGCACGTATTTCACAACAAAATTGGGAACATAAGCATTTATTTGGGACTGTAACACATAAGTCCTGAAGGCTTTTAGTTATTTGACCAAAGCATATACTTGTTTCTCCTGAATATTGTATTTGAGCTCAACATCTCTAAGAACTTTATTGAAAAATGCAACTGGCTTCTCCTTACTGTCTTCATTTTTATGCAACAACACAATAGAAATAGTATTGGGTGATGCAAATGGGAATACTTGAAAGGTTTTTTGATATTGTTTCGGGAAATAACTCCCTAGAGGTCGTTGGGTCTGAAACCTCCACAGATCAGGGCATACTATTCAAGAAGGACTCACACAACCAAAATTGTATGCTAAAAACTAGATATTATCGATTGTAGAACTCACTCGTAGATCCTACGTTTGATGTAGATCCCGCAGGGTCCAAACCCCCAGCAACTCTTCTTCCTCTTCAACCTGAAAATCAAGAAGAAGTGTGCACAGAAATCTAGTTGTACAACATATATCTTTCCTGAATGTCAGTATAATCCATGTAAAACATTATATAAAAAATAATAAGTGTTTAATTAATAGTCTTTTCACATATATAAGCAGATATTAACACGTGAATTCGGAAACAAGATGGTTCTTCTTCATTACGAATAGTATGTATAATAATATAAAGGTGGAGAGATCACCTGAATCCTTCCATGATCTTCGAACAGACCGTCGTCTGGATCCGTCCAACCCTTGCCTCGCTAGGATTCTTCCAAGACTTGTGTACATGAGATGACATATAAGTTGATGAACATCTCCAGGAAACAAGGGTTTCCTATAAATACCTAGGAAGTGTAGGAGGCATGAGAAATCAGACTTGAATTGGGCTCCAACAGAGTATAATGTCTATAATTTTTCTCCCTCCCTTAGGCCATGCATATGAGGGGCTTTTATACTCCCTAAAAGTAGTTTCAATCAGTTGGAAACAGTTGGCCATGGGCTAGGGTGGTTGAATTATGGGAATAACCATCAACCCAACCTCGAAAATAAGGTTTTTTTATACATTTTTTAATGATTTTAATGGAATACATGGAAAAGTATCTCTGGACTCGCATATACACGCGGAAAATTCTGGGCATATCTGCATATGGGTTTTGAAACACTGTTTTTTATGAACTTTATTCAAGTCTGTGGGAAAGGGTGCCCAAGGCCAAAGAGACAATCATGCATCGCATGAGGGTGAAAAATGATGCTATAACAGATAGCCTGGACTAATCAAAACTAGAGCTTCCTACAGTGCTTCCTTTATTCTAACAAATGCATCTCTTGCTTCCTTATCCCATTTCACTTCTGTATTTTTCTTCAACATATCTGTTATACTTCTCATGATCTCAGCATAATTAGGCCCAAACCTCCTCAAAAAGTTTAATTTTCCCAGGAATCTCTAGATATCCTTCATGCTTATGGGTAAAGGAATAGTCTGAATGGATTCCACCCTTGCTAGGTCAATCTTTACTCCTTGTTTAGAAACCATGTGACCCAATAATTTACCTTATTATAAGGAAAATACATATTTCTCGAGATTCAATGACAGACCAAAATTTCTGCACTTCTGAAAAGTTTTTTTGAAAATTCTCCAAGTGTTCATCATCTGACCCTGAGAAAATAGTTACATCATCAAGATATATAACTACAAACCTGTCACCAATGAAGGCTATTTCCATGGCCCTCTGAAATGTTGCACCTACATTCCTAAGGCTAAATGGCATCCTAACGTACATGAAGGTGCCCGAGGGCGTAGTGAAAGAAGTCTTCTTGTCATCTTATTTTTCTACTACTACCTGACTATACCCAGAAAATCCATCAACCATAGACAACCTATGAGCTCCTGTCACCTTTTGTAAGACATAATCCATTTTTCAGCAAATGATAATTATCTTTCAGAGATTCTTGGTTCAAGTTCTTCAAGTCTACACACAGTCTTATCTCTCCATTCTTCTTTCTTACATGGACCAGATTAGAAACCCAGTCTGAATATCTGAGAGGGACTATAATTTTCGCCTGCAAGATTTTCTTCACTTCTTTTTCAATTGGAGCGAACAACAAGGGATTGATCTGTCTGAGCTTCTGTCTGTGTGGTTTGAGCCCTTCCTTCAATGGAATATTATGTTGTATAATGATTTTCTCATATTTTTTCAAGTCTTTTGTTGTGAAACCAGCTCCAAAATAGAAGAAAAGATATATCAACACCTTATAAATAAGCCACTTTGAGGGGGAAACCTCCAATACATTACATTAATGAACAATTCTTGGATGATAAAAATGACAAAACCTCTTTTTTATATATAGGAGTCCATGGGGCCACAATGTAATCCTAGCCAACCTAAAAATAACAATGTAAGGTCAGAATAATAACAATATTGGGGTTACAAGGGTACAATAATAACAATAAGGGGCTAAAATAGTAATATAGGGACCTAACATGCCCCTCTCCTTCAAAAAATTGTTGTCCTCAATGCTTGAGTAGCTTTGGGTGCTTTTGTATAAAATGATCATCCTCCCATGTAGAATCTTCAGTGGGTAAGTTCTTCCACTTGATGAGATACTCTGAAATTCATCGATTTCATAGGTGTCGAGTTCTTGTTTCTGTGACCACTTCAGGTTCCAATATGATATTCCCTCCCTCATCAAGTTCTGACAATATTATTTGAACTAGAAGATTTTCACCTATAACCTTCTTTAATCATGAAACATGGAAAATTGGATGCACTCGCGAAGAAGCATGAAGCTTCAATTTGTATGCCATAGTACCAATATTTTGCAACACCTTGTAAGGACCATAGTACTTTGGTGACAATTTATTATCCTTCTTAGCATGCTTGAGGGACATTTTTTTGTATGGTTGTAGCCGTAAAAATACCCAGTCTCCTACATCAAAACTTCTCTCACTGCGATGTTGATCTGCCTATTGTTTCATTTGATTTTGTGCCAAATTTAGGTTATCCTTTAAGAGTTGGAGACATGACTCGATGCTCGATGTGATATTCCTTCTTGGGCTGCAATTTTTCTGTAAAGATGATGTGATGGACGGTGGATGATATCCATAAAGTGCCATAATTGAATTATTTTATTTGATATGGAAGAGTGTTATGCCATTCGGCGAAAATTGCTCATGACCCATTGTATTTGTTTATCAGCTACAAAACAACGAAGATATCCTTCCAAACATTTATTCACTATCTCAGTTTGACCATCAGATTGAGGATGATAAGATGAGATATGAGCTAATTGAGTACCCAAACAAGAAAATAACTCCATCCAAAAATTTCCAATAAAATGGGATCTCTGTCACTCACAATAACCTTTGGGTTTCCATGTAGCTTTTGAATTGTTTCCATAAATGTAGTAGCAACTCTACTTGCTTTAAATGGATGAGATAATGCACAAAAGTGTGCATACCTGGTAATTATATCAACTACCACCATGATGACACTCTTTCCTTTAGACTTAGGTAAACTTGTGATAAAATCCATTGAAATATCCTCCCAAATTTGACTTGGAATGGATAAAGGTTGTAGAAGACCTAGGGTCTTAATTGTCTCAACTTTATTTTGTTGGCAAACCAAACATTCCGCCATAAACTTTTGAATATCATACTTAAGTCCATCCCAAAAAAATTCTTTCTTCACCCTATGCCATGTCCTCCTAAAGGAGAAGTGTGCAATTCCAAAATAATCTTTTGTTTTAGTTGGGAATTCCTACAAAGATATAAGTGACGTTTGTTCCATAAGGAATCATTTTTCCAAATAAATGTATCAAATGTACTAGGATCTCACTCCAACTTTTGAATGAGTGTCCACACTTCTTCATCCCTCTTCCATTCATCCCTTTCTTTGGTTGTCCAATCTGGTTGGATAATAGAAATGGCACAAAGCAATGCTTCCACCTCTTAATTTTTTCTTGAGAGTGCATCTGCAACAACATTTAGCTTCCCTTTTTTGTATATTATTTCAAGGTCATAACCAAACATCTTTGCGACCCATTTTTGCTGCTCCTGTGAAGATATTATTTGTTCGAAAAAGTGTTTAAGACTATCATAATTAGTTTTTACCTTGAAGTGTCTTCCCATTAGGTAAGGTCACCATTTCTTTAGTGCATGTAGTATTGCTAACATTTCCTTCTCATAAATAGATTTCTGTAAATACTTTCCTTTGATTGGATGAATTTCAAAAGCAATGGGTATTCTTTCTTGCATTAAAAGAGCACCAATTCCATTTCTTGAGGCATCACATTCCACAATAAAGGTTTTTTTTGAAGTCTGGCATAGCTAAGACCGGTGCTAGGCACATTGCCTCTTTAAGATGTTCAAAAGCCTTAGTTGCTTCAGGAGTCCATGAAAATGCATCTTTCTTAAATAATGTTGTTAGAGGTGTTTCTATTCTTCCATAATTCTTAACAAACTTGCGATAATACCCTGTTAAACCAAGAAATCCTCGCAACTGCTTTATAGTTGTGGGGACTTTCCATTCCTTAATGGCTTTAATTTTTCTAGGGTCTACCTTAGCACCCTCGTGAGATACAATATGACCCAGATATTCCACCTCTTCTACTCCAAAGAAAAATTTGGATGATTTTTCATATAATTGATTCTCCTGCAATAGTTTGAGCACCCTGTCAACATGTTGAACATGATGCTTCCAAGACCTACTGTAGATTAGTATATCATAAAAAAATACTAGAAAAACTTTTCTAAGGAAGGGTTTGAAAATGGAATTCATCAACCCTTGAAATGTAGAAGGTGCATTGGTAAGGCCAAAAGGTACGACCAAAAATTCATAATGACCCTCATGAGTTCGAAATGTTGTTTTCGGAATATATTTAGTCTTCATTCTAATTTGATGACATCCTAAAAGAAGATCCAAGTTGGTGAAATAAATTGCTCCATGTAATTCATACAATAATTCATCAATCACAGGAATGGGAAATTTATATTTAATGGTGAGCTTATTGAGCTCCATATAATCTAGACACATGTGCCATGATCCATCCTTCTTGTGCACCAATACTACTAGAGCAGAGAAGGAACTTTGACTAGGTTGAATTATACCACCCTCTAACATTTCTGCAATCATACGTTCAATTTCGCTCTTTTGGACATAAGGATATCTATAAGGCCTGATGTTTGGAGGAACACTTCCTGGAATCAAATGAATAGCATGATCATGATCATGAATATTTGGGAGTCCTTTCAGAGTTTCAGACATCGTGGAATGATTATCCAAGACTTTTTGGAGATCTGCAGAAATAGATGATTTTTATGTTGGAACTTCTAGTGAGCATAATTGTGCAATTACACCTCATTATTCTTTCTTAAGAAGCTTTTTCATGACATTAAAGCTTATTATCTTTCCCAGCTTCCCTGTGATACCCATAATTTTATTTTCTTTCCTTCTGAAACAATTTTCAAGAAAAGTTCTTGAAAATTAAAAGCTACCATCCCCAGAGATTGTAACCATTGTACTCCTAGTACAACATCAACACCTCCCATATGAATGGAAAGCATTAAATTGTTAAATACATATTCCCCCATGGTTAGCTTGATATTATGGAATTTTTTAGAGAAACTTATAGTTCCTCCATTTGCAACCATCACTTGACATTCTGGTGCTGGGTATAGGAAACAATTCAATTCCTTGGCTACCTTACAACAAATAAAATTATTGGTACTACCTGAAACAATCAACACTATTACCTTTTTCTTCTTGATATGTCCTTCTATCTTGAGAGTTTTAGGAGTGGTAATTCCTGCCATTGCATTACATAATATGGTCAGACTCATTTCTTCCTCTTCTAGGGTTGGTTCCTGGTGTATATCCTCTTCTTTTTCATTTTCTTCTTCCTCTTCACAATCTATGTAAAATAATTTTCTTCTCAGCACACTTATGACCTTTAGTGTATTTTCTATCACAATTGTAGCAAAGCCCTTTTGCTCTTTTTTTCTTTCAATTGTTGTGCTTTCAACCTTGTAGGTTGTGGAAATCTAGGAGTAGCAACACTTCCTCTTTATAGAAGTGAGTGGTAGCCTTCCTTGTCGCCATAATTTTACATTCAATTTTTCTTGCCAACCTAAATGCCTTCTCCAATGAATCAAGTTCCAACATGCAAACTTCGTGTTGGATGTTATCCTTTAAAGTACCTATGAAGAGATCAATCCTGTGTTCCTCTGGAATATTAGTTACCCTTATATTCAATTTTTGTAAGTCCTCAATGTGCTCCCCCACTAAAACCTTTTTTTTTAGATTTATCAATTGGCTAAAGAAGGTGTTGCTCTTTGTATCCTCATAATGTGCTACAATTTCCTCCGTAAAAACTGACCAAGTGATAATTTTTTTACAGGAGGAAAGCCATCAATACCATACAAATGTATTTTGTTCTAAATGTAAAGTTGCAATGCATACCTTTTGTGTGCGTTGCATATTATTGAGATCAAAATATTGCTCCATCTGTAGTATCCATGTTACGGGATCCTTGCCATCAAAATTCCTCATATCTATCTTTGGAATATGGTGGTTCTTTCGTCCAACATTAGAGTTTATGAAATGATGATTAACATTTATTTTTTCTCATCATGAGTTTCCTCTACTATCTTTTCGCCATTAGGAAACATTTCTTGTATCAACTTTGCCAAACCTTTGATGTATATTTTTATGTTTTCCATTTTTTCATTGATCTTAGCTTCGATGCCATACATCTTAGCTTCCATGCCATCCATATTAGCTTCCATGCCCACTTCCATGCCTTCCATCTTAGCTTCCAAACTATTCATCTTAGCTTCCACACCTCTCTTCAAACCATCCATTTTAGTTTCCACGCCTTTCTTCAAAACTTCCATTTCATTTTTTGTTGCTCTTTGCGATAGCAAAATTTGGTGCACTTGCTCTTGTAATTTTGATATCTCATGTTGTGTTTCTTCATATTCATGAGTCATAGCAGAGCCTTTTGAAGGCTTAATGGGTGTTGAATTCTTTTGAGGGGCCATTTTAGAACCTAATAATGATATCTCTTCTTCAATATTCCCTTGGAATAAATTCCAACTAATTTTTTTTCAAACGAGACTTATGTAATTTGAAAAAAAATACACACATTTTTCTTACTTTTGAGGAGAGAAAAATTGAAACTGAATTATCTCTATGATTTTAGATCCTCAATATCTTAAACCTGGTACTGAGGTAGTCCTGTAAATCCTCTTTCTAATGCCACAAGTTTGACCTAATTTGGATTCTTGAAGACAAATTTGTGCCCAATCTCCTATGATGACCTAATTATGGACTGGTTCAGTAGAGCGAAATTGTATGACTTGCCACGTGTAACTGATTCCTCCTTCGGATTTGAAATTGATATATGAGAAACAAAATTCTATGTGCTTTCTTCCACTTTTTACATAATTCCAATATGATGCTCAGAGAGAGAGTTATGAAGATTTTTCCACGATCACCTCTTTGAGATGAAATTCGGGAGCCTGAAAAACGTCCTAACTTCCACAGACCATATCTCCAAAAATTATGAGAACCGAGATATGAAATTTTGCCACACGTTTCCTCTAGGGTTCGGCTATGTGCTCTAAAAATTTCAGATTTTTAGCCTTTCTATAAACAAAGTTATAGCAAAAATGCCATGATGACTTGTTTAGGTTAAATTGAGGAGCCTACAAAAAGGCCTACCTTCCACAGATCATATCTCCGGAAATTTTGTGAACCAAGCTCTAAAATGTTGTTATGATGTTCCTCGATATTTCGTCTTCGTCCTCTAAAAATTTTCACTTCTGAACCTTCATAGAAAAAAGGTTATAGCGAAAAGTACACGATGACCTGTTTGGAGCAGCGAAACCCTAGAACCCAAAGCTCTGATACCAAATGTTGTGAAACCAACTCCAAAAATAGAAGAAAAGACATATGAATGCCTTAGAAATAAGCCACTTCGACGGGGCAACCTCCAATACATTACATTAATGAACAATTCTTGGATGATACAAATGACAAAACCTCCTTTCTATATATAGGAGTCCATGGGGCCACAATGTAAGCCTAGTTGATCTAACAATAACAATGTAAGGGCACAATAATATCAATATTGGGGTTACAGGGGTATAATAATAATAATAAGGGGGCTACACTAATAACAATAAGGGGCTAAAATAGTAATATAGGGACCTAACATCTTCATACGACTAGGAAAACACATCCATATACTTCTTAGAAAGATCAATGTATCTTTATTTGTAGTTTTTTGGAACCCCTTTGAATGATTTCACTATTTTGGGCTCCTTCTGAGTTCCCAAATTACAGTCTTCCATCTCTTTTTCTTTATGTTCTTTCTTTGAATCAACAACAACATCATTAGCACCGAATAATCTTTCAAGGGGAAACAACCCTCTAGGGATCACATTATCTTTCAATTGGATAATCTTTTTTTCACCTATTCACTACTTGAGGTTTCTTATTTCTATTCTCTACTCTGTTTGTTCTTCCTATTGGTCTATCTCAACATTTTCAAAGTTTCCAATCATTGTCAGGAACTGGTTTATCTATTCATCATCATCAAACACCTGCCAATGTTTCACATTGTTAGGGATAGAAGGTCTATGTCTAACTTCAATTTCGTACCTTAGCTTGGGATTTATGGGAGGTTTGAAGGTGCTGGCTGCAACTGCTAAAGAATTGACAAAACCATTCTCCTCCCTCGGAATATTATAAAGATTGAAGGCTTCAAAATAGTTTTCTATCATATCCAAAACTTCATTCCTATGTGATCTTAATCTCGAATGCTTGGTTTGAAAATCATTCTTGATCTTCCTTATTATCAAATCAAAGTCACCATAAATTGAAATACATTGAACCACTATCTATTTAGAAACTTGAAGACTTGAGATTAAGGCCTCATATTCAGCCACATTTTTCATCGAATCAAATTCTTTTTTAAAAGAGAATGGCATGAGGTTACCTTCTGGTGATATTACCAGGAATTTGGCACATGCGCCTTCCTTAGAGTAGGTGCCATCAAAATAGCACTTCAAAATCTTCTTTGAGTGCATCTCATTATTTACAACTACTGAAGAGAGATGCTTCCCTGTGTCTTTAGAAAATTATGCATCTTCATGCAACATGAAATGAGAAATATCTTCTATTCCTTGACTATAAATGGGGGAATTTCTTGCATATTTCTTAAAGGTTGTATTCACAAACCTTTTTTCTATGTACAATGTCCTTTCTTCCCCATTAAAGACTGGAATGGTAGCATAAGTGAAATCCAACATTAGTACACCTCCCAACTTAGCTCCCCAAGACCTTGACAGGATCATTCCAAACCTGGCTGGGATGTTTGCACCCACTACATCCATGACTATAATCTTTGTTGGGTTTTGTGCCAACGAAATTGCTACAACTTTAATAAACCCAAAATATTTCACCCTTTTGGAATCGAATGAATACAGATCCATATAAGTTTTGGTAATCTGCAGGTTAAGATCCTTCATAATAGACAATGACATGAGGTTATGGGATGCTCTCAAGTCCAACATGCAATTATGTAGAGTAAAATCATGAAGCAACATAGAAATATAGAAGGTAGAACAGAAGGATCTACTTCTTCTACATGAGGGCCAAAGGTGACCGCTGGCTTCTCTTCTTGTAGGCTCACCGTGTCACTTATATCTTCCACCTGTGTGAGATTAATAAACTCTAAAATTTACTTCTTGTAAGTTGGTATTTTAGCCAATTATAGAAGAGGTACCTCAATTTTAACCTTCTCCAACTCTTTTACCAAACTAAAGGCATGAGTTTTATTAAAAACTTTTTCATGTTCTTCTTCACACTTTCTAGAATCTGTCACTTGTTTGGGTATAGGAACGACTCTCTCCAAAATATTAGTGTCAACTGATTTGTCCTGGGAAGACTCAGCCTGCTGCACATTTGTTCTCGTAAGTGAGTTTGTAGGTTGTTTCCCGTTACTGACATGTTTCATAGGGTCCTTTTGTTTTGGAGTCGCCATTAGGGGAGGAATGGAACCTTGTTGTTCACCTGCATTATCTTGCACTCTAGATCTCTTTCTAGACCTTAAATTATACTTTTTATGTAACTCATCTTACATGAAGTTTGTGAATTTTCTATAGTATTCATCCATCTCATCTTGATCATCAGCGTATTCTTCCTCATAATCTTCCTCTTAATCCTCTTCTATTGCATACATAGCAAATACTTGATCTTCAGCCTCCCTTTGGCCATATTCTACTAGCTCTATGGGTGTTGCTTCTATATATACAGTGCTTGAACCTGGTCTTGATCTCTTCTCTCCCTCTGCAAAATTTGCGAGGGATGTCTTCTAAATTGATGGTTGAACCCCCCTCAGTTTTGTTGTACTTATATTTGGGAGTTTTTATTTTCCAATTCCATATTAGATAGCTTATTTGTCAAAATTTTTATCACCATTGTCATATCTTCAATCCTCAGATCTTGTTATGATTCTTCTTTTTCTTTCCACTTATCTTGGACTGGCTGTTTCCCTTTCGCCTTTCCAGCTGCAGTCATATTAGCTTCAATCTCTAAAGCATATTTCTATATTTTCTCAAGAGTAGGGGTTATTCTCTCTCTCAATGTAAGTTTAAAATAATCTTCAAAAGCCCCATCAAAAACTACCTTTGCTCCTACGGGGGGGGATCATCTCTATAGGTAAACTATTGTACAATTTCTTGAATGTTTTTACAAAATCAACAATATTTTCATTAGGCTTTATTTTAATTGCATTAAACTCTATGAATGAGTAACCATGATCTCTCTTCTCTCCCCATATCTGAGTGAATTAAGTTTCTAAATCTTCCCAGTCACTCATGGAATAATTTGGTAAACCTTTGAACCATTTCCTTGCCTCTCAACTTAGAGACTACACAAATAGTCTCATCACAACATCAATATGTTCTACATTTACATTCTTAGAAAAAGTGAAAAATAAGGCAAATGTTGTTATGAAGTTACTTCATCTTCTCCAATGAAACGAAAAAGTAATTTGAGGTAGTATTCAAGCATGGCATTCATTGGTTGTGGAATATTTAGTGGTGGATATCTATCTGTTAAGAAAGTTGGTATTTCCATATTAACAACTTGGTTAACTACTCCTTGGGTGGTTGAGGTTGATGAACCTGCTTTGAAATTGAATGGGGGTGGAGGAAAAACTGATATGGGAGTAGGCTAATGGGCAATAATAGAGGTACCAACAACTATATTTGGTTGATCTTCAGTGGAGGTAAAAGAAACAAACTCGAAATAATTTTCTTCTAACTTAGGTTCTTGAAAATAAATGGGTGCGAAAGGGGTGTCTTGTTCCAAGAAAGGGAGTTCCTTGGAAATATCTTCAAATAAATGGTTATGGGAACTGCTGCCAGAAGCAGGCAATGCAGGATCAGGTATTGAAGGAGTTTTGGGTTTCTGAGCCTTTTTAGAGACTAATCTTTCTAGATTTGGAAAAGAAAGGACTATCTACTATGAGGTATCTGAACTCATGTGAGGCCTTTTAAAAGCCATAATTTTGAAAATAACAAACAGAACCGAATATTTCCTCCTCACTGAACAACCAGAGGAAATAATGTGAAAAACCCAAGGAAAATAAACTTTGTTTCTTCGTCCCCGGAAACGATGCGATAAAATGTTGTATCTCAAGAAACAATCCCTTAGCTATCATAAGGAATCAATGCTTAAGACATTTTATAAATGTATGTCATAATTACCATATCAAATAGTCTCTGTTTAACACCCTTGGAATTCCATTACTTAATACCCTGAATAATATGATATAATGAAAGCCTTCACAATGCCATAAATTTCTAATATTTGAATGGAATGAAACAAAGAACTATAAGAGAAAATCAAAATGATATGCTGAAAACACAGAATCTACCACTTTTAAGTTTCAGAGGAAATTCATGGAGGAAGAGAGAAGTTAAAACAATATGATGTAAACACAGAATCTATCACTTTAAAGTTCTAATGGGATGTTATGAAGAGAGAAGAGATAAGGTGAAGTAGCACAAATTAAGGTTATTTAACTCTTACTCACAGATGTAATTAAGAGACTAGCTGCTACATTACTTCACTTCCTTCAAGGATGAATAGCCACACAGTGAAATAGGAAAGACATATCAACATCAACAGGTGTATGAAACTTTATCTTATTTCATTCATTTATAACAGAATTGAGTCATAAACTAACAGTCATCTAGAGGTCCAAAACATGGAACCCCTTTTATTTATTTCTATCTACTTAAATACATCATAGTGGTTCATAACTGTTGAAATTCTTGAAACTATTCGACTACCTAAACTATTAATATAACTTGTGAAATCGTACTTGAGAGAGTAAATTCAAACTGGAAATATTGTTTGTTTGTTGAATTTGATGTTGCTGATGCGTCCTCCCGAGGCACCGAGGTGGCCTTTCTGTTCACGATGCAGTGGCTGCACATGATCCAAATTTATGCAGGAACACAACAGAATAAAAAAATAACCATGAACATAGCGATGCAGTCGAAATAATGCTTCATTTCATAAATATCAAATAATAGAAACATGCTTACAGAAATAATGGAAATAAAATAGCTAGGGTGCTTGTAATGAATCTCTGAGCAGAGATGTGGTGGCTACAGACCTCTAAACTATGTTACAATGAGGCTCGAGGGACTATTTATTATTGAGAAACAATGGATAAATCTAAACATCTAAAAACCTAACCCTAGGAGATGAAGAGCCAAAACTATGGGCCCGATTAAGGTAAATTGGTGTTTCAACTTCACGGGGACGTAACTTTGGCATACGATCTCTGTTTGACGTGTACGATACATCATTAGATAGATCTATTTGAGGAATACAACCATTGTCACAAATTTTGATTTCAAAAGAGAATCATATTTTTCAGACAAACGATGCCCAAAGAACGTCGTTTAGGGCCTCAAAATGGCTACGAAAGTTCAGGACCCAAACAACTGCTAAAAATAGTAAGTTGTGATGTAACTTAAAAACTGAAAGAACTGATGGTGGGTGTTCAAATGGAATAGGTGGGTGGCCACCAATATCCACCTAGATCATGAAGGCCCTAAAATAGCTCCGGGAGTAGAGGACCAGAAAACTTGCTAAAAATAGCAAGTTGTGCTGAATGTGAAAAGCTGCAAGAATTAATGGTGCTGTTCCAAATGGAATAGGTGGGTAGCCACCGATATCCACCTCGATCTTTCCTCCCTCCTTAGGAAGCAATTGTCCCCATTACATTGAGATCTTCCATTAGATGAGTCAAATTCTGTTGAACTGGGTATTAGATTTGTTGAAGATGTCATGGACTTGGGGTTGGACATGCTGGATGCATTTAGTAATTTGGTCTCTTTATCAGCCTCTGAAAATACATGTGTGGATTCTGTAGGTGTTTTTGTAGGATGTATGGCAACAGTAGGTGGTGGTGCATTGGGAGTCAGATCAATACAGTGCTTGTCCTGACAGTGTAAAGGAACCTCTGTGAGTGAGGAGAAAATGTCCTCATATTCCTCCATGACTTTGTCCATCTTCTGCAGCCATGCAAGGGAGCCCCATTTCAAGGTTGTGGCCATAATATTCTTCTTTCCCTGTGAGCGAGTTGTAAGGAAAATAAATTTCCTGGTTTGGGAAACAATCTTACTGTGTTGTTTTGCAGTTGTCAAAGAGATGACAGGAGGCAGTACTACCTCCGGTATCCTATACAAGTTATTTCCAAAAGTAATAACAACAACGCAAGGCCTAGAATCATACACAACATGTCACCTCCACAATTATGGTTGGCCCAATAATACATCAGCTACATCAAGAGGAGCAACATCACACAATACCTCATCCGTGAATGGCTTGATACTGTACAGAAGGTGGCACTGCTAGCAGATGCAGAGATATCACGTTAGATGGAGCCACCCGATGGTATATGGCTACAGTTGTGCTATGGTCGGTAGGCCAAGCTGCTTCACAACCTCTGCTGAAATGAGGTTCTTTTGGCTTCCACTATCGACAAGAAATTGCAAAGTAGAACCCTTCACCCACATCTGCGAATGGAAGAGGCATTCCCCCTCCTCTGGATCCTCTGCATCCTCCCTTTGGATATTGGTGGTGGCAACAATGGAACTACGATCCACATTAATGATCTTCTTCCCTTTTTCATTTCCTTTGTCTGGTTCTAACTCGGTATCAGAAAATTAATCTAATTCGGGTGCCTTTAGTTCAACCATCAATGACTGTTTGGCTCGACACTTGTTTGTGCTATGAGTGGAGCTGTTATGAAATTCACACCAATTACCTATAGTGTACCTAGAGGGGATAATATATGGTACAGAGGGAGGTACCCAAGGGAATAATATGATGTAATAATATAAGAATGATAAATAACTAGGCCATAGTTAATAAATAAAGTGGTTAACCCACATTATGTTAGGGACCACATGTAGCTAGGGAATAAAGTGATAAGCCCATTGTATTGGTTGTATGGTATTGAGAGACCCATGGTAACTACCCATGGTATTGCATGTATGAAACCTATATAGAGGCTAGATACTCTCCATTGAGAGATTTCAAGGATTATTGTATGGGCAAGCATATGGCTTGTGGAGTGATCTCCTTCCTTAAGGAGTGAATGTATGGTGTTGCCCTACCTTAAGGGTTTTGATATTAATAAAGATATGAAGTTTTGTCTTCTATGGTGTTATTTATTGGGCATATTCTCTATTTCTGTACATTTTATTGTCAGATCTATTACAAGACACTTGTAATAGATCTGACAAGAAAATATATAGAAATAGAAAATATGCCCAATAAATCATAGAAGACAAAACTTTAGATCTTCATTAATATCAAAACCCTTAAGGTAGGGCAACACCATACATTCACTCCTTAAGGAAGGAGATCACTCCGCAAGCCATATTCTTTCCCATACAATAATCCTTGACATCTCTCAATCGAGAGTCTCTAGTCTCTATATAGGTTTCATACATGCAATATTATGGGTAGTTACCATGGGTCTCTCAATACCATACATCCAATACAGTGGGCTTATCACTTTATTCCCTAGCTACATTTGGTCCCTTACATAATGTGGGTTAACCACTTTATTTATTAACTATTGTTTAAGATTGCAACAAGAAATAGTGAAGGAGGCATCCTGAAACATCATTCCTGATCCTAGTTGGAAAGTGATCACCTAAACTAGATGGGGCCCACACAGGTGATTTTTGTCGCAAAGTGTATTTTTAGACATGTTGATCATATTATATGAGTTGCGGGATGTTATTTTTGGATGGTTGGTCAAGTTGGAAAAATAGATGAAATTCTATTTTTAGACATATTGGGCGGAATCTATTTTTAGATTTCCAGTCTAAAAATAGATATGTCCAATATTATTAGCTCTTGATAATATTTGGACTATAAACATTATCTTATTCTCTTGGAGCACTTCATTTAAGTGCATAGATGTGGAACAGGAGCTAATAGAAGGAATTACACTATTCCTGAGGGTTAAGTGGAGCTATTGCATGGATACTTTAGTTAGAACTCATGTGACAAAGTTTGGTGGAGTTATTGAGGTAGTTGGTGGAGTTGTGTTCATTTTAACTTAGTTAAAAATAATTGAGCTAGTTGTATTGATTGATACAGTAGTGAGAGTGGTTTGAATGAATTATTAATTAATTCACTAATTAATAACTCATTAATCAATTAAATAATACATCAGTTAACTACAGTGCATGGACAGTTTCAGTGGAGACCAATGAAGAGGTAGGTGAAAGAGCAATGTGACTATCAGTTGTGACTATAGTGTTGCATGAGTTTGCACCACACATTGATGGAGATGCCAATGAGGATTGCGTGGTAAATATAGGATGGATTCGAACTCATTCAGAGCCATTCTTCAGTAGGGATTTCGCAGTGGAGGCAGGCTAAGGGTTGGCAAAGATCGGTGCATGGATTTGCAAGATTGGGCCTGATTAGTGTGTAGCGATTTGGAGATACTGAGAGCTTGTGATAAGCTTTGTATTATGATTGTTACATGATATCTATGACATATATAATATACAGATGTTTGGGGGTTTCCAGCTTTAATATTTCCCATAAATTACTGTGTTCATATGTGTGAATTTTTATGGTTTCAATGTGTGCATGCAATTGATTTTATTTCTGCAACTAATGATCAGTGGTAAAAGAGATTTTGTATTGTGCATGAAGTCAAATAGTGTGTGATTAGGAGAGTATCAGATGTATAACATATCAGTTATATAATTTCTACATGGTATCAGAGGGATATTGATCATTGGAGCAATTGTAAAGCATTGGAGCGGTTGAGTTTTGTGCTGGTGGAATTCGAAATTTCTACAGTGTTTTCCTGGTGTCTAAGTTGAGAGGTCTTTCAATAGATTGCAATTGGAGTATGCCCTTGAGGGTAGATCAAATTATTTTTCATGGAAGGATAGGATGGAGGCAGTTCTAGATGCCAATGGGTTGAAGGAGTTCATAGATGCTGATATTCCTAAACCAGGTTCTAGCGATGCTGCCGCACTTGACGCATGGAAAAAGAAGGTAGAAAGGTGTCAAAGGATTTTGTTGGAAGGTGTGAAGGATCACATAGTGTCCAGAATTCATGGTAAAGCTTCTCCATTGTTGATGTGGAAAGAATTGACAGACTTGTTCCAGAGCAAGAGTGACCAGAGGAAGTGTTAGGTCCCTATATTACCAGTATAGTCCCTTATTGTTATTAGTGTCCCCCTCCTTTGGATCATCTGGATCCTCCCTTTGGATCTTGGTGGTGGAAAAAATGGCACTTAGATCCACATCAATGATCTTCTTCCCTTTGTCTTTTCCTTTGTCTAGTTCTGACTCAAGATTAGAAAATGCATCTGATTCGGGTGCCTTTAGTTCAGCCACCAATGACTGTTTGGCCCGACACTCATTTGTGTTGTGAGTAGGGCTGTTATGAAATTCACACCATTTCCTTATGTCCTTATTTGGATTTGTGGTGTTGTTCTGAGTCGCACCACTTTGGCCTTGCCCCTTGTTCTTCGGTTCGAGGGTACCTTTCAGATTCGCAGATCCAAAGTCTCGCTTATTCTGCTTAAATTTCTGCTCAATCTTGGCAGCATAGGAAAATGTCGTGCCAAGTGATGTAATGTCGAGGAACTCCATTTCCTCCTGAATGTGTTTGTGAAGACAACTGCGGTACTTAAGAACCAAATGTCTCTTTGAATATTTAAAACCCAACTTTGTGCATAGGCTATGGAATAGATTCGTCAATTCGTGCACATCTTGATCCCTTTATTGGCACAGTGTGGTCCGTTGGATGTATTAGTCCTCATAGTTCCCCACGGGATAATATTATTCCTTGATGCCATCTCAGAATGAATTCCAAGTGGGTGTGGTCAAGAGAAGAGAGGTTTCCCCTTCGTCCTCTTGCTCACAGTAGGTTTCCCACCAGTCTTTGACATGGGGGGCGGCTTTGAGGAGTAAAAAAATAATATTTTCTCGATAAGAGAAATCATGGACCGAGAAATACCCTTCTAGAAAATTTAACCATATATCTACAACATCTGCACCTATTTGGCCTTTAAACGTAGGAATGTCAAAGTTTACTTGTAACTTGAAGGGAATGGCACCTCCAGAGTGGCTGTTAGATGCAGATGTGCCGTAGGTGGGCAGTAGTTGAAGGATCTGAGCAAAGTTATCCATCATCATGTTCCTTTGTTTCTCGAGGGCCTCCTCGAGCAATATTTTGATAGGATCTCCTGCTCCCTCATCTTTATTTTCTTCCACCATGGGAGGTTGTCAGGGTTTTCAAGGCTGACATTGCAGGGGTTCAACCAGATCAAGCTCTAATTCCTTATACCCTGATCGCATTGGGGACATGCAAAGAAAAACAAAGAAAGAGCAGACCGCTCTGATACCACTGATCCAGATTTGTGCAGGAACACAACAGAATACAAAAATAACCATGAACATAGAGATGCAGTGGAAATACTGCTTCATTTCATTAATATCAAATAACAGAAATATGCTTACAAACAAAATGGAAATAAAATAGCTACGGTGCTGGTAGCGAATCTCTAAGAAGATATGTGGTGGCTACAGACCTTTGAACTGTGTTATAATGAGGCTCGAGGGCCTATTTATTATTAAGAAACAATGGAGAACTCTAAACATCTAAAAACCTAACCCTAGGAGATGAAGAGCGAAAACTATGGTCCCCGTTTGGGTAAATTAGTGTTTCAACTTCCTGGGGATGTAACTTTGGCATACGATCTCTGTTTGACGCTTATGATACATCATTAGAAATATATATCCTATGAATACAACTGTTTCCACAAATATTAATTCCAAATCGAAATCATATTCTTCAGATAAACGATTCCCAAAAAACGTCATTTAGGGCCTCGAAATGGCTACAGAAGTTCAGGACCCAAAAAACACCTAAAAATAGTAAGTTGTGATGAAACTTGAAAACTGAAGAAATTGATGGCAGGGGTTCAAATGGAATAGGTGGGTGGCCACCAATATCCACCTAGATCATTAAGGCCCCAATATGGCTCCGAGAGTGGAGAACCTAAAAACTTACTAAAAATAGTAAGTTGTGATGAATGTTAAAAGATGCAAGAATTGATGGTGATGCTCCAAATGAAATAGGTGGGTAACCATTGATATCCACCTGGATCATTCCTCCCTTCTTAGGAAGCAATGGTCACCATTGCGTTGAGATCCTCAATGATATGAGGCAAAGTCTGTTGAACTCAGTATTAGATTTGTTGAAGATGTCATGGACCTGCGGGTGGACCTGCTGGATGCGTTTAGTAAATTTGTGTTTTTTACCAGCCTCCGACAGTACATGTGTGGATTCTATAGTTGTAATTGTAGGATGTATCATAACATCAGGTGGTGGTCCATTAGGATTCAGATCAATGGAGAGCTTGTCCTGACAGTGTAGAGGAACCTCTGCGAGTGAGGAGGAAATGTCCTCGTATTTCTCCATGACTTTGTCCATCTGCTACAGCCGTGCAAGGGAGCCTTGTTTTGAAGTTGTGGCCACAATATTCTTCTTTCCCTATGAGGGAGTTCTAAGGAAAATAATTTCCTAGTTTGGGAAACATTCTTACTGCGTTGTTTTGCAGTAGTCAAAGAGATGACAAGAGGTGGTACTACCTCTGGTATCCTGTACAAGTTATTTCCCGAAGTAATAACAACAACAAGAGGCCTAGACTCACACACAACATGCCGCCTCCATAAGTATGGTTGGAAAAATAATACATCAACTACATCAAGAGGAGCAACATCACATAATACCTCATCCGTGAATGGCTTGATGTTGTATGGAAAGAGACACTGCTGGAAAATGTGGAGATATCTCCTTGGGTGGAGCCACCCGATGGTATATGGCTACGGGTGTGCTATGGTCAGTAGGTTGAGCCGCTTCACAACCTATGATGAAATGAGGTTCTTTTAGCTTCTGCTATCGACAAAAAATTGCAGCGGAGAACCCTTCAGCCACATCTGCGAATGGAAGAGGTGCTCCCCTCCTCTCGATCCTCTACATCCTCTGTCTAGATCTTGGTGGTCGAAAAAATGGAACTGGGATCCACATCAATGATCTGCTTCCCTTTGTCATTTACTTTGTCTAGTTCTGACTCAGAATCAGAAAATGCATCTGATTCGGGTGCCTTTAGTTCGGCCACTAATGATTGTTTGGCCCAACACTCGTTTGTGCTGTGAGAGGGGCTGTTATGAAATTCACACCACTTCCTTGTGACCTTATTTGGATTTGTGGTGTTGTTCTGAGTCGCATCTCTTTGGATTTTCCCCTTGTTCTTCAGTTCGGGGGCACCTCTCGGATTCGTAGATCCAAAGTCTCGCTTCTTCTGCTTAAATTTCTGATCGATCTTGGCAGCATAGCGATATGCCATGCCAATCGATGTAATGCCGAGGAACTCCATTTCCTCCTGAATGTGTTTGTGTAAAAAACCAAAGTACTTAAGCACCAATTGTCTTTTTGAATCTTTAATACCCAACTTTGTGCGTAGGCTACGGAACAGATTCGTCAGTTCGTGCACATCTTGATTCCTTTGTTGCCGCAGTGTGGTCCATTGGATGTATTTGTCCTCATAACTCCCCACAGAATAATATTGTTCCTTGATGCCCTCTTGGAATGAATTCCAAGTGGGTGTGACTGAGAACAGAGAGGATTCCCCTTCGTCCTCTTCCTCATAGTAGGTTTCCCACTAGTCTCTGACATGGGGGGTGGCTTTAAGGAGTGCAAAAATAATATTTTCTCGATCAGAGAAATCATGGACTAGGAAATACCCTTACAACAAATTTAACCATATATCTATAGCATCTGCATCTATTTTGGATTCAAATATAGGAATTTCAAAGTTTTTTTGTAGCTTGAAGGGACTGGTGCCTCCAGAGTGGATATTGGATGCAGATGCGTCGTAGGTGGGCAGTCATTGAATCATCTGAGAAAATTTATCCATCATCGTGTTCCTTTGTTTCTTGAGGGCCTCCACAAGCAATATTTTGATAGGATCTCTTGCTCCCTCGTCTTTCTTTTCTTCTGCCGTGGGAGGTCGTCATGGTTTTCAAGTTTGATCTTGCAAGGGTTCAACCAAATCAAGCCTTAACTCCTTATACCCTGACTGCGTTGGGGACATGCAAAGAAAAACAAAGAAAGAGAAGACCGCTCTGATACCACTGATCCAAATTTATGCAGGAATGCAACAAAATACAAAAATAACCATGAACATAGAGATGGAGCAGAAATAATTCTTCATTTCATTAATATCAAATAACAGAAATATGCTTACAGACATAATGGAAATAAAATAGCTAGGGTGCTCATAGAAAATCTCTAAGGATACATGTGGTGGCTACAAACCTCTGAACTGTGTTACAATGAGGCTCGAGGGCCTATTTATTATTGAGAAATAATGGAGAACTCTAAACATGTAAAAACCTAACCGTAGGAGATGAAGAGCTAAAACTATGGGCCTCATTTGGGTAAATTGGTGTTTCAACTTCCTGGGGACGTAACTTCGGCATACCATCTTCGTTTGACGCGTATGATACATCGTTAGAAATATCTATCCAAGGACTACAATTTTTTCCATGAATATTGATTAAGGAATGGAATGATATTTTCCAGATAAACAATACCTAAAAAATGTCGTTTAGGGCCTCAAAACAGCTACAGAAGTTCAGGACCCAAAAAACTACTAAAAATAGTAAGTTGTGATGTAACTTAAAAAATGAAAGAACTGATGGTGGGGTTCAAATGAAATAGGTGGGTGGCCACCAATATCCACCTTGATCATTAAGGCCCAAAAACGGCTCCGAGAGTGGAGGACCCAAAAACTTGCTAAAAATAGTAAGTTGTGCTAAATGTGAAAAGCTGCAAGAATTGATGGTGTTGTTCCAAATGGAATAGGTGGGTGGCCACCGATATCCACCTAGATCATTCCTCCCACCTTAAGAAGCAATGGTCCCCATTGCATTGAGATTATCCATGAGATAAGGAAAATTCTGTTGAACTAGGTATTAGATTTGTTGAAGATGTCATGGACCTGCGAGTGGACATGTTGGCTGCGTTTAGTAAATTTGGTTTCTTTATTAGCCTCCGACAGTACACGTGTGGATTATGTAGGTGTAGTTGCGGGATGTATGACAACATCAGGCGGTGGTGAATTGGGAGTCAGATCAACGGATTGCTTTTCCTGACAGTGTAGATGAATCTCTATGAGTGAGGAGAAAATGTCCTCATATTCCTCTATGAATTTTTCCATCTGCTGCCAAAATATTATTCTTTCCCTATGGGCGAGTTGTAAGAAAAATAAATTTCCTGGTTTGGGAAAAAATCTTACTCCATTGTTTGCAGTAGTCAAAGATATGAGAGGAGGTGGTACTACCTCCAGATTACTATACAAGTTATTTCCCAAAGTAATAACAATAGTGTGAGGCCTAGACTAATACACAGGATGTCGCCTCCACAAGTATGGTTGCCCCAATAATACATCAACTACATCAAGAGGAGCAACATCACACAATACCTCATCAGTAAATGGCTTGATACTGTACGGAAGGCGACACTCTTTGCAGATGCGGAGATCTTTCCCTGGGTGGAGCCACTGGCTGGTATACGGCTATGGGCATGCTAAGGTTGTTAGGACGAGCTGCTTCACAACCTCTTTTGAAATGAGGTTATTTTGGCTTCCGATATCGACAAGAAATTGCAGCGGAGAACCCTTCACCCACATCTGTGAATGGAAGAGGCACTCCCCCTCCTCTGGATCCTCTAGATCCTCCCTATGGATCTTGGTGGTAGCAATAGTGCAACTGGGATCTGCAACAATGATCTGCTTCTCTTTGTCATTGCCTTTGTTTGGTTCTGATGCAGGATCAGAAAATGCATCTGATTTGGGTGCCTTTAGTTTGGCCACCAATGACTATTTGGCCTGACACTCGTTTGTGCTGTGAGTGGGGCTGTTATGAAATTCACACTTCCCTGTGTCCTTCTTTGGATTTGTGGTATTGTTCTTACTTGCACTGCTTTGGCATTGCCCCTTGTTCTTCGGTTCGGGGGCACCTTTCGGAGTCGCAGATCCAAAGTCTCGCTTCTTCTGCTTAAATTTCTGCTGGATCATGGCAACATAGCGATATGCCATGCCAAGCGATGTAATGTCAAGAAACTCCATTTCCTCCTTAATGTGTCTATATAGACAACAACGATACTTGAGAACCAAATGTCTCTCTCAATCTTTAATACCCAACTTTGTGCATAGGGTATGGAACAGATTCGTCAGTTCGTGCACATGTTGATCCCTTTGTTGTCGCAGTATGGTCCATTGGATGTATTTGTCCTCATAGCTCGCCACCGGGTAATATTGTTCCTTGGCGTTGTCTCGGAATGAATTCCAAGTGGGTGTGGCTGAGAACAGAGAGGGCTCCCCTTCATCCTCTTACTCACAGTAGGTTTCCCACCAGTCTTTGACATGGGGGGCAACTTTGAGGAGTGCAAAAATAATATTTTCTCAGTCAGAGAATTCATGGACCGAGAAATACCCTTCCAGCAAATTTAACCATCTATCTACGATGTCTGCATATATTTGGCCTTCAAATATAGGAATGTCAAAGTTTACCTGTACCTTTAAGGGAGTGGCGCCTCCAGAGTGGCTGTTGGATGCAGATGCACCGTAGGTGGGCAATGGCTGAAGGATCTAAGCAAATTTATCCATCATCATGTTCCTTTGTTTCTCAAGGGCCTCCTGGAGCAGTATTTTGATAGGATCTCCTACTCTCTCGCTTTTATTTTCTTCCGCCATGGGAGGTCGTCGGGGTTTGCGAGGTTGATCTTACAAGGGTTCAACCAGATTGAGCCCTAACTCGTTATACCCTGACCGTGTTGCAGACATGCAAAGAAGACAAAGAAAGAGCAGACCGCTCTGATACCATTGATCCAGATTTATGTAGGAATGCAACAAAATACAAAAATAACCATGAACATAGAGATGCAGCGGAAATAATGCTTCATTTCATTAATATAAAACAACAGAAATATGCTTACAGACATAATGGAAATAAAATAGCTAGGGTTTTGGTAGCGAATCTCTAAAAAGAGATGTGGTGGCTAAAGACCTCTAAATTGTGTTACAATGAGGCTTGAGGGCCTATTTATTATTGAGAAACAATGGAGAACTCTAAACGTTTAAAAACCTAACCCTAGGAGTTGAAGAGCCAAAACTATGGGCCCCGTTTGGGTAAATTGGTGTTTCAATTTCGTGGGGATGTAACTTCGACATACTATCTCCGTTTGACGCGTATGATATATCGTTACAAATATATATCCAAGGACTACAACTGTTTCCATGAACATTTATTTTGAAACGAAATCATATTTTCTAGAAAAAATTTTGCCCAAAAAACGTCGTTTAGGGCCTCAAAACGCCTACAAAAGTTCAAGACCTGAAAAACTGCTAAAAATAGTAAGTTGTGATGTAACTTAAAAATTGAAAGAACTGATGGTGGGGGTTCAAATGGAATAGGTGGGTGGCCACCAATATCCACCTAGATCATCAAGGCCCCAAATCGGCTCCGAGAGTGGAGGACCCGAAAACCTGCTAAAATTAGTAAGTTGTGCTGAATGTGAAAAGCAGCAATAATTGATGGTGTTGGTCCAAATGGAATAGGTGGGTGGCCACTGATATCCACCTGGATCATTTCTCTCTCCTTAGGAATCAATGGTCCCCATTGCATTGAGATCCTCTAGGAGATGAGGCAAATTCTATTAAACTGGGTATTAGATTTGTTGAAGATGTCATGGACCTACGGGTGGACATGTTGGATGCGTTTAGTAAATTTGGTTTCTTTATCAGCCTCCAACAGTACACGTGTGGATTTTGTAGGTGTAGTTGCAGGATGTGTGGCAACATCAAGAGGTGGTGCGCTGGGAGTCAGTTCAATGGAGTGTTTGTCCTAACAGTGTAGAGGAACCTCTGTGAGTGAGGAGAAAATGTCCTCATATTCCTCCATGACTTTTTCCATCTGCTGCAGCCATGCAAGGTTACCCTATTTCGAGGTTGTGGCCACAATATTCTTCTTTCCCTGTGAGCGAGTTGTGAGGAAAATAAGTTTCCTGGTTTGGGAAAAAATATTACGACATTGTTTTGCAGTAGTCAAAGAGGTGACAAGAGGCATTACTACCTCTTGTATCCTGTACAACTTATTTCCAAAAGTAATAAAAATAGCTTGAGGCCTATAATCATACACAGCATGTCGCCTCCACAAGTATGGTTGGCCCAATAATACATTAGCTACATCAAGAGGAGTAACATCACACAATACCTCATCCGTGAATAGCCCTATATGGTACGGAAGGCAGCACTGCTGGCGGATGCGAAGATCTCTCCTTGGGTGGAGTCACCCGACGGTATATGGTTGTGGGTGTGCTATGGTCAGTAGGCTGAGCCGCTTCACAACCTCTACTGAAATGAGGTTCTCTTGGCTTCCAATATCGACAAGAAATTGCAACGGAGAACCCTTCACCCACATTCGCAAATGGAAGAGGCGCTCCCCCTCGTCTAGATCCTCTGGATCCTCCCTATGGATCTTGGTGGTGGAAACAATGGCACTGGGATCCACATCAATTATCTACTTCCCTTTGTCATTTAATTTGTTTGGTTTTGACTCAGGATCAGAAAATGCATGTGATTTGGCTATCTTTAGTTTGGCCACCAACGAATGTTTGGCACGACACTCATTTGTGCTATGAGTGGGGCTGTTATGAAATTCACATCACTTCCCTATGTCCTTATTTATATTTGTGGTGTTGGTCTGAGTCGCACCGCTTTGGCCTTGCCCCTTGATCTTTGGTTCAGGGGCACCTTTCAGATTCGCAGATCCAAAGTCTCGCTTCTTTTGCTTAAATTTCTACTCAACCTTGGCAGCATAGTGATATGTCTTGCCAAGCGATGTAATGTCGAGGAAATCCATTTCCTCTTGAATTTCTTTGTGTAGACAAATTTGGTAAATGTCTAAAAGCCTAACCCTAGGTGACGAAGAGCCAAAACTATGGGCCCCATTTAGGTAAATTGGTGTTTCAACTTCCCGGGGACATAATTTCGGCATATGATCTTTGTTTGATGCATATGATACATCATTAGAAATATATATCCGAGTACTATAACTATTTCTGAAAATATTGATTCCAAAGAGAAATCATATGCACCGGATAAATGATTCCCAAAAAAGATTTTTTAGGGCCTCGAAATGACTACAGAAGTTCAGGACCCAAAAAGCTGCTAAAATTAGTAAGTTCTGATGTAACTTAAAAACTAAAAGAACTGATGGTGGAGGTTCAAATGGAATAGGTGGGTGGCCTCTAATATCCACCTAGATTCAGATCAATGGAGTGCTTGTCCTGACAGTGTAAAGGAACCTCTGTGAGTGAGGAGAAAATGTCCTTGTATTCCTCCATGACTTTGTCCATCTATTGTAGCCATGCAAGGGAGCCCTATTTCGAGGTTGTGGCCATAGCATTATTCTTTCCCTATGAGCGAGTTCTAAGGAAAATAAATTTCCTGGTTTGGGAAACAATCCTTCTGCGTTGTTTTGCAGTATTCAAAGAGATGACAGGAGGCGGTACTACCTCCGGTATCCTGTACAAGTTATTTCCCAAAGTAATAACAACATCACGAGGCTTAGACTCATACACAACACGTGACCTCTACAAGTATGGTTTTCCCAATAATAAATTAGCTACATTAAGAGGAGCAACATCACACAATACCTCATCCTGTGAGCGAGTTTTACAGAAAATAAATTTCATGGTTTGGGAAACAATCTTACTACGTTGTTTTGTAGTAATCAAAGAGATGACAGGAGGATTTTACTACCTCCAGTATCTTGTACAAGTTATTTCCCAAAGTAATAACAACAACGCGAGGCTTAGACTCATACACAGCATGTCGCCTCCACAAGTATGGTTGGCCCAATAATACATCATCTACATCAAGAGGAGCAACATAACACAATACCTCAACTGTGAATGGCTTGATACTGTACGCAAGGCAGCACTGTTGGTGGATGCAAAGATCTTTCCCTGGGTGGAGCCACACGATGGTATATGGCTGCGAGTGTGCTATGGTTGGTAGGCCAAGTTGCTTCACAACCTATGCTGAAATGAGGTTCTTTTTTCTTCCTCTATCGACAAGAAATTGCAACGAAGAACCATTCACCCACATCTGCAAATGGACGAGGCACTTGCCCCCCTCTGGATCCTCTGGATTCTCCCTCTGAATCCTCTGGATCCTCCCTCTGGATCATGGTGCTGGAAAAAATGGCACTGGGATCTGCATCAATGATCTGCTTCCCTTTGTCATTTCCTTTGTCTGGTTCTAAATCTAGATCAGAAAATGCATCAAATTCTGGTGCCTTTAGTTTGGCCACCAATGACTGTTTGACCCGACACTCGTTTGTGCTCTAAGGGGTTGTTATAAAATTCACACCACTTCCCTGTGTCCTTCTTTGGATTTGTGGTGTTGTTATGAGCCGCACCGCTTTGGCCTTTCCCCTTGTTCTTTGGTTCAGGGGCACCTTCTGGATTCGTAGATCTAATATCTCGCTTCTTCTGCTTAAATTTCTGCTCAATATTGGTGGCATAGTGATATGCCGTGCCAAGCGATGTAATGTCAAGGAACTCCATTTATTCCTGAATGTGGTTTTGCAGAAAACCGCGGTACTTTAGAACCAAATTTCTCTCTAAATCTTTAATACCCAACTTTGTGCGTAGTGTATGGGACAGATTCGTCAGTTCGTGCACATACCGATCCCTTTGTTGCCGCAACGTTGTCCATTGGATGTATTTTACCTCATATCTCCCCACGGGGTAATATTTTTCCTTGATGCCATCTCGAAATGAAATCCAAGTGGGTGTGGCCGAGAATAGAGAGGGTTTCCCTTCATCCTCTTGCTCACAGTAGGGTTCCCACCAGTCTTTGACATGGGTGGCGGCTTTGAGGAGTGCAAAAATAATCTTTTTTTGGTCAGAGAAATCTTGGACCGAGAAATACCCTTCCAGCAAATTTAACCATCTATCTACTGTGTCTGCATCTATTTGGCCTTAAAATATAGGAACGTCAAATTTTACCTGTAGCTTGAAGGGAGTGGCACCTCCAAAGTGGCTGTTGGATGTAGATGTGCCGTAGGTGGGCAGTTTTTCAAGGATCTAAGAAAATTTATCCATCATCGCATTCCTTTGTTTCTCAAGGGCCTCCTCAGGCAATATTTTGATAGGATCTCCTACTCCCTTGTGTTTATTTTCTTTCACCATGGGAGGTCATCATGGTTTGCGAGGCTGATCTTGTAAGGGTTCAACCAGATCAAGCCCTAACTCCTTATACCCTGACTGCATTGGGGACATGCAAAGAAAAACAAATAAAGAGCAGACCGCTCTGATACCACTGATCCAGATTTATGAAGGAACACAACAGAATAAAAAAATAACCATGAACATAGAGATGCAGCGGAAATAATGTTTCATTTCATTAATATCAAATAACATAAATATGCTTACAGACATAATGCAAATAAAATAGCTAGGGTGCTAGTAGCGAATCTCTGAGAAGTGATGTGGCGGCTACAAACCTCTGAACTGTGTTAGAATGAGGCTTGATGGCCTATTTATTAGTGAGAAGTAATGGAGAACTCTAAACGTCTAAAAATTGAACCCTAGGAGATGAAGAGCCAAAACTATGGGCCCCATTTGGGTAAATTGGTGTTTCAACTTCCTGGGGATGTAACTTCGGCATATAATCTCTGTTTGGCATATATGATACATCATGAGAAATATCTATCCGAGGACTACAATTGTTGCTGTGAATATTTATTTCAAAACAAAATTAATTTTTCCATACAAATTATGCCCAAAAAACATCGCTTAGGGCCTCGAAACGACTACGGAAGTTCAGGACCCGAAAAACTACTAAAAATTGTAAGTTGTGCTGAATGTGAAAAGCTACAAGAATTGATGGTTCTGGTCCAAATGGAATAGGCGGGTGGCCAGTGATATCCACTTGGATCAGCATGGCTCTATAACAACGCTTCCATGCCTGACTTGACCTAGCTTTCATGCTCCTAACGGTGTCACTATACGCTTTTCTGCCTGACTCTACCTATGCCCCTATGCTTCAAACGATGTCGCTGGTATCACCTGCTACCTGAATCTGCCTCTTTTTTTTTTTTTTGCGTTGAGTAACTTACCCGAGTTTCTCTCCCGCATTCTACCTATTTCTTCATTGTCAAGGAATTTCACTAGTTTCACATTATAACTGTCTTTTCTTCCTCTGACACAGTTTAACACGCAAAGAGGCCTTACTTCCAGATCTAAAAACCTTAGGAATTCACTTTTGTAACCACGTCGTATCTACCCGCACATCACATTTCCCTACTTTTTAGCTTATCTTTTACACTTATATTCTAAGTTTCGCGATGCATGCTATGTGATCAGGTTCCATCGAGCATCGCGCATCGCACTACGGTGAACATGATTCAAGCCTTTTGCACTTAACACTTAAAACTTGTGATGTTTGGTATGTGTGCCCTGTCACCACATATCTTTGTTCAATGAACTTAAATTTTACCTTCCGCATTCACTCACTAAAAATTTCTATTGGCGATTTGTGATCGGGCCCCACAACATCGCATATTGCACTCTGGTGATTTTAACTTTTACCTCCCACTCCTGTCCTTTGAAACTCTTAAATTTTTAAGGGAAATGTGCCCTTTCTCCACCTCTTGAACTGTTCTGCACGTGGATGAGCCTGACTCAACCGACCTTCACATCTTATAACCTAATGTTAATGTACCAACATATAAATTAATTTTCTTCTACAACACACAAAATTTTATACTTTCTATGATATATGGTTTTTTGGTGTTTTGAAAATTAATTCAAAGGTAAATGAAAATGAGCCACAACATCTGGTATCACTGGTATCACCTACAACCCGAATCTACCTCTTATCCTTTGTTCTGAGTCGGGTCACTTACCTGAGTTTCTCTATCACATTCTGCCTATTTCTTCATTACCAAGGCGTTTGATCGGTTTCACGGTATAACCCTATTTTCTTCCTCCGACACAGTTTAACACATGAAAATGCCTTACTTAGATTTCTAAAACCCTTTGGAATTCAATTTTGAAATCACATCGCATCCACTCGTGCATCACATTTCATTGCTTTTTAGCTTGTCTTTTACACTTATCTTCCAAGTTTCGCGGTGCGCGCTATGCGATTGAGTCATACCGGGCATCGGACATTGCACTTCGGTGAACATAAATCAATCCATTTGCACTTAATGCTTAAAAATTATGATGTGTGGTATGCGGGCCCTATGACTGCATACCCCTCTTCGACGAAATTAAATTTTACCTTTCGCGCTCATTCACTAAAACTTACGATTGGCAATTTACGATTGGGCCCCACTGCATCACACATCGCACTCCAATGATTTTAAATTTTAACTCCCACACCTATCATTTGAAACTCTTAAGTTTTTAAGGGAAATTTTCCCTTTCTCCACCTCTTGAACTATTCTGCACGTGGACGAGCCTGACTTGAGCCACCTTCACATCTTATCACGTAATGTTAATGTACCAACATATAAATTAAAGTTCTTCTACAACACAAAAAATTTTATATTTTATATTATGTATGATTTTTTGGTGTTTTGAAAATTAGTTCTAAGCTAAATGAAAATGATCCACAAGAGTATTCTTATTTCTATGAGAGAAAGATGAATTCTGATGGTATGGCTAAGAGTTTTGTGAGTAACCATCATTGGACCTTTTATCTTGTCATGGCAGTTGCGAAGGTCAATTTGTTTTGGCGGTCGATTGATTTTCATTTGTCTAAGAAGAGAGTTGCAAACAAGGGTATGGAGCTTGAATGCATTTTTGTGTTTTAGATTTGGTTTCAACTTTTGGTTTCTTGCTTGCCTACATGGGCCAAAAGGACAACATTTTTGTTGTCTTGATTTTCTCTACCTGGGATGCAGCATGTTCATTTATGTTTAAATCATTTCTTTGTCAATGTGTATATTGGCAAGTTGTTATGAAACCAACTCCAAAAATAGAAGAAAAGAAAGATCAACGCCTTATAAATAATCCACTTCGATGGGGAAACCTCCTTTACATTACATAAGTGAATAATTTTTGGATAATACAAATGAAAAAACCTCCGTTCTATATATAGGAGTCCATGGGGTCACAATATAATCCTAGCCGACCTAACAATAATAATGTAAGGGCACAATAATAACAATACAGGGGTTATAAGGGTACAAAAATAACAATAAGGGGACCACACTAGTAATATAGGGACCTATCATGCCCCTGTCCTTCAAAAAAGTGTTGTCCTAAACGTTTGAATAGTTATGGATGCTTCTGTACAAAATTCTCATCCTCCCATGTAGAATATTTAGTGGGTAAGTTCTTCCACTTGATGAGATAATCTAAAATTGATCGATTTCATAACTGTCGAGTTCTTGTTTCTATGACTCCTTCATTTTCCAATATTATTTTTCCTTCCTCATCAAGTTTTGGAAATATTTTTTCAATCGGATGCTTTTCACCTATAACTTTCTTTACACATGAAACATGGAAAACTGGATGCACTTGAGAAGAAGCAGGAAGCTCCAATTTTTATGCCATAGTACCAATATTTTTCAACACCTTGTAAGGACCTTAGTATTTTGGTGATGCTTTATTATCCTTCTTAGCTTGCTTGAGGAAAATTTAAATGTATGGTTGTAGCCGTAAAAATACCCAGTCTCCTACATCAAAACTTCTCTCACTGTCATATTAATATACATGTTGTTTCTTTCAATTGTGTTCTAGATTTAGGTTATCCCTTAAGAGTTGGAGAAATTTTTGTTGATGCTCGATGTGATCTTCCACTGCTTGAACCTTATAATTTTTTGTTAAAGACGATGTGATGGATAGTGGATGATATCCATAAAGTGCCATAAATGGGATCATTTTTTCTGCAGTATGGAAGGAAGTGTTATACCACCATTCAACTATAGGTAACCACTTGACCCATTGTGTTTTTTTATCAGATAAAAAACAATGAATATATCCTTCCAAAAATTTGTTCACTATCTCAGTTTTCCCATTAGATTGAGGATGATAAGATGAGATATGAGCTAGTTGAGTACCCAAACGAGAAAATAATTCCATTGAAACATTTCCATTAAAAATTGGATCTCTGTTGCTGACAATAATATTTGGGTTTCCATGTAGCTTTTGAATTGTTTCCATAAATGCAGTAGAAATTGTAATTTCTTCAAAAGGATGATATACTGCAGAAAAGTGTTCATATTTGGTAAGTCTATCAACTTCCACCATGATGATACTCTTTCCTTTAGACTTAGGTAAAATTGTGATAAAATCCATTGAAATTTCCTCGAAACTTTGACTTCGAATGGATAAATGTTTTAGAAGACCTGGGGTCTTAATTATCTCCACTTTATTTTGATGGAAAACCAAACATTCCACCACAAAATTTTGAATATCAGATTTAAGGCCATCCCAAAAAAATTCTTTCTTCACCCTATGATATGTTTCTTGAAATCCTGAGTGTCCTCCTAAGGGAGAAGTGTTCAATTCCAAAATAATATTTTGTTTTAGTTGGGAATTATTACAAAGATGTAAGTGATATTTGTACAATAAGGAATCATTTTTCCAACTGAATTTGTCAGATGTACTAGGATCTTGCTACAACTTTTGAATGAGTGTCCACACTTCTTCGTAATTCTTCCATTCATCCCTCAGTTTAGTTATCCAATATGGTTGGATAATAGAAATGGAACAAAGCGATGCTTCCACCTCTTCATCCTTTATTGAGAATGCATATGCAACAAAATTTAGCTTCCCTTTTTTGTAGATGATTTCAAAGTCATAACCCAACATCTTTGTGAACCTTTTTTTACTGCTCTTCTGAAGATAGTCTTTGTTCCAGAAAGTATTTAAGACTATCATGATCATTTTTTACCTTGAAGTGTCTTCCCATTAGGCAAGGTCGCCATTTCTTTAGTGCATGTAGTATTGCCAAAATTTCCTTCTCATAAATTGCTTTTTGTAAATAATTTCCTTTGATTGGATGACTTTCAAAAGTGATGGATCTTTCTTCTTGCATTAAAATAACACCAATTCCATTTCCCGGGTCATCACATTCCACAATAATGGCTTTTGTGAAGTCTGTCGTAGCTAAGACCGGTGCTAAGCACATTGCCTCTTTAAGATGTTCAAAGGCCTTAGTTGCTTCAGGAGTCCATGAAAATGCATCTTTCTTCAATAATGTTGTTAGAGGTGCTACTATTCTCCCATAATTCTTAATAAACTTGTGATAATACCTTGCTAACTCGAGAAATCCTTGCAACTAATCTATGGTTGTGGGGAATTTCCATTCCTTAATGGACTCGATTTTGTTAGGGTCTACCTTAACACCCTTGTGAGATACAATATGACCCAGATATTCCACCTCCTGTACTCCAAAGAAACATTTGGAGGTTTTTGCATATAATTGTTTCTCCTCCAATAGTTTGAGCACCCTATCAACATGTTGAACACGATCCTTCCAAGACTTGCCATAGATTAGTATATCATCAAAAGAGAGTAAAACAAATTTTATAAGGGTTTGAAAATGGAATTCATCAACCATTGAAATGTAGAAGGTGCATTGGTAAGGAAAAAAGGCGCGACCGAAAATTCATAATGACCCTCATGAGTTCAAAATGTTGTTTCCATAATATCTTCAGGCTTCATTATAATTTGATGATATCCTGAATGTTGATACAAATTGGTAAAATAAATTTCTCCATCATAATTCATCAATCACAGGAATGGAAATTTATCTTTAATAGTGAGCCTATTGAGCTCCCTATAATGCGGACACATGCATCATGATCCATCCTTGTTGTCCACAAACACTACTGTAGCAGAGAATGAACTTTGACTAGTTTGAATTATACCAACCTCTAACATCTTTTCAATCATACATTTTATTTCTCTCTTTTGGACATAAAGATATCATTAAGGCCTGATGCTTGAAGTAACACTTCCTGGAATCAAATGAATATCATGATCATTATGAAAAATAGGTGGGAGTCCTTTGGGAGTTTCAAACACCTTGGAATCATTGTCCATGACTTTTTGGAGATTTGGACAAATAGATGATTTTGATGTTGGAACTTCTACTGAGCATAATTGTGAAATTATGTGTCATTATTCTTTCTTCAGAATATTTGTCATGACATTAGAGCTTATTATCTTTCCCGGCTTCTCTACGATACCCCGTAATTCAAATTCCTTTCATTCTGAAAAAAAAAATCAAGAAAGTTTCTTGAAAATTAAAATCTATCGTTCCTAAAGATTGTAACCGTTGTACTCCTAGTACAACATTAGCACCTCCTATTTGAATGGAAAGAATTCGACTATTCAATACATATACCCCCATGGTTAGCTTGATATTATTGCATTTTCCAGAGAAATTTATAGTTCCTCCATTTGCAACCATCACTTGGCATTTTGGTGCTAGGTATAGAAAGCAATTCAATTCCTTGGCTACATTACAATGAATAAAATTATGGGTGCTACCCAAATCAATAAAAACTATTACCTTTTTCTTCTTGATATGTCCTTCTATCTTGAGAGTTTTAGGAGTGGTAATTCCTGCCAATGCATTACATGATATGGTCAAACTCATTTTTTCCTTTTCCAAGGTTAGTTCCTGGTGTATATCCTCTTATTTTGAAGTTTCTAGTTCATTTTCTTCCTCCTTTGCATAGTCTATGTAAAATAATTTCTTCTCATGACACTTATGACCTTTACTGTATTTTCTATCACAAATGTGGCAAATCCCTTTTGCTCTTTTTTCTTCCAATTGTTGTGGTGTCAACCTTGTATGTTGTGGAAGTCTAGGAGTAGCAACACTTTTATCTTTATAGATCTGAGTGGTAGGTTTCCTTGTCGCTGTTACACCATTTTTTGGTCATCTAACCTATTATCATTAGATCGACCAAAGTACACCATGTAAGACCAATTTTACCCTAAGTAAAATTGCCTTCACTATGTTAAAACAGGAAACCCCAAAAGGAAATATTAAACAAACCTATATTTGTTTGATTTTCCTCATGGAATAATTACTTAAACCATAATTTAATTATTATTCCCAGTCATGTTTAACCCAAAATCAAAGAAATTAATTAGATAAACCTTTATTTATCTTATTATTTTCTAGGAATAATTATTTAAACTTTATTTAGATAATATTCCTTGTTAAATATGACCAAATCACCCACAAATAATTAAATAAATCACTATTTATTTAATTATCTTTCAACCACTTCCTTAAATAATTAAATAAATCATTATTTATTTGATTATCTTCTAACAACTTCCTTAAAAAGATAAATAAATCATTTATTTATTTATTTTTGACAAATTAAGGGATTTGACCCAAGTCAAATACCTTTTCCCTCCAACAAATATAATAAAATATTCCATAAAAAGTGGATCTAGATCTGGTTAACCCATGCACCAAGATCTAAAATGACCCAATATTTTTTTATAAATAGGAGGGATTTTCCTACCATTCTTCACCTTTTGTTGCCTATTAGATCACTCTGGATCTATACACTTGGTCACCATTTTCTGCCATTTGCTGTGTGAGCTCCCTTTGAGTTCCATTCTTTGTGTGGGTTTTTCTACACCAACAAGAGAGAGAAATCTTAGATCTGAAGTGCTGAGGACTTCCAAGAACCCATCCCACTGAGGAGAATTGGATACGCCTTCTTGTTTTCCTCCCAGGTGCCCAATTAATATAAAAATTCTTTCAAAAATTGTTGTTGTCTTGTCTATTGGTATATGGAGCAAACCCTTATTTTTTCTGCTTAATGTCTTTCCATGCATAGATCTGGTTTTTGTAGCTCTTTTATGTCCAACTAACTGCAGATCTGAAGATATTGGCAGCCACTTTTGTTGTTAGGGCTGTTAGTTATGCGTAGCTAAAGTGGTCCTTTTTCGTACACTTTGACAAAGGATTCATACTAACAGTCGCCATAATTTTACATTCAATTTTTCTTGCCAACATGAATGCCTTATCCAATGAATTAGGTTCCCAAATGCAAACCTCATGTTGGATGTTATCCTTTAAATTCCCTATGAAGACATAAATCATTTGTTCCTCTGGAATATCAGTTACCCTTATATTCAATTTTTGGAAGTCCTTAATGTGCTCCACTGCTGAACCCTTTTGTTTGAGATTTATCATTTGGATAAATAAGGTGTTTCTCTGTGTATCCTCATAATTTGCTAACATTTCCTCCATAAAAATTGACCATGTGACAATTTTTTTACGGGAGAAAAACAATCGCTACCATACAAATGTATTTTGTTTAAAATGTAAAGTTGAAATGTATACCTTTTGTGTGTTTTGCACATTATTGAGATCAAAATATTGCTCCATATGTAGTATCCACGTTATGGGATCCTTGCCATCAAACTTACTCATATCCATCTTTGGAATATGGTGGTTCTTCCATCCAACATTAGAGTTTATGAAATCACAATTAACATTTATTTTGTTCTCATCATGAATTTATTGTACTACCTTTTCACCATTAGGAATCATTTCTTCTATCAAATTTGTCAAAACTTCCTTCAAACCTTCCATGTATGCTTTTAAATAATTCTTCATGTCTTTCGTGTTAACTTCCATGTCATCCATCTTAGCTTTCATGCCATCCATCTTAGATTCCATGTCATTCTTCAAACCAACCATCATAGATTCCATGCCTTTCTTCAAACCATCCATATGAGATTCCACGCTCTTCTTCAACCTATCAATATTAGCTTCTAGGCCTTTCTTCAAACCATCCATCTCAGCTTCCACACCTTTCTTCAAAACTTCCATTTCATTTTTTGCTGCTCTTTGCGAGAGAAAAATTTGATGCACTTGCTCTTGTAATTTTTATATATCATGTTGCACTTATTCCTCTTCATGTGTCATAGTAGAGCCTTCTAACGGCTTAATGGGTGTTTTTAAGGGAAATTTTAGAACCCAATACAGATATATATGCTTCAATATGCCCTTGGAATCACTTCAAACTGATTTTTCAAACAAGACTTATGCAATTTGAAAAAACCAATACACACCTTATTGTTGCTTTTGAGGAGCTTGATATTGAAACCGAATTATCTCTGTGATTTCGGATCTTCAATATCTGAAATTTGGTATTGTAGTATCCCTCTGAATCTTCTTTCATACGCCAAAGGTCTGACTTGATTTGGATTGTTGAAGTCAAATTTATGCCCAATCTCCCACAATGACCTAATTATGGCCTAGTTCAATAGAGTGAACTTGTACGGCATGCCACATGTCACTGTTTCCTCCTTAGGCTCTAAAATTGATACACAGGAAACTATAGTTTGTGTAGTTTCAGCCACTTTTTTTAGAATCCCAATCCTATCCTCAAAGAGAGTTATGGAATTTTTCCCACTATCACATCTTTGAGATGAAATTCAGGAGCCTGAAAAAACTCTAACTTCTATAGATAATATCTTCGAAAATATTATGAAACTAGACCTAAAATTTTTACATGACATTACTCAGGGTTTTGGCTTCTCGTGGTAAAATTTTTAGCTTCTTAACTTTTGTAGGAAACATGTTATAGAGAAAATTCCATGATGAATTGTTTACAGCAACAAAACCATACAATCCAAAGCTCTCATTCCAAACGTTATGAAAACAACTCCAAAAATAGAAGAAAAGAGAGATCAATGCCTTATAAATAAGCCACTTTGAGGGGGAAACCTCCTTTACATTACATAAATGAATAATTATTGGATGATACAAATGATTAAACCTCCTTTCTATATGTAGGAGTCTCTGGGGTCACAATATAATCCTAACCGACCTAACAATAATAATGTAAGGTCACAATAATAACAATATGGGGGTTATAGGGGTACAAAAATAACAATAAGGGGGATACACTAACAATAATAAGGGACTACACTAGTAATATAGGGACCTAACACAAGCCTTGTAGTAATACATGGTTTTAGTCTTAAACAAGTGGGCCAGTTGACATCTTATGTTCTTCTTATATGGATTGGTTTCATGAAGGTTTGCAACATCATATTGAACATCATTTGTTCCCAAGGTTTCCCAGGCAAAATATTATGAAAATTGCTCCATTTGTGCAATCCATGTGTGCCAAACAGTACTTGACATATACCATTGTGACATTCTAGGAGGCTGATTTGTTGACCATTGTAATTATTCATACTGCAGATCTGCAAGCTCGAGACATTTCCAAGCCTCTGCTAAAGAAATTATTATGGGAGGTGATTAACACCCATGGTTAATATTGTTGTTATTCTTTACTTTTGTTATGATAGAAGTTAGTTTTTTTCTACTTAAATTTATGAAAGCTTCCAACTACGATGAGATTACTTTTTCCTCTCAGGAGCACAATAAATTATGTATCATCTAAAGTTGTAAAAGAATATGATTCCTTGAAAATGAAGATACTTTTTCCTCTGAAGGGAACTATAAATAATGTGCCATATGAAGTTGTAAAATTACCTGATCCCTTGAAAATGGTATCTGCTGAATATTTCAGTATTTTTGCATTCCTAATATTGTTATGATATAAAGAGTGCCAAATGTTTCATATGGGAATAAAAATGCAGCTTCATATTCATGGTCAAACTAGTGAGCGTGGGTTAATATATAGGCATCGTTTCTGAAAGTAGTGGTTCTTTCAATCCCTTGAAAATGGTATCTGCATAATATTTAAGTTTTTCTGGATTTCTGAAATTGTTATGATCTAGAGTGTCAAATGTTTTATATGGAAAACAAAATCCTTAGTAAAAACTACCCTGATCTGTCTTAACTTTTAACCTTATTATGGTTTCAATCAAGGCATGTGAGAGGCTAACTTCAGTGTGGCACCCTGAGAACCTAAAGCTCTGGATGGTAATGGGAAAAGAAACATCAGAGAAGATTCCCTATCATATCTCATTATGACACCTTGATATGATTCTAGTATCAGTTAAGGCAGTACTTATTTGTGGAAAAATTCCACCACCTAGGCAATCCCCCACCCACTAGAAAACTTATTCCATGTGGGAGGACATAATGACACCTAGCTCTAACTTCCATTACCATCCATTTGAGATAGTATGTTGAATGATATAAAAATATTTCTTTGTTATGGTGATAAGCTTTCCCTCCTCTGAGGGCCTCTTTGATCGACTTTTGTTTCCCTTTATGGACATCCTCCTCATGTTCTTTAGCCATATGCATGGAATTTTTTCCCTACACTGTGGATATAGATGACCTAGTAGACCCCTCTCGCTATTCATTTTGAATCCCCCTCTTATTTTGGTTTCTCACCTTCTCGGCCGACATAATATTTCACTTACTTTCAAATTTACCCTTTTGGTAGTTCAATTGAAATTCCTTTCCTCTACCCCAAATATTTCTTAAAGAAAATAAACCTCAACACCGAGTTTTGTGTCTTACTGCAACCTTCCTTCAAGAAAGTGTAATCGTTGAGTGATTTGAAGAAGTAAAATGGCTAGGGGTATTGTTGAGGCAATTCAAATTCAAGGTTAACAATGGGGCTTGCCATTGCTAGAGTGGTGAACCCATTTACATAATCGATGATATGGCCCCCTAACTTTAGGGAGATCTAGTATCTAAGCCCTGTTTTGGAAGGCACTTTGTCGAAAATTCCTTTGAACCTATGGTAGGCCAAATTCAATGCCATATGATAGTGTTACAATGAGTATAATGGTGGGACGGTGCACAACCATAATAGAATCATTTCATTTTTATATCTTTAACTGAACCTAATAGTTTAGCTAGTAGTTTAGTTTTATGATACTCACATGGGTAATTTTAACTTGTCCATCATTTTAATCCACCATATGTGTTATTCGTGTGAGGCATATTTCACAAAAACTTCGTTCATTTTGCGTGTTTCCTCTCACTTATGATCGACTGGCCAATAGAAGCTAAAGGTGTTTGAATAAGTCTCATCTTTCCAAATACATTGATAAGGTGGAAAGACAAGCTAACTTGGCATGCATGCTAAGAAAATGCCTATCAAAATGGGGATGGTCGACTCGCAAGTTCAATCCCCCCCTATCTTATAACTAAATTAAAAATGGGCCATGTCACTCATTGAAAGCACACACCATCATGCAAATGATGGTGAAAACCCATGGGCCGTGTCTCTTCCCCATGCAAATAGTTAAGAATAGTACTGCCAAAGGTAAATTTTATTCTCCTTCGCCTTGTCCTCTCCACATGCAGAACCACAATGGGGCCTTAAAAAAAATGCAACTTCATATTCATGGTCAAACCAGTGAGCGTGGCATCATATAAATGCATTGTTTTCTAAAGGAGTGGTTCTTCCAACATTCATTTTGGTGGCTTACTCACTGGTTTGAATTTTCAATATGAATTAACAAACAAACAGATGAAATCAATGTTGTTGGGAAACTCATGATAAAATGAGTGACATTTAAAGAAAATTCACATGAAAAAATGTGCGAAGTTTTTGAATTGAAGTTAAAGGAACTTCTTTCACCTAATAAAATCATATCCATAATATTTTGAATGTAAAATATCTATAATACAATAGGATGCACCAACATTCAACTCAAATAGCATATGTAGAATTGGTTCAAAGGGAAAATACATGCAATAGATTTAGTACAAATTTCTCATCAAATTTTCACAAGAATCTATAGCTACAAACTATAGAACCCTCCTATTTTATCCTATTATTGGTTGGCACATTACTCCTTTGTTGGGAACTACTATGGGATGTCATATTAGTCAATTTTATTTACTTTTAGAGCTACTTACACCATTTTGGCCCCAATCTCTTTGTTTCACCATCCACCAATAAGATGAGAAATGTCCTTTTGCTATAGTGAAATCAAATTACGGGCTTGAGCTAAGGGCTTGTATATATATATATATATATATATATATATATATATATATATATATATTCCCAACCCTACTTTCATGAAATCCTTGTATTCAATTTTATCACTATACATAAAACAAATACTCTCGAGATAGGAAAATATCATCTTCAACATTCCACATGCACAATTGTTTAAGGCTATTACCCTTCAACCTCACAACCCTCTATGCTGGAACTTATAGTTCAAATATAGCCTATGTAGAACATTATAAGGAAAGGAATTCTCATATGGTAGCTCCAAAATTGTTTGAATCAGGACCCATTAAAAATGGCTTATGATTTGTCATCCCTTCGTAACCATGATTGTGTTCTTGAATAAGATGAAGCCGTAGCACATTCCTCTCCTTAAGAAGTTCAGGAAATTGACTTGGGGAAAATAAAGAATGAAATTGAGGCTCAAAATGTTCTTCTCATGAAAGAAATTCAAGAATTTTAAAGAAAATAAAATGTTTCCCAAACATGTCCTCATAGAGGTGGTGTTGCTTTAGAAGATAATTTCGCAATTCCAAATAGTTACATGCCGGATGAGTAGTTTAGGACCATGAAAATACTATTCTTGCTGAGAATTTGGATGAATATGTCCAAGAGACAAGAATTCCCATTCATTCTACACTTTATCCCTTCAATGACATGTTTCCCTAGCAATCAAATGCATTTTCAGTCCCATACATTAAACAAGTTGTTGCCTCAACTCCATTTGTGATCTCATGTTTCCTATTTTATCAACGTGTATCTCACTTAGGGTGGGTAGTTAGGTTTTCCCTTTGTTTTCGTAGGGAAATTTCTAGCTTGAATTTTTCTTCTATCTTTGAAATTTAATTGCATTTCAATCAGGGCATGAGTTGTTGCAACTTTCAAGGTGAGAAGGAGGAAAGATGATTTTTTGTGATGGATTACTCTGCCTATTTCTTCAAATTTGAGAAATTCATACATAATCTCCAATATTATGAATTGGGGCATTTTTTCAACATAATATCCTTTGTATGGGAGCATTAATCCATAGGATTAAGTGGATCCTTTAGCACCATTATTGGATAATTATTTGGTGGTTGTATCGATGAATGCATGAGTAGAAAAATAATGGTGATGATGTTAACGATAAATTTGACATCTTGTAACCATGCCACTCTTGATGGAATGTCCTTAACAAACTCCTAGTTGTGATACATTGACTAGGATGATAGGGGGGATGGCATTCACCTTTAAGCTAACATGAAAGTTGGTTGATGAAGAGACCCTTGTCAAGTCTCTCCTTGGTGGATAAGGATAGGGGCGTTATATAAGCTTGCAAAGGGGTAGGTGGTCTCATCTTGTCTTAGTAACAAATTTCATAGATTAATTTTCAACAATTTATAAATACGTATAACCGATCTTATTCTTCACAAAATAGTTAAAATTAGTATTTGTAATATTTATTGATAAATATATCATCCCTAAGAATATAGTCTTGTTGTGAGCTTGAGCTCTCATCCCTTATATCTGAGTGATAGGATTCAAGGCCTCTTGATGAGGCTAATAATTATTTGGTATAGTTGTATCATATAGAAAGGATGAGGATGAATACTTGAGGGCCTTCCTCATGCATTGGTGTTCCCCAATTGCCTGAAAATAATATACCAAGAGGGTGTGCCCATATTGATTTTTCATATCTATACCCTTGTATTTATTGGGAGTAATACTTAACCCATAACACTAATTATTCTTCTTCCATTCTTCTAAGGTAAACATGTGTACACTATTCTTATTTATGATTAAACTACATGAAGGATATGACCAATCAATTTCTATAAAAGTTTTCTTTGTCTGCGTGGGGTTTCCCTATTATGGTTAGGGTGGTGATCATGTCAAGATTGAGGTCTCTACATTCCTCCAAACCTTGGCCTTAAAAGCCTTACAATATGACATTGCGAGAATTGAGAATTAGGCCATAATTTCTTGTATTTAACATGTCCTTTAGTATATGATTTTATAAACCGTGGAATACCATTCCTATGTTTGTACGAAATACCATAATTACAACCTTTTAAAAAATTTGGATGAAGGCATTTATGGCCTCATATATATTATTTTACCATGCCTTTTTTCTAGTTACATATATTAATATAGGTATATGTAAGTGGGTCTAATGAAAACCTTTTATTTGACTGAGAGAAAGCTCATAACCAAAATTTATCTCACTAACAAAGAGTTCAAAACCTTGAATTTTGATGTCTAAATTTATTGATTCTATTAAATCATTTGAAAAGGCCATGTATAAGCCTTCCAGTGGGATGAAAATACCATTGTAGATCTATAAATTATTTTTATCGTCTTTTGAAGTAGTCAAACTTGGAATTGGTTTGCGTGAAAATAGTCTTGAAGACTTCAAATATTTGTGTACTAAAATAGTCCTTTTCCTTGCTAACAAATTAGTTTCACATATTTTAATTTTTTTCTAATATATAACCTTATAAATTTCTTTCTTAAGTTGAATTTTCCACTTGGAATTTCAATTAAGAAATAGTTAACATGTGATTATGAAAAAAAATTCTATATTTTTTTTGTGTTTTCTTTCTTCACTTCAGTTAGAATGCCAAGAAATATGAAACTTGGCTGAAGCATGTTAACATGGTTTTAGAGTATTTCTTGCCATATACTAATGTTGGTGTTTATATCTCCTAGAAAAAATTTCATGCTTGAATATCTGAAAATGACTCATTTCTCTCACTGCATATGATTTATTTATTTTAGTTATTACATGAGTTATTGTCTATTACTTGCTCAAATATTTTACTCATGCATTAACTATAATAAAAGGAAGATTGAGATAATTATTATTATCAACAAATATGGTGAAATGATATGCATTCACATTAGAGAACGCTAGTATTTTACATTAAAAAATGATTTGATTCATACTGAAGTAAAATATAGGGTTAGATGGTTATTAGAAAATAAGTATGAAGGATATTTGATGATATTGTATGTGATATTTCTAAATGAGATGTTGGGGGTTCTCTAGGATTATTCTACAATCTATACAACTTTAAAGAAGGTGCCGCATAGATAGCTAGAATATTTTTTCTGACATTTCCTTTCATTAATGGTCACACACACACACACACACACACACACACAGAGAGAGAGAGAGAGAGAGAGAATCCGTGAAAGTAAACCCCAATTACTCTCATTTAAAAAAACATGAATACTTTTTTCATCAGTATTTGAATGTTTTGTCATTAATATAACTCATTATTATCATTTTTTTTTGTACAATTTATATGCCTATAGTCATAAGTAAAGAGTCCACAGGACTTTCTTGACATTGAATATTGAATAAAAAAAGAAAAATGTAGACCAAATTGTTTAGAAGGTGTTTGCTCGGTGAGTTATGTTAATAATTGGAGTTTTGTAATGCATTATTTAGGTGGTTTTCAATGTGTTTAATTTTCTTTATGGATTGATTGATGGTTTTGTTACATGGGATTTTTTTTCCTAGTTTCCTTTAAATAACTTCACAATGATGTTGCTCCATTATGGTGGTGTCACAGATAAATGGAGTGATTTCGAGTGGAGAAATAGAGCTATTCATATAGTGGAAATCAATCAAAACAAGTCGCAATGATATTGTTAAATATATTTTCTCTTCTTTATCGATACATACTGAAAAATATTTCCTGTTAAGTCAATATATTACTTCTCATGTAGGTGGTTTCCAAATCCTTTCCTGTGTCCAAATGTAGTTCCTTACTAGAAATAAATTTTCCTTTGGTATGAGGATCTTTGAGTTGAAAATTTCCACGCAAGCCGGTATGTAGAAAACCTTTTATCTAAATCATTGTTTTTGTAGTTCTGTAGTCATGGTAAAATGAAGTTTGGATTTGTGTATGCATATTATTGAGTGTGTTACAAGATCTAGATGAATGAAAATAAAATGAACCTGTAGTGGGTTTTGTGTACCTTTTGTCTATCTTGTGCCTTTTCTACTATCACAACTAGTATATTTGTCAATAGTGCTACCCCAGTTCATTTGCATGTAGTTCATTTGCATTTTCCTGAATTCACTATCATATTTCTGATGTATCCATAAAACTACTAGAGTTGGAATTGGGAAAAACTTGGTGATGTAGAAGTGATATTAGGTTAATTTCTTGTAGTTATTTTCTAGAGATAATAGGTCTTAAATATTTTCCTCTCATTTTGTCTTTGAAAATACTATATTGAAGAATAAATTAAATATACCTAGCTACTATTATCTGAAAACCTTTATTAGATGGCACTATGGAAATTGTTGGAGGTAAATTTAATCATCATATTAACCATCCAAGACCTTACATTGATGATATTTTTTGGGAAAGAAAAAAAACTCATTTTTCATAGTAGTGTATTGTGACTACAAAGTCTTAATGAATTTTCATATGACTACGGTGTTTATTTTGTGTTGCATAACTAATTGATAGTATGATCTTGGCTCACTAAACAGGTAAGAATGTCTTCAATTGTGGCAGGAATTGTCTGAATATGATGTAAAAACATAAAAATATCCTCGAGAAATTTGGATATTTTCATTGGAAGGTATAAGATTAACACGATCACATTTCAAAATGGCTTTTTTATTATTATGTTAGATACACAAAGTATCTATTCTCTACCTTTCACTTGGTTTTTTATTTATTTATGATATCCTATGATAGTTACTATAATGGCCAAGACTCCAACGACTTCTTAACATTTTATGAATTTTTTCATAAAACTAAAATGAGTATCAGTTCAATACCCTTTTAAGTTTATATAATAAAGTACAATTCAACCTCACCCGTCAATGGAATATATAAAATAATGTTTTTTCATGTTTGGAAAATTTAAAGTAATATGTTACTAACTACCATAAGAATCTTTTCTAAGTCGATATCTAAGAATTAGAAATGAATTCCCAAGCATTAAGGTTTTCTTTTGTCAATGGATTTTTCCTGGCATATAAATCTCTTTTCCTCTCTCCTACATAAAAGAACTTTTGGAATATCTAATAATACCTTAAATTTTATAAAATCACCAAGGTATAATATTACATGTTCATCCTTGCCTAGGTATAAAAAAATTTGTAGCATGGTTGGCATTCATAATGTTGTTTCTTCGGGGTTTAATTTTGTAATTTTAGAGGAATATAAACAAAAAAAATTGAATGGAACTGTTATTTCTAACTTAAAATTGTTGTTTAAGAGTTGTGTAGATTACATGAAACAATATGGTAAATTTCATATTGAATCCTTTGATTTCATATGTGCTTGATAAGGTCTAACATTGACTCCAGGAGCAGAATACATAGGTACTGATGAAGCACCATTTTGTATATTTTGTGGTCTTTGTAAAACTTTTGAAGTTGGGGATATGCAGTGGTGTTGGCTATGAAGGTCCAATGCAGTCCTTGAATCCTAGTGGAAAAATGTTATGAACACTTTCATCCAAACATATGTGAAAGTATCATTCAATTATCCATGTTGATTTCCACTAAAGTAGTCTTGGTTTTTAGGATAAATAAAAAAAGAGATTAGTTTATAGTGATATCATGGCATGTAGAAATTTGAAATTCTAGATTTTGACACTGCAGACCCAAGGAAACCATGGGTTGGGTCATGATATCTTTTTTTGCTATAGGAAATTTAATGTTTATTGTACTTGATTGTAGGAACTCTTTGGAGATGGTTGCCAAGCTACAATTCAGACATAAGATTCAATATACTAATCCTTTTGGCTCAACACATGTTTATGTGTATGAAAATATAACTTTTGAGCTGAGGTTATAATGTTATGTTTCTACAATTTTACATTCTTTACATTTATTTTCTTAATGTGATTGATTATGGGTATATTATTAATTTATTCGAACATATCAGTCATGATAATTTATATTAGGTTTGTGTAGGTTTTAACCCTATACAGAAATTGTCTACAAATGAATCTTTAAAAAAAAAAAAAAACAATAGCGAGAGAATAAAACATAAAACAAATAAACACATATATTTTCTCCTAGATCCCAAATCGGGATGACCAACTTGATTTTTAATTATATTCTTTTTAGTGTTACAACACATATATATACATGCCGAAGCATACATGAACCCCAATCCATTAACCCTGGATTAGAACATAACCATAGTTCCCTTGACCGTATCTACAAAATACCAGGGGTTGAAAGACATCATGCTCCAAAACCATGTGCAAACCCATGCACAAAACCATGGGTAGGTCTGCCCATCGAAAAATAGGGTCCAAATTTTTTTTCCTGGGGCGATGCCCTAGACTCCGAAAAGGGGGGGCTCCCGCGCACCCTATTGCGCTCGATGCAACGTACAACAAGTGCTGGTCATGGAAATAATATTACACATACCCAACATTCTCCCACTAGTTTTTTTCTTTCCATAGGGGGCCAAAAGAGAGCTTAGTCACTATCCTAGCTCTGGAACACCTCTCTACACCAAGAGAAATTCTTAGTGCTCACAGACTTCTTGAATGCATCTACAACATTCTTCAAAGTGTCCACCTTTACCAGCAACTTATGCTCAACCATATCTCTCACAAAGTGATATTGACGATCAATGTGCTTTGTCTTGGAATGATAAGCAGGGTTCTTAGCCAAGAAAAGTGCACTTTGGCTATCGCAGTATATCCTTATAGGCCACTACACCAAACCCATACTTGAACACAATATCTACAACCAAACTACATCCTTGCTTGCATGAGTGGCTGCCATGTATTCTGCCTCTGTAGTTGAGAGAGCCACTACAGACTATCTTTTACTCATCCAAATGACTGCACCTCCAAAGAGGCTAAATACATACCCACTTGTAGATCTCATTTAGTCCATATCTCTAGCCCAGTCTACATCAAAAAAATCATGGATGTCCAAAAATCTGTACAATATTGGTATTTCCTAGTAGCACAAGCCATAATCACTAGTGCCAGGAAAATATCTGAAAATCTGCTTCACTATGCTCCTTCCCTGGGTTTGACATAAACCTGCTCAAAACTCCCACTGCATGTGCAATGTCCAGTCTAGTACATACAATTCCATACGTTAGGCTACCCACTGCACTTGCCTATGGAACATGAGACATATCCTCCTCTTCTTCTTGTGTCGTGGGACACTATTCAACAGACAGCTTTACACATACAGGAATAGGAACATTCATCGGTTTACTATCCTGCATATTGAACCTCTGTAATATCGTCTCGACATACTTCCTCTGGTTTAAACAGAGCTTCCTCTTTGCCTGATCTCTCTTAATTTGCATGCCCAAAATATAGTTTGCAGCACCAAGATCCTTCATTTCGAATTTGGAGAATAGTTAGGTCTTCAAATCTTTGATAATTTCTTTGCCATTTCCAATCAACAACATATCATCCACATACAAGACCAAATAAATAACACAGTAACCAATTAATTTAAAATAAACACAATGATCCTCCTTGTTTCTAATGAAGCCAAGTCCCCGTATACATGTATCAAATTTCTGATACCACATCCTTGGTGACTGTTTTAACCCATACAGAGACTTCTTTAACCTGCATACCAGTTCTTTCTTCCCCTTCACCATAAATCCTTCAGGTTGTTTCATGTAAATCTCCTCTTCCAGATCCTTGTGAAGAAATGTTGTCTTCACATCCATCTGTTCTACCTCAAAATCAAATGCAGCAACAACAGATAAAAGTAATCTAATAGAAGTGACTTTGGCAATAGGAGAAAAAATATCACCAAAATCAATTCCTGGCACCTGGGAATAGCCTTTTGCTACCAACTGAGATTTGTATTTCTCCACCTTGCCTTCTAAATTCATCTTCTTTTTAAACACCCATTTTCTCTCGATGGGATTCCTTCCAGCCGACAACTCCACCAGATCCCATGCCTAATTTTTATGCAAATATGCAATTTCATCAACCATGGCATCCTTCTAGAGTTTTCCATCCTTCTACTGCCTCCCTGACAGTTCTGGGATTATCATCAGTTTTAGTTAAAATTAAAATTTGAACAGAAAGCAGATGGACTATACCTTTCTAGCTGTCTTCTTTCCCGAATTGATATTCTCACATCTGGAGTTTGTGGTTCTTCCTCTTCTGAGTCTTCTTCTGTTGTAGAGTCTCATTCATCCTCCTTTAGCTCAAAATCTATCTTCTCAGGTTCCTTTGGTAGGCCTTCATGTCTAACAACATATTTCACCTCTCTAAACACCACATATCAGCTGTACACAACCTTCCTTGTTTCTGGGTTTCAAATCTTGTAACCCTTTAAACCATCCTTATACCCAATAATGATGCACCTTTTAGATTTATTATCCAACTTGTTCCTTTTCTCCTTTGGAACATGTACATATGCATCACATCCAAATACCCTCAGATGTGAAACAGAGGGTTTTTTACCAGTCCATACCTCATGTGGAGTCTTATCCTCCAACACTGATGAAGGTGATCTATTAACCAGGTAACATGCAGTCTCCACTGCCTCTGCCCAGTATTCTTGTCCTAACCTAGTACCACTGAGCATGCTTCTTGCCTTTTCCATCAGCGTTTTTTTCATTCTTTCTGCAACTCTGTTTTGTTAAGGTGTGTATGGAGTAGTCTTCTGTCGTGCCATACCACACTTCTTACAGAACTCTTAAAATTCCTTCTTGTGTAACTCCCTACCATTATCTATCCTCAGCAACTTTATCTTCTTCTCTGTCTGGTTTTCTACCAGAGCCTTTAATTGTTTAAATTTGTCAAAGACTTTAGATTTCTTCCTGAAGAAATATAAATATGTATTCCTTGAGAAGTCATCTATGAATGAAACATAGTACACAGACTTATCTAGTGATGGAACCGACAAAGGTACAAACACATCATTGTGCACAAGCTCTAATATCTTGTTCGCCCTCTTAGCACAAGAAGGAAAAATCACCTGATTCTGATTCCCATATACACAATGTTCATAGAAATCGAAATCCAGAGAGAAATTCGACATACCTTCTACGATACCATTTCCATGTAGTATCTGAAGGCCCTTCTCTCCAATATGTCCAAGCCTTTGATGCCATCACATGGTTTTTTCTCCAGAGACCACTAGGATTTCCGCTCCACCTTCAGGAACCACATAACGATTGCACCCATTACTAATAGTGCTGCCCTGAAGCTTGTACAGAGTTCTAATTCAAACTCCCTGCATTATTACCAGTGCTCCCTGAACCATCTTACAGGTATCTTTCTTGAACACTGTTTTTACACATGCATCATCCATCTTGCTTATAGAAATCAAATTTCTGGCCAATGCAGGAATGTGTAGAACACTAGGAAGTGTTCTAATCCTTCCACCATGCAGCTTCAGCTTGAATTTTCCACGTCCGATGATTTTGGCCTTCCTATCATCCCCTAAGAAGACATCACCACCATCATATTTCTCATACTCACAAAACCGCTCCCTATGGGGAGTGAAGTGAAAGGATGCACCTGAGTCAATCAACCATGACTCATGATCTACATGTGTATTTTAAGAAGAAGCCAAATACACGTCGCCACCTTCATCCAAGATGGTTTTTTCCTCTATAGAAGGAGCATCATCAGATCCCTTTCATTTCACAAGAGCTTTAGATCTGCAGTCCTTTTTGTAGTGCCCTTCCTTTCCACATTTCCAACACACCTTTACAAAATTTCCAGGAGTTTTAGAGCTCCCTCTAGATTTAGATCTTCCACTGGAAACCTTATTCTTGTTTATGTTTTGGGACCATCCACGTACAGATAAAGCATCTCCATTCTGACCCTCCATATTTCTCCATCTCATTTCCTTCGACAACAAGGCTAAGAAAATGTCATCAGAATTCAAGGTAGTTGTATTGCTACTTATTGCAATAACCAGACTGTCCCATCAGTATATTAGAGAACACAACAAACTGATGCACTTATCTTCATCTGAGATTTTAATACCAATAGATGACAGTTGGCTTACCACAGTATTGAAGGCATTCAGATGCTCTATCACCGAGTCTCCATCCTTCATCCTCAGGGTATACATCTTTTTCCACAGGAACAATTTATTCACCAGAGACTTAGATTGGTACAAAGTCCCAAGCTTGTCCCACAAATTCTTCACTGTATCTTCCCCAGACACAATAAAAAATACAGAAGCTGAGACAGAAAACAGTATTGTGCTCTTCGCCTTCCAATCCAACTTCTTCCAGTCTTCATCTGACATTGTCATTGGTTTAGTACCTGGATCTACCAAGATCTACTGGTCTTTATCCACCAGAAAATCCTCCATCTTGAGCTTTCACAGCTCAAAACTCTGACAATTAAATTTCTCAATCTCTATATTTCCACTACTCGCCATCTTGTTTCACCGCAAGAATCGATCGTGCAGATCTCCCACTAAATACGGTCTACCACAGGCCCAAAAAAAAACCCTTCAGCAGTAAAGGCATCCCCTTGAAGCTGAAACTACTTTGATACTAGATGTAGGTTTTAACCCTGTAAAGAAATTATCTATAAACAAATCTTTAAAACATAAAATAAACAATAGCGAGAGCATAAAACATAAAATAGATAGACGCAAAGATTTTACACTAGATCCCAAATTGGGATGACCAGCTTGAGTTTTCATTATATTCCTTTTACTGTTACAACACATATATATACATGCCGAAGCATACATAAACCCCAATCCATTAACCCTGGATTATAACGTAACCATAGTTCCCTTGATCAGATCTATAAAATACCAGGGGCCGAAAACCATCATGCCCCAAAACCATGTGCAAGCCCATGCACAAAACCATGGGTAGGTCCACCCCCCCACATGTGATTAGTCATGGAAAGAATGTAACACATACCCGAAAGTTTGAAACACATTATTGATTCCAAAAAATGTACAATTTTCATTTTTTAACTATTGTGAAGCTAAGAATGGACTAATGATCTTATCTAAACATTTGCGGGTCATGAAAATGATCACATAGCCATTGTAACACTCCCGTGGTCATGATTTTAATGTAGGTAATTCCTTAAACATTCACCTCTTCTAATTTACTTCTTTTCTCATGCTATATAGGGAGTTTAATGCTTTCATTGATTGTGAAGTTTGGATTTTAATGAATTTTTGCCTTTGTTGTATAAATATTTTATCATCTACTTTTTTTTCTGAATAAGACTAATTATATTAAGAGAAAAAATATAGTACGATAAGAGCTTGCATGCAAGTGAAGCTAAAAAGCATGGGAGCTGGAGGTCAAAGGCTATCAACCTCGCTTCTGAAGAATAACCAAGGAATGAGCAAAAGATAACAAGGAAAGCAGAAAAACAAGAGCTGGACAAGGGTATCCACCTAGTGTCGGTGGATAACGCCAAATGACATTTTTTCACTTTTTTCTTGCTTACTTTGACCCAGCCAATGGAACTTGGCTGGGCCATGACTAGTTGTAGAATATTTTGTGTTGTGGGAAGAATATCCTTATTAGAGTCGGAAGAAGAAGACACATGAGAGCGTTTCTGAGAGATCGGACGGGCAGAGGGATCCGCAGTACTGGCTGAGGGAGCATCCATCGAAATCCCAACATTCTCCCTATCTGCTTCAATTTCCTCCTCATCCGAGCTGGAGGAGTCTGTGTCATCCATGGGAGGGGTGGAGGAACATAGGGATTCCAACTCTTGGATTTGGGTTTGCGATTGAGATTCTTCTTTTTTTCGAGGAACTTAGTGCATGCATTTTGGAGATGCCCTGTTTGATGACAATGGTGACATGGGAAAGCTGTATTCTCGTATTCCAAGGTTTGTGTCTAATGGAAGTCCCCAATTTTTAGGTTGATCTGATCCAGAAATCCTTTGTTGATGTCTATTTCCGTGCATAATCTACCGTAGGTCTAGAGTCCTTTCTCCATTTTGAGGTATCTGTAGCAAGATAGTGACCTAAGGTGTCTCCAATGCCTAAGAAAATAGAGAGATGCCATAGATGCGCCAGAAGGTTCGGGAGCCTGACCCAAATGGAAATTTTGGTGATGACAGCTGTAGAGGGGTCGAATTCTAGAAACCATGGGGTAGGAAAAGCCTAGTTGTGCCCCAGAACCAAGGGTCTCCCATTAAGGCTTTCTAGTAATCTTCATTTAAGTCAAAAGCCACAATGAAGAAGCCTTTCAAGCATAAGTAGATCTTGCTTTTATTAGTCCAGTTGGAGTGAATCCATTGGTATAAATCTACTATGCGAAGCCAAAGGCCATTAAATCCGCATATGATTGGGGTTTTTGCAAATTTCTGGTAATGATCGGCAAGCGCAGGATGAGAGAATTCGATAAAAGGAATTTCCTCCAATTTATCCACCAAAAATGGCTTGGGAGCCATAGTTGGTTGAGATACTTTCAAAGAGGACTATGGATGGACTACATCTTTGTAAGAGAATGGAGGAGCAGAGGAGGTCTGCCCAAAGGACCCTCCTCTTAGACGTAGGGTAAATACAATAGAAGAGTCCCTTTGTATACAGTAAAAGGAGAGGGGAAAAGGGTCCTCCAGCTATTTACCTTTATACAAAAATCTCTCATAAGAGGAAGGAATCCCCAGCCAGAGTTCAAGTTTGCGCGAAAGATCCTGCACTAGATCTATAGCACGCACCCATTGCAGCAACGTTTTTCCAGAGAGGAGAGTGATTTGGATCTGAACTGTTGGTGCTCCTGCTAGAAGATCTGGCTAGTCCGAGAAGAAAATCTTCTTCTAGCAAGCAGTACCAGTGGAGTCTAAGGGCACACCTGTTTGGATCTCATATTTTGAAGCATCCCCTGTCCAACTGCTAACCGCCGCTTTGCTGTGAAGAAATGCATTTTCTTGGTCAGTCTCTAATGCGGCTAAGTCAACAGTGAAAACCCCCGATTCCTTGCCTTCAACAATGTCAGCGGTAAGCCAGAGAGGTGGAGTATAACCCCAAATCTGGGCCTTAACTGAAACCCTTAGGAAGATTGTAAGGGAGGCGATTGCAAGGCCACCTGATGAAATTGCAAGAAATGCATCCACACTGATAACATTCGCATCTGTGCCGAGGAGAAACCAGTGCCGGATCCTGTGACCCTGCAGAGTTCGGTTTTTGACCAGAGTCTTGAACACGCGGAGATCAGCTTTCTGAGCTGTATTAAGGGTGCTAATCACTCTATCTCTAATGGTCCTGTTAGTTTCATGAGTTGCAGTGGCTAGTCGAATCCCAAGGAAAGAGCAGGTACGAGATGGGCTTGAGTCTTCAAGGAGATCAAGATAACTAATTCTGCAAGAATGTGGAGATTTTTCGATAGTGGGTAGCCCGCAATTGGGGTCTAGAACCTCCAGGCCGGTATGGAGCCACCACTCTTCAGAGCGCTTGGGAGCGGCCATCTCGGTGTCTCAAAGAAACGAAGAATAGAAAACCCTAATCATAGCTCTCGCCATCGCACCCATTCCCTCCCACTTGATTGTTACAATTAAACAATTCAAGAATTTTACCATTCCTTTTATCGTCTAATTTATTTTATATTCTATTTTTTATTGTGTTTCATGTCTTATAGTTTGCATTGTCTCTTTCGTTTTCAAAAAGGAACTCAGTGTTGATGGTAAGAAACATGCATTGAAGAAAGAAGAGAACAATAACACTGGAGCAACAAATGAAAAAAGAGAGAGAGAGAGAAGAGAACCAGTCTAGTGATACCCTTAGATACAATATCATGTATTAGACACAGACATAGAGACTAATTTTCTAGTCTTCAGAGTTGGTGAATTCACCTGCAATGCCTTGGAAACACAATGCTAATGTTTTGAAGTGATGAAAAAATATTTCATGTGTAAATTGTAGTCCAACCAATATTAATTTGAAAACTCATATTGTAATACTTTACATTTCATATAATATAATTTATGTGGTTGAAATTATTTATAGTTGCACTTGATATTGTTTAGCATTGTAGTTGACATATGTAAATTTTCTTTTTCAGATTATATGAACATGCACATTGTATGACGTTTTTTTAATTTAGTCACAAAATAATACTAATTAATCTATGTTGATTAATAAGGAACACAAAAAATCAATCTAAAACTTCTAAATTAGTAGTTTATATTGGTTAATGACGAAAACACATAAAATGAATACACGATTAAATTAATCATTTATAATGAATATTAATGAAAATAAATTAAATTAATATGAACTACTAAATTATTCACTTATATAATGAATATGAAACTACCAAAAAATATAAATGACTACTACAAATGATAAATTTGTGATTACAAATGACGACAAAATTTTGCATATGTACGACTATTAGTAGCTAATTTACAATATCTTATAAGAGGACCAAAACTTAGTGATATTTCTTTGGTCATTAATTGGTTTCAATAATGACTCAAATTGGCATATATGTGACTATTATTAGCTAATTTACAATATCTTATAACACAACCAAGATTTTGGTCATTAATTGGCTTTCTCGGGTGATCATATAGTAATATATTTTGTTGTATATTTGGTCATTAATTGTGACAATTAATGACTAAATAAATGACGAAATTAATGGCTGAATATAATACTAGACGATAAAATTGGGACAACCAATTAATGACTAAGCTAAAAATGATTAAAGTTGGTTGCGTTACAAGATACTGTAAATTATCTACCAGTAGCGAGTGACTGAAAAATGGTCATTTATATACAGAATTTTAGTCATTTTTTTAGTAACTAATTATCGATTTTGTACTAGTTTGTCGAAAAAAATAAATAAAATAATGGCTGCAATGTAGAACATTCACCTCCTAATCGAATTATGCGATTGAACCAATGTCAATACATCATTGTCTATAGGTATGGTTTCAAAGAACTCTGATTACATTCTATGTGATACCAAGTTATGCCCCCATTTACAACACAATCCATATACCAAAGAAACTTTTGATTTAATTGCAAAGAAATTCAAACCCAGATTTTCAAAATAAAATAACTCAAAAACAACTTCAAAGATAATAGACAACTTTGAACTATGCAAGAATATTGTAAAATTCATTTGCATATTCTTCATTTATGAAGTAATTGAAGAGAGAAAATAATGGGGCCATAAATATACTAATGAGAATATAGAAACATATGCATCTGCCCCAGTCTTATTTTTTTCTTTAATTATGTTTAAACACCCTCCCAACATGAGTTTCAACGAGAAGCATTCTAGAGACAACCACAAGAACAAAGTTTCTTTTCAATATTCATTTATACACACGAAGACCAGAGTCAAATGCATATCCACTTCAATGAAATTCCTCCTTCAACATTCATCTTAGCACCAGTCTCCCTCATGAGTGAAAATATCCATGGCCACAAAACCCGTTGCTTAATTCAATCAATAGAGGGGATGAGAAACCATCCCCGCTCTGATACCACTTTAATACACAAGATATTGAAAACCAGACACAACAATATATTAATGAAATATGTAAAATAATGATGTACATAGTTTACATATAGGTACATAGAGAAACCATTGAATCAATTCCTAGGTTTTCTTGTACTCTAATAGCCAATTACTCTAAGACAAACAAACCCACGGATTAGTTGTCTAACAATAACCAACACTCTGCAAAACATATCTGGGAGTTTGGAACTCGTGTTCAATATTGATCAAAATTTTGCATATCTCTTCATGAAACTCCAATCTGATCTGGGTACTCCCAATCATAGAGAAATCCCAGGAAAAAAAGAAATATGAAATTAAAAAAAAACTGCGATACCCCATTAGTTTTTAATTAGAAAAAAAAAAAAATCAAGATCATCATGAGATTGAAACCATTATCACAAACAAAAAACCTCAAAAATAATTCAGCAGTGCAGGAATCATCTGCTGTCATACCATGTAAGAGTATTTTATTTCTCACAAGCTTATCTAAAAGTATATAGAATACCTTCATTATATAGCAAACAAAGAGACTCCATATCGGTTAAGCATAAGTACTAATAACTACAACAACTTGATAGATGCAAGTCCCTATGTGATCTTAAAACTCACCATACTTAGCTCACAGAGAAATGAAACATTGCAAAATACAAACTCCAACAGTGCCTTGGTGGTCCTTGTATTAGAAATCCACCTTCCAATTCAACATTAATATTTGAGTCATAAATTACCCCACACTCTTCCTAAATTTTATTCTCCATTGTTTCAATTCCTTTGTGGATATGAGGGGGAATTTGTTCTGAAAAAGGATTTGGATGATTATTTAAGAGATCTTGCACTCCCATGGATGAGTTTCCATAATTCACATCGCATAAGAGTTTCCACCATAAGCACCTTAAGAAATAAAAGTATTATTTCACCACTACGATTAGAGAATGATGATCTTTCTGTAGTGTGACTAATCTCCTTCCATAGAGTTGATACCCCATAAATCAGGTAACCAATAGTAGATAAAGGGGAGTGAAATGAATTAAAGTAGAGAGTGAGTAGAGAGAAAAATGCAACCAAAAACTTGTAAGGGTGAAGGCTTGAGAGACTACTGAAGAACCAATATAACATATTATTGCATACCTTTCTGTTTGAGTCATAAAACCGCTCTGCAATGAAAATTCCCTCCTCCATTCCACATGGTTGAATGATGACTAGAATTGTTACGAACACATAAAACACTAGAGAGACTGAATAGTGTAGATGGTACATTGTTGTTTATATTAGTTATATAATGGCCACTTAACTCCATAGAACTCAACATAGAGTGAACCTTTATCAACATATCTAAACACACTCACAATTTTCTAGTCTTCGGCACATTCCAAGTGATTAGTTTTAGGTTGTGCACCCCATTAGAAGATGGAATCTTTAGTAATTATCAAAAAAACCAATAATTGAAAATTAGAGCATAACATATTTTTCTAGGGAGTAATACATAACAAGTGAAAATTAAAACTTTATATATTTTTCTAGTCAATGACACATGCCAAGCTATTATTTTAGATTGTGCACACCATTAGAAGATAGTCTCTTTATATATATATATATATATATATATATATATATATATATATATATATATAATAAAGTTATATAATAGGAAAAAATGAACCTTATATTTAATATTTAAAGTATATAATTTAATGAAATGAAACAAATATATGTCGAATTTAATTAAACTAATACACATTAATGAATTAATAGAAAGCCACTTTAATAAATTTAAACATTTTTTTTAGTTTTGGAATAATTGTTTTTAATAATATTAATTATAATGATATTTTATAATTTTTATGAATTTTATATATAAGGTGTATTGAAAATATTCTAATTTAAATGGGTTAAAAATGGTTATAAAAAAAATAATTAATAAAATTTTAATATCCAAGTTTGATAAATAAAAAATTAAAATTACATTATAATATAAAATAATGTTATAAAAAGACATTATTTTCTTATTATAACTATAATTAATTGGTAAAATATAAATTATATTGATAAATTTTATAAATATTAAATTTGAAGTTCTTAATTTTTTTTTAATATGTTTTTTATATGACTATAAGAAAGATGTATATGGATAAGTATTACAAGTTGCTCCTCTTCTACTCAGAAACCACACTAACAAAATATGTTCAAAATTTTATACTTGCATAAATGTAGCCTATTAAACTATCTCTTAACTTGTAAAAGGAACCAAAAGATAGACTAAGCCACAATATAGCATTCATAACAATGGCATGCCAACTAAAATGTTTTGTTTGAATATCTAGCATACTTGATCATTACTGTGATGGAGAATCCATGGAGTGGTTCATTGTCATCCTCCAAGAAAGAAAAATCAAATTTTGTCATTTTTTTGGATGCAAGAAAATAATCTTTCTTGTTTAATTTGTTTAATTTTTCCATTAGTTCATTCATGTAGATCATAAACACTTATTAAGTTTATGCTAGTTCTATAAGAACCATTCCTATGTCGATTTTTACATGCCAATATAGGTTGGAAATTTGCATGTAGGAGGAATATAAATCTCTATTAGAGTTTCCTATATAAGGTATATAGTCCCTGTTGGATTGACCTACGTGGCAGGAATGAAACTTCTAGTATATTTTACTTAGTCTCCAAAATCAAAAAATTCTCTTTGAATTGCTTTAGGATGACAACCGTAGTCATCAAAGAATGATAAAATACTTGGGAATAGGTTTGATTAGAAGAGGGGTGAACATGTATCAATGTTTGTAGAGGAGGCAAGATACCTCTTCTGCCTCCTCACTAAATGGAGCAGATACGACACCTAGAAATGAAATGAGAAGAAAAAAGAGGAGGGCGAAAGAGTAGGAGACATAGAGAAGGAGGGAGAGCCCTGAGATTGGGATGAGGCTTAGAGGAGTGATGGGGTAAAAATAATGGGTGCACCAAGAGCAAAAGTGAGATGGGTGTCCAAAAAATGGGAAGAAATGAGTCTAAGAAAAACCAACCTTCAACAAACTAGGCAAATATAGATAGGTGAAGCATAGGAAAAGAGCCTCTAGAAAAGTACTTAGAAGGGGTAGTGAAAGAAAAGTGCACCATAATTAAAAATCTAAGGGGTGGGAGAAAAGGCGAGACCACTACTATCCCACCTCATAAGAAAAACACTAAAAACAATAATTTCTTGTTTTACTAATGAGGAATTGTTCATAACATAGACAAAAATAAGATCTTATATTGATACAAAGTTGATGGGCCTCATGTTGGTTAAAAGTACCTGCTCACCACCACATAAGGAAACCAATAAAAACAAGAATTTTATTTTTTTACTAATGAGGAATGGTTCATAACATATACAAAAAATAGAGATTGTATTGATCCAAAGGTGATGGGCCTATTGTTGGTTAATTTCCAACTCACCACCACATAATAAAAACAATAAAAAAAAAAAAAACCTTGTTTTACTAATAAGGAATTGTTCATAATATATATGAAAAGAAGAGTTTGTATAGATCCAAAGTTGATGGGCTTCATGTTGGTTAATTTCCAACTCACAACCATAGCATAGTGGTAGCTCCATGGAAGAACCAACATTGGTTCATACTTCTTTTAAACCAGTGCCTCATACAATATTAATATTTTTTATTTTCTTAACTATGGGGAATCAATAGATCATTAGAGTAACTTGGGAAAAACCTATTATCAAACTTTGCAATTGTCACTATAAAACATCTCCTTAAAATATTATTATATTCACTTAAATTTTTTTTTTAAAACATTAGTAATTTTTTAAAAATAAATGGATTTTGGGCTTGTAGAAATTACTCATGACCATTTTCAACATGTTCAAATTTTTTCCACACACGTGTGAGAATAAAATATGGGTAGACAAATAATTAAACCCTCTAACTACCACTCATGGTATTTTCCCTTAAAACGTTAATACTTAAGTCGAAAATTCTTTTTAACTAAATTTTTAATTAATATAATTTTTATTATTTAAATTTAACATTGATATATAAAATACCACAATAATTATATTAATGTATTAGCACTCCTTAGCTTCCCAAGGTTGAAAAAAGAAACCAAAGAGGTAACCACAGACCATAATTTTGACCTGGTAGCTAGCCATACCAAGTGAGAGAGAACTCTCTCATTAAAAAAAAATATATGATTGGAATTATAAAGGGTTTTAGGCTAGGTATTTTGCACAATAGGGCTTTGATTTAAGTTTTGATGGATGTGAAGCAATAGGCTAAGGAACAAGGCCAAATAGATCAAAACATCAGTTGTAGTCATTAATTGAGGTAAGATAGATGTAATCAAAGTCACAAGTGGGTTTTTTGTTGTAGTATAGTTATGAGAAAATCAGTTGAAAGAGATTAAGTGAGAGTAGATGCATGAATTCACTTAATTGGAAGGAAAACACTTAAATGTTTATCTAAAACAAAACAGAGCATTTAGACAATGATTTCCATTTAAAACTTAAAATATTAGCATACGAAGAAGTATATATGGATGCTAGAAACATATAACAATCAAATTCATAATAAAACATGAGAGAAATAGTGCCACTTACCACAACACATGAATCCCATAAAAATAACTGCAATTGTATATTATTTCTATGCAAAAAGTAGAGTTTAGTAGTTCCAAGATGTATTAAATTAAAAAAATCCAACCCATTATTAGAATTTCTTAGGAGTACATAAAGAATAAAAACAATATATCCCATATAAGGGGTCAAATCCTTATCCATAACAACTGATTCATGAACCTATCCTATCGATTGCTAAATCATAGGGATGTTAGAAGCAACTTCCCCCTTTTTATCTAACTGATTGACCCTATCTCTAAAAAAATAGCCAACGCCTATTTTAACCTTACCATAGCATATATACATTTACCATGCTTTAAAATATCTTAGCTACCATTTACATTAACCTAATTTCACTTTTAACAATTTACATGCAGTAAACATTTTCTCACACATAGAGACACAACAATTGTAGCAGAAGTGCAGAAAAGTTTGCAAGATAATTTGAAGACCTTCCTTGATTATTTTTTGGTTATTCAAGCCATGAATGGAAAGCTGAGGATGTGTACTTGATGTATGAATTTCTGATCTTGCTCAAAAATGAAGAAAACAGTCTCAAAAACTAAAGATTGTGCAACATATCCCAAAAGCGTAGCGAAAAATAAGGGTCAAAGACAAAATAATATATCTTTAACCATAACACATGTTACAAAAATGGAAGAGTTTTTGTAGATAAGGTTTTTTGTAAGAAACACCTCTCATAGTTTTTGGAAATTAGTTTCCATTTGCTCAAAATCTGTGCCACACAATAATGGCTAAAAGAGACAAAAAAAATTGGAGAATTTGATTTTCTAAAATAGACCTCTAAGAAAGTTGAATATCTCCAAATATATGATACCATCACTACAAGAAAAATACCCTCTAGTTGATGTTTTTAAGGAACCCCTTATAAAAATACCCCATACATCTGTTTCTAGCAGAGGTTACTAGAGGAGGTTGGAGGGAGGAGGGTTTTGTGGATGTTTTCCACTCAGTGCGCTTATCATCCAACATCACACCGGTGCTCCTTAAAAGAGAAATAACCGGTGCGCACAAAAAATTGGCACACTAGACACCATGCGCTCTGTACACATCCTCCCGGTGCGTCATATTATTGTAGAGAACTGGTGCTTCACAACTCTTCTGCACTGGTGCATCATAAAACACTGCGCCAAAACAGAGACCACCCGGTGGAGTATTAAGAAACCGCACCGCTGCATCATAAAAAAATGCACCAAAACATAAACCAACCAATGCATTCGTAAGAAACAACACTTGTGTGGCTATAAACTATGCACACCAGAAAGGGGTTAAATAAAAAAAAATTACGTCAAAAAAATCGGTGTTTTCACTTTCTGCAGTGCTCCAAAGCTCTCAATTATCGATGCGCTCTATAAGAGAAAGCACCGGTGCACACATAAAATTGGCACACCGTACACCGTGTGTTCCATACACACCCTCCTAGTGCTTCCTATTACTGTAACACACCAATTCTTAACAATTCTTCTGCGTCGGTGCATCATAGAACACTGTGCCAAAAGTGAAACCGCCTGGTGCAGTGTTAAGAAACCACACCGATGCATCATAAAACACTGCACCATAACAAAAACAGACTGGTGCGTTCGTATGAAACAACATCTTTGCACCTATAAAATGTGCGCACCAGAACAGGTTCAAATAATAATAAAAAATATGACCAAAAAACCACATTTTTCACTTTTCTACTCTCAATCACTAGTGCACTCTTTAGAGAAAGCACCGGTCACACAAAACATTGGCACACCGGACACCGTGCGCTCCATACACACCCACCCGATGAATTTTATTACTGTAAAGAACTGGTGCTTCACGACTATTCCACCCCAGTGCATCATAAAACACTGCGCCAAAACAGAAACAACCCAGTGCGGTGTTAAGGAACCGCCTCGGTGCATCATAAAACACCACGCCAAATATGAAACTGCTGAGTGTGGTCCTAAGAAATGACACCAGTGTGCCTGTAAAACCCTGCACACCAGAACAGGGTTAAATAAAAAAATTTACGGCCAAAAAACTGCATTTTTCACTTTTATCAGTGCTCCAGAACTCTTAAGCACCGGTGGAATTTCTCATTCTATGAGCCACCCTGACATCGGTGCTCCCATTGCACCCATTGCACACACTGCTACTATGCATTTCCCACCAATCTCCAGCTTGCATTTTGAAAAACGGTGGGAAAATTTTCTTTTGCAAATTCTACAGCCAATATGCCTCCTCGACGGCGAAATCTATGGGTATTATTTTTGTTTTTCCATAATTAATCATTTTAGCGGATTAGAATTTGAAATAACCTTAAAATTAACCATTTAAAAAGAATTTTTTTTTTTTGTGCGGTGCGCACAAGCCATTCAGCTCGCACCAATAAGCGGTGCTACCTGTAAAATTTACACACCGCACTACAACCGGTGCTAATGGTATCCGCACTGTGTCTGGAGCAGTACCGAAAGGTGCCCCACATTATTTTAAAGTTTAGATAAAGTGCGGTGCGAACATTTAGTTAGTCGCACCATTGACCATGGGAATAGAAACGCAGTGCGTTGATGGAAATATCTAGCCCAGAGTCTGTGAGCGCACTGTATTCGGCATTCCGACAAGGTCAATAGTGCGACCGAGTAAAATCCTGCACCGTTGACTATCTAATTTGTCAGGAAGTCAGTGCGCTGACACGACTATACGCATCGGGGCATATATTTTAGTCAGCGCACCGCTCTTTTGAAAACATATATAGTCAATGGTGCTTGAAAATATTTCAAATGCACCGCATACAGTGCGTTTTATGTCATCTAGGGCACTGCGTCTAGTGCGCTACATACAAAAGCTGCACCGGAACTGGTGCATGACTGTTTTTGTGGCTCACCGACTGGTCTATCTTTTTTTCCAAAAAAATTATATATGTATATTCCTAAATACATGTCTAATTTAATAAAAAATAAATTATTTAATATGTCAATTATTTATAGATAAGAGGAGGAACAACAACAACAACAGGCAGACCAGTATGACATGCTTTTCCAGTGGGAGGCATGAGAGAGGGAGAGAGATGCGTACCCTCGCCCTATTACAGTAGATACCCAAGGGCTCCTAAGGCAGGTAGGCCCCCTCAAGTTCTATGAGGAGGCTACTTCCCTAAAGGCCCATAATGCGTTTTTGAGACAACTTATCCACAGGTGGAATGCCCACCAACAAGATTTTCAGGTTGGTCCTAACCAGTGGTACACACCCATTGAGGAGGACATCTATTTAATTACAAGGCTATCGAGGAGAATGGTGGATTTTCCCTCATTCCCAAAGGTTCCAGCTGGTTGTGTAGCAGGTAGTCATTTAGTTTACTCCCAGGGATACATTGGAGAAGATGTACTATCTCCTTCAGAGTCTCAAGTCCCTGGAGGTCAGTTACATATTGGTGCATTTGGTACACAGGATGTGCAGTGCCTCTCACTTGTCATTTCGACCATTTCACAAAACACCAGTGACAGGCAATGCATTAGTTTCCCACTTCTATATTATGTTGATTCTTTAGTACAAGAGCCATGACTTGTCAAGTGGTCTGCCATTTTTTTGGGGTAGTTTTGTATGATCTTAGATAGATGTCATGCTCATGCACAAGGGAGAGTCAAATTTCCATTTTCTTCAAATATTTTTTGTTTTTTATTTTACAGGTTTCTAGAGATGAGGCCTAGTTTTTTTCGGCAGCCTAGTAGGCCGATGTTGGAGGCCCGGATGCACATGTGGGGGAAGATGATGCCCAAGATGGGAGAGATTATGTTTCTAGTGAGGACATCACATGATGCACTAGACTTACTAGCTAGTGTTGATGAGTTTTACCCCTTCATTATGGTCCCCTATCCTTATGCTGGATTGGATTGGTGAGGGTGTTCCAACATCCTCTTCACAGACGATGAGCCGCTAGATGATAGAGGTAATATTACTGTTTTATTTATATTTATTCTAACATGTTCTTTAACTTGTTTTTATTAAATTGTGTAATGAAATTTTCTAATTATTGTTTTGTACTTGTATATATTTTGCAAGCATTGGCTCTTTTGATGGCAACGAGATGCTCAAACCACCACATGATCTAGATGTGGATCCTGATGACGATAAGGGTATGGAAGATGTCAAAGATAATGATTAGGAGGTTGGTCAGAGAGACATGCTCCCGTTGGTGCGCCTATACCACATTTTTCTAGGCATGGTCGACCTAATACTAGATACAGGATGGACTTGGGTGACCAAATTAGTGCATTGATTGTTGAGGCAGGCATCAGACCCGCTCATTACAGAGACATACAGTCTGATGATAGGATATTACAGATGTGGAGAGGCATGTCACATGACATGTACAACCTGATGTGGCATGTCATAGGAGCTACGACAACTATTACGCGACTGAGGAGGATTTTTGCACGTTATATGCATGGTCGAGCCATAGCACATCACGAAAATCCACGAGTAGCGGCTCATCATCTCATGATCATTCACCTAGCACCGCGCTTGATGAGCATGAGGCTCCACTAGCATCTAGCAGTTATCATGGAGATGAGGTTGGACCATCGGCCACGTCCAGTCAGCAGCCTGTAGCATCCATCAGTACTAGTCATGATCATGAGCAAGCTGAACCATCGACTGTCGAGGCTACACTATTGACTAAACATGCCTCCACTAGTACTGCTATTGATGTTGTACTACCACCAGTTGATCCATGACATTTATATTACATCTGTATATTTTTAACATTATATATATATATATATATATATATATATATATATATATATATATATATATATGGTTCATGTATTTTATGTTCATGTTGTAGTTGTACTTAATTTACATGTTGGTGATCATCATGATGTGTATACTGTTAGGTCATGTTAGATATGTTCATTTAATGTGTAGCTTGCGGATAGATGTGTATGTGATAGCATGAGTTATTTGACATGAGATGTATATTTGATGTTTGAATGTGTTTTTTAGTCGAATATGATGTTAGTACGATGGTTATCATGATCTTGATTTTTATTTATTAATTTAATATTAAATGACCATGATATTTACTAAATATTATGTCGTGATTGTAATTGAAATTTAAATTTTAATTGTATGTAAAATTGTAAAATTGTATTTGTAATTGTAATTTTAACTGTAATTGTATGTTAAATATTTAATGTAAAATTTTAATTGTAATTGAAATATTTAATTTATTGTGAAATGATTATAATTGTAATTTTAATTGTAATTGTACATATGACAAATTGCAAAATTGTAATTGTAATTGTAATTGTATGTAAAATTCTAAAATTGTAATTGTATTTGTAATTGTAATTGTAATTTTAACTGTAATTGTATGTAAAATATTTAGTAATGTAAAATGTAAAGTTGTAATTGTAATTGTAATATTTAATTTATTGTGAAATTATTGTAATTGTAATTTTAATTGTAATTGTATATATGAAAAACTGTAAAATTATAATTCTAATTCTAATTTTATGTAAATTTCTAAAATTGTAATTGCATTTGTAATTGTAATTTTAATTGCAATTGTATGTAAAATATTTGTAAAATTGTAATTGTAATTCTAATTCTAATTCTAATTGTATGTAAAATATTTGTAAAATTTTAATTGTAAATGTAATTGTGTGTAAAATTGTAATTGTAATTGTAATTCTAATCGTAATTGTATGTGAAATTTTAAAATTGTAATTGTAATTGTAATTATAATTCTAATTGTAATTTTGATTGTAATTTTATGTAAAATATTTGTAAAATTTTAATTGTATTAATGTGAAATGATTTTATTAAAATATTTAAATTTGTAAATTTGTAAATAATTGTAAACTAATAAATCTAGAATAATATGAATTTTTGTAACATAATAAAGTTTAGAAAATAAGGCAAATAAATTCATGCACTTGAGAACTATCATTATTTTATTATGATCTTACATACAAAAAAAAGAATTTTATACAGTCTAGTGCACTTATCATCATAACACGTACTAGTGCATATTAACACAAAGATGCATCGGTGCTTCACAACTCTTCTGCATCGGTGCGTCATAAAACACTGCGCCAAAACATAAACCTCAATCTTACAAACCACACCGGTGCACCTATAAAACCCCACACACTAGAATAGGGTTACTCTGTAAAGTACATTATTGGAGCAGCGAAGAGTTCGAATCGCAGGCAAAAAAATTTCTGAGGAAGGGAAGGATTCTCATTCCCTTAAGGACAACAGAGAAATATCAATTGACGTTGTTGATCAGGTTAGTAGGTCCCATGAAGGGAAAGATTCTCCAAAATGCATTTAAAAGCAACTGGGAGTATTGTCCAAGCTTTGGTTGACTTACATAAAATTTTATTGGAAAGAATGACGTCGCATAAAATCACATCTTTGGCTTTCAATTGAACCTGAATGGCATCTCTAACTTGTCTGAGTTGTGGTCGTGTGGATGAAACCAGTAAAAATTATGCTTGTATTATAAATGGAAATCCAGTGACCATTTCTGTGGGAAGAAAAGCATAGATAATTGCAGCTACCATATTTCCACCTTAAAATCGGTTTCACTTTGGAGAAGCTAATGTAACAGCCAAATTTTCAATTTCTTTCCTCTGCTCAACCCTATACTCATTTTATATGGGAAACCATTGCCTCCACATGTAATAATTTTAGAGTCTAGCTGAAAATCGGTCTTCTTCCGCTAACAAATGCAGAATGAAGGATTCATTGTCATTGCTCCCAGAAAATTCAATGTCAGTTTCTCATAAAATAGAGATTGTATAAATTTTGTTAAGATGAAGATAGAAAAAAAAAAGGAGAAAAGAGGAAATTGGATGCCAAGACGTAGGAGGAACTTACAAATGAGAAAGCAAATCATGGGTCAGCAAGCAGATCATGGGGCACCTTTTCTTGTTGCAGGTTATGGAAACGTTCAAGTTTATTTTTCTGAAATAAAAAGAGGTGTAGTTTTGAAAAGAAATGGCCCAAATATTTTCACAGCAAAATGTACATTTTCAACACTTGTAAAAACTAAAATATCTCCAACTTCAATAAACTACTTAGAAACAAAACTTTCCCAACCATTTGTGAAAACTACCCACCTCTTAGCATAGCACAGGTTCACATGCCATAATTTCCCACTTGGGCCCTGTAGTATTGCATCTTCACACACCCCACATTGCATTCTCTCCACATAATCAGTGGGGACCTCTTGCAATAAACAAAATGCATTGGAAGAATAGTTATTTCCAGCAATAATTTATCCAATTCTAACTCTCAATTCTAATTCTAATCCTAATTCTCAAGAATAAACAAAATTATAATTCTCAATTTCTATGGTTGGAGTTGACGAAATTTTGGTGTACACACCTAAAAGTAATTTCGGTGCCTTAACTGCAAATCGTTGCTATTGTACATATAACCACACTAGTGCATTTTAGCTATTGCGCCCCGGTGTCGGTGTTACCTAAGGATGCACTGGTGCAGTTCTATTATGTGACACACTGGTGACGATTAAACACAAATAAAAAAGCGCAACTCTATTTTCTTTAAGTGAAAAAAAAAATGACAAATTAAAAAATGGGCGTCAAAATATTTTCGAAAATCTAATTTCATAAAATAATTCTTTAAATACTAAACACTTTTCATTATTTCACCATTTTTGCGAAACTTTTCAGCCAGATATTTGCAGGAGACATACCTAAAGCAAGAGAGCATGAGAGCACTACGGAGCAGCGAAATACGTTTGAACAAAAGTATTCATACAATCATAAACAAAACCTCTGGTGATTCAAACCCTGTATCATAGAATTTCAAACCATCTCATGATTAATTTCATTATTTTTTTACTTTTTCTGTAGTTTTTTTATTTTTTCTGCAATTTTATCCATTTTTACCCTAAACCCTTCATTTTTTTGTTTTTTTCCTTTCTTATCCCTGTTTTTGTGATTTCATAATTAGGGTTTTTCATTTCAGATTAACATCCAACCCACGGGATGACTTGCATAGTCGGATCCCAATCCATTCGTCTATTGCATGAATTTTTGGAAAAAATGGATTTTTTTTTATCGGCGCGCCTTGCGTAAGCTACCACCCCAGTGCACTATATTATACAGCGCACCACAGAAGTACTGTAATAAAAAAATCAAAAACAATTTTTTTTTAAAATCAGTGCACCATATCTGAAATAGGGCACCGGTGCTCCATGTTATGAGGATAGCACCGTACGGTCTATTAAAATGTTTGTGCGGTGCGTTCATAATACCCCCATGCATCGTATGGTCTATTATACTATTTTTGCGGTGTGTTTTTCATAACCCCACGCACCGACTGTGGTGCATACATCATAAAAGGCGCACCAGGTTCTTGAGATTTATTTTTTACCTGAAAAGTTGACAATTTTTTTATAAATATTTTAATGAATGATATGTTATAGGTTTTAGGTTGATAAAGAAATGACTGAAAAGAGGTCAAGTAACAAAAATACTAATAACACATCAAGAAAAGAAAAAAAGCCAAGTTCTTTGTAAATGATTTATAAAAAATATTATTTTTGAACTATATGTAAGTTTAACTAATATGTGTTGTTTAATGTGTATCATGTAGAGCCACAAAATGATGAAGCTTGATAAGGTTATTTCTGATCTAGGACTGGAAGAGTGTAAAATCTTGATGGAAAAATTGCAAAAGTATGAATCAGGTGAATGAAAAAATACTATCGATCCAATATGAGTTTATTTTTTTAATTATCATTAATAATATACTTAAAATTATTAGATAACATGTATCAAACAGTCTATTAATTCACATCTGTTTAATGTTCTACAGGGACCAACAACTCAGAAAAGGAATGTTGTTCTAAGAAAAGAAAAAAAATAGAACATGCAAATGAAAATGAATTACTCCTTAGGTCATCTAGAGTGGTGCTAGAGATTAACGAAAGGGGTAAAAACTTTTATAAAAGTTTGAGGGATCTAGTGGAATGAATGTATAGACGTTCTTTCCACTTACAATAGAAAAATCAATCTAATGATCCCAAGAACCAAATTTTATCTAAACTACAGGAAGAGTTTCCAAAGAATTGGTCAATGAGACATGTTAGACTTTTAATAGCAAAAACGTACAAAAAAAAAAAATAAGGAATGAAAAAATAATATTCCTTTAAACGTTTGTCTAGAATTATTTATAAATATCAATTTTGTTATATTTACTTTTCATATATCAATATAAAAATTAAATATTTTATTGTCATATTACATTTTCAGGAATATTATGAAAATGTCAAAATATGAACGAGATGATATCAGAAATATGCCAGTAGGAATGTCCAAAAAGGTGTACAAGGCGATGGTCAAAGAAATGGACAAAATTGCATTGCAGGAAGAGCCATCTCAATAACAACGTGCTTCAAATGTATTATGTAATCATTTAATTTTTTGATCATTAGGTACAATAAATAAACAATTTAGCATTAAATATTAATTTTCAAAAAATTTCTTGCAGAAGAGAAAAGAAAATAGAACCCATTCAACACATAAAATGGGACAACAAGGAAGAAAAGGGTTGATATCTAAGTTTGTGAGTAATTGATACTTCCTTATAACAACTTAACTAGATTTCATTTTTGTATTTTTTAAGTTGTTTTACAAAAATCATCATTCAATGTCTTCAAATAGGTGCTAACATACAAAGAATAACAATCAGACGAATTGATTGAAATTAGGTTAAATATGGGTTTTCACTATATGTTGGCATATCAGAAATTAATTGTGGAATTTGTAAGCATCTATTCATGTTGTTTTACAGAGCTCTGTCTATAATTAATAGAACAAAAAAAATATTTTATATTAAATATATGATTTGTTCTAGGGTATAAAACTTGGAGGAAACAAAGTATGGAACTGTGCCAACAGATGAAATTTTGAACGAAGGCATGGTACATGGTTTTGAAAGAATGTGCGTAGTTTATGAGTTAATTTTTGCTATGGTACATAATTTTTATTTTCGATTTACATTGTTGTATATTATTTAATATTGAAATTTTCATTATTCTCACCAATGTATATACACTCATTTAAGTTTATTTTTATGTTTATAGATGGAAGGTGAAGAAGAAGAAAACAATCAACACCGTGAAGAAAACATTCCTGAAAATAACCCGTCAGGGAAGTAGCTCTAGCAGTGAAAGTAGTTCAAGCGAACAATTATGATCACTATGTTTGGATATCAAAGCAAGGCGTTGTATTTTTTGAAATATGTCAGTGAAATTAGACATTTTGTTTAATGTAATGGACATACTGTCTGAATTGAAAGACAAAGGTATACCAATAACTGTCCCATTTTGTATAATAAATATTGTCTTATTCATATATATATATATATATATATATATCTCTGTGTGTGTGTGTGTGTGTGTGTGTTTTAATTTATTCTATTGTGTTCTCCATTTTCGTTCTCAAATGCACTAATAAAAATTTAATTCATATGAATATTGTTATAAGATATATATGTGTCGATTTTGATGAATAATGAATTTTAAAAAACCAAAATAATTATGATATGCTATAACAAATTAATCCAAACATCACATTCAAATGCATTAATAAAAATTTAACTATTATGAATATTGTTATAAGATGTGTCGACTTTTGATGAATAATGAATTTAAAACAATCAAAATAATTGCACTGTCATGGGTCAATGTTTCTAAAAAATACAAAATGAAAATAGGTGCTTGTCAGTAACTGTACACAGGCACATTTGTATTATGAAGTGCACTGGTGCATTTCTACGATCTATGGCCACCGAACAAGTACCAAAACCAATTAAAAATATTGGTGCATTTGTGAGGTATGATGCACCCGTGCGTTTATGTGTCTATATGCACTAGTGCTATTGTACAACCTATGGGCTCTGGATGAATACCAATACCAATTATAAATATCAGTGCATTTGTGTGATACTATGTACCGGTGCATTTCTATAAGTCTATGCACCGGTGCGTTGATACGACCTATGGACACTGCACAAATCCCAAGACCAATTAGAATGGCCTCATGCGTTGTATCACCAACACTATGTCGGGCGCAGTTTTATACCTTAACGACTCAGTGCATTCTCCTTAAACATCCCCATGGCACCTTCTACATGTATGCACAAGTGCATTAAAGCTAGAGTAGCGCACTGATGAAAGAAAACATCTGTAATAACCTTCGGCCGCCCATTTTTTTTAGTTGTGTTGAATTTTCGTTAAAATATCCACCAAAACCTCTGTAACCATAAACAGATGTTGTAGAAAATGTTTTTTTGACAATTTTGGCCAATTTTATAACACTAAAAACCTCCTTTATAGCCTTCGCTAGAGAGTCTTTTCCTTGTAGTGCAGTGTAGAAAATGAAGGATGTTTTCTTCTTTGGTTTGTTATTGATAGACAAGTCTTTCCATTTTTTAAAATTCATCTTCATTACTTCATAAGCTAATTTTGAAGTAAAATTGTACCTTTGTGAAATGTAAACCCTAAAAAATGATCAAAAAACCTTAAACATGATGCCAATCACCTCCTTATTTTGACTTATTTTTGGTCTGTGAGGTTCCCATGGTGCAGGAGATGTATACTCTACCCTTTGAATTGACATGGAATGCAAAAAAAGGTATGAGGAAGTGTTGCTCATGGGAAAAGAGTTGTGAAGCGGAGGGAGGGGAAAAGGCGCAATGAATTTGAACGAGGAAAATGAGAGGCAAGGAGAGTATGGAAAATTGTATGAAAATTATGGAGGGTAGGTATGAGTGTTAGGAAAATACTAGAAGTGGATTTTTCAAAAATAGTGAGAAAAAGGGGAAAAAGGTCAAAACACAAACCTAGGGTAAAAGCACAAAACATTTCTAGGGATTTTTGAAAAATAAGGAAATAAAAGGATTTTGATGAGGGGAATGATGGGAAATGATCAGTGAAGGATCATGGAGGATGTGTGAACATGAAACTAATGCCTTTGTCTCATCAATGAAACTATGAACCACAGAAGAAGGAATGCGCGACAAAAACGCTAACAACAGGTTTCACTTGATCTCTGAGGAAAGAAGGTGCAAGTATATTTTATAGGGTTTTATTTACATGAAATGATGATCCATGAAACCATTTGAAACTAAAAATGAAACTTAGATACTGACTGAAGAGCTTTTTCCACGTGACTTGGAAAATTTTGCTAGCATAGACCAAAATTTGACTTTTGACTTCGATGAACTTGGAAGATTAGCAACATTTGATTACTATGGAACGTAGGGCTCTAAAATAATTTATACTCAACCTTAATATTGATTTATCCATTTATATGCATAAAACATGAAATATAAATTCTTAAAAGCTTAATAATTATTTTTAAGTCTCTATATCATTTGAACTTCATAAAACATCTCACTTAAAATTTTAAAATTTACTTTTTAGATTTATATGATGCAAGAGCATTAGAGCTTCCAAGCCATTAAGTCTTCAATGTGAAAAATCTTAAAATATGGTTATTTTTTTTAGAAGAATTTATATTCTTATAAATAAATAAATTGTATTTCCTTAGATGAGATATTTTATGATTTTTAGAACTATATGAGTCATAGTTTTAGAAAATCTAAAGATAGGAAAGATTTTACTCATAAGGAAAAATAAGATCTTCTTTATAAAGCATGAGGGATTCTAGGGATAGATTGACTGAGTTTAGAATTTAGGAAAATACATGATGTTTCTAATTTCTATCTACTGTAAGCCTATGCGAAATAAAATAAGAAAGTAAGTTTGAGGAAAGGTAAGAATAACCAAATCAATGTAGAATCAAGCCAAGAGGGGAAGATAGCTTTTGAGTATTTGTGCATGTATGGATTTTAATTAATGAAATAGAGTTTCATACTTTCCCTATATAGATAATGTACATGCATGATTCCTTGAAGAATTATAGTTTGTGTGTGAAATATATAATTAATTGAATGGGTGTGTTTTCTAAGTACAATTGAATGACAGAGTTGGGTGAAATTCCATCTAGATCAAGATTTAATTTGGGAAGGATCCATAGATATTCCAAAATCTGTAAAATTATTTATGAGATAGAATTGGAAGTTTGTAGGAAAAGTCATATTTTTCCTACATCAAAGTGGTATCAGAGTAGGATATTCTCTTTGGGAAACACATATCTAAGTGAGAATATTTTTTTTCAGAAACATAGTACATAGAATCTTATTCAAAGGATGAAAGAGCATATCTATTGAGATCTGACAGCTTATTGGTATTTTGTATTCTTTTTTTTTACTAATAAATAATGTTTTGGTAGCAACCATTACAATAGTAAATTTATGATAGAGGGAGAAGGAGCATGCAAAGCTCTTAGGTGAAGAATTTGTGATAGGACCCTAGCAACAAATTAACATTTCTAAAGAGGAATAGGTCAAGGAGAAGTTATCAATAAGTAAGGTATATACAACAACCATGAGAGACAGTATTCCTAAAAATGAAGGTTCAAGTGAAGTGTACCATCAGCCAAGTTTAGAGGAGATAGCTCGGTGAGGGGTTGACTATATTGCCACTCACAGTTGGAAAAGAGGATTTCAGAATAGAGGGAAGTGACAATGGCTATTGATAGTCACATTAAGGGTTCAGAGAGAAGTCATAAGTAGATGAAAGAGAATACCAAAGTAGTAGGAATGAGGAATATGAGTGATGAATAGTTTGAGAAAGAGATGACTGAGATGAAGGCATAATTGAATGTTCTTATGGAGCTACTATAACAAGGAGCTGAAGGTCAAAGATGTGGATGGGTGCTATGAAATAAAATGTAATGGCACAAGTTGTAGGAAACGTTAAAGCACATGCTGAGAATTCGACATAGGGAAGAAGAGCACAAGGTAGAAAATATGGAGGTTTGCATTTGTGAAGCATAACGAGGAAATAGCTAATAGATCCAAGCATATCACTATTTTAAAAATTATGAAATTTTTTGTGAATGTAGGGCATATGGGTGTAGATGATGGAGAGTTTCTTCATGAAGGAAATGCCAAATAAATTCCAGTTCATGGAATTGTGGATGAAATTTTTATGCTAGAGGAAAGAGATGTGGACTTTAAATAAGAAGAAAAACTTTTGGAGAAATGGTCAACAAAGGACATAAGTGATGAGTTTGAAAATACATTTCAAGGTAATTTTATTGATTTTCTTGATGAGTTGAAGAGATATCAGTAAATTAGAAAGTACATATTCAACCTGTAAAGTTGAACCTCGAAGAAAAAAATTGTCTTGAATGACAATAATGACGAGGAAGTTACAGGCCTTTAGCATAATATAGTGAAAGAGGTGTATGAATCAAAGTGTGCCAAGTGTCTTGAAACTCTTATGCATAAAGAAAATGTGTAGCAGCATGCAAGATATGATAGCAAGTTTCAGTAGTGAAGAACAAACTTGGATGAGAAAATTGATAGGTTGTGTCTGTTGATAAAGATGGTGATCAAGAGAAGGTACAATAAGAGGAAAAGGAAATCGAACAACAAAGTAAAATTAACTAAGCAACTTTACATCAACAAGGAAAGTGGACAAGAACAACATAGATTTTTAAATCCTGGAGAAGTGGAGGAATCATTAGCAGTAGGAAAAAAACAAACTAAAATGGATGCATAACTACAACACAAGGTTTGGGATTCTGGAGGGTTCAATAATTAATGACACATGACCAGGAAGTCATGATATTTTTCTACATTGGAAGTTTGATGTAGGAACATTAGAGCTTCCAAGACATTAATTATTCAATGTGGGAAAACTTAAAAAGGGTGTCTTTATTTTTTAGAAGAATTTGTGTTATTATATGTAAATAAATTGCATTTTCTGAGTTAAAATATCTTATGTTTTTTATAACTAGATGAGTCATATTTTTAGAAAAGATATGGATAGGAAATATTTTATCCATCAGGAAAAATAAAATACTACTTTTAAAGCATGAGGGATTATAGGGATAGATTGAGTGAATTTAGATTTTAGAAAACTCTAAAATGTTTCTAAATTCTATCTATTGTAATCCTATGGGAAACAAAATAAGAGACTAAGTGTGACGAAAGGAGAGAATGGCCAAATGAATGCAGAATAAAGCTAAGAGAGGAAGAGAGTTTTTGAGTATTTGTGTATTTAAAAATTTTAATTAATGAAATAGAGTTTCATACTTTCTGTATATGAATTATGTCCATGCATGATCGCTTGAAAAATTCTAGTTTGTGTGTGAAATCTAGAATTAATATGAACTTGAGTCTCTAAATGGTTGTGTTGTTTAAATAAAATTGAATATTAGAGCTTGGTAGAATTCCATTTGGAATTCCAACTAGATCAAGCTTTAATTTGGGTATAATCTATAGAGATTCCAAAATATGTAAAAGTATTTATGGCATCGAAGTTGAGTTTTGCAGGAAATAATGAGTGGTTGGAGTATAATTTTTTATTTGTAGATATAAAATTCTCATTTCATATTTTATAACCATTTCAAATGTATTTTCTCAAGTTTCAGTAAAACTATTATAAATCCATCATAAGAAGAGATATAACAAGTGTGGAGAGAGATCAAATCCCTTGAGGTGTAAAATTCTTGCAAAACATGAAAACAAATTTTCACCTTTGAGTTTTGATCCTTCTCCGTTCTTTATATATATATATATATATATATATATATATATATATATATATATATATATATGCACTATTCAAAAGTGCAGTGCACTTTTAATGCATGAATGAATGGATCCAATCGCTTAAAAATTCCCTTGTGCACTTGGATTGTGTAGATTTCACATGAATTGCAATTACAACAAATCTTTGTTGAATTTTAGACAAAATTGACACTAAAATATAACTAAATAATTACCAAAATGTAGAATATTAAGACTACATAAAATGTTTTAACGATAATATATATATTTATATTTATATTTATAAACCATATATAATATATATGTAGTTTCCATTGTCTACACAAAAACGTTTTCTTTATATAATGAGATTTAAAAGACATTAACAATTCTTAACCTTACATTTGAATATATTATCTATGGGCGACATTGGTTTATTTATTTATTTTAAAATAAAATTCAATTAAATATTAAAAATTTAACGAATTATGTATCTCCCTCTTATTAAGAACTAATTCAAACTTTGGTTTTTCACTATCAATTACATTTTCTTCCTTTTCTTTCCTCATAAAATGATGGTAATTTTCATTAGTAAAATGAGACATTAAATTTTTCTTATGCAAATATGTGCATTCATAGTCACGTATATGGAAACAAATTGAAGGAATATGCAATTTCCTTTCCCATGATCAAATTTATATAGTCCAGAAAAGTATACAAAAAATAACATAGCCTGTAAACAACCATATAAAATATGCATCATGCATCCTCAATCATGATAAAAATAAAATAAAATTATAAATATATTCTCATTTTATCTGCCTATTGTGGACCTTCTCTGAAGGGCATATATTATAATGTCTAAATGTATCACCTATTTTTTCAATAAATTTGCAAACTGCATTATTCTACAAAGAACATGCTTTAGAAAGTGAGTATGTTGCTCTGTTATGCTCCTTGTAAATGTGGCTGAACGAAACATGATAAATGTGGTTGAATGAAACATGAATGAAATATGAAGTATTTCTTCAATGATAGGAAATAAGATATGGATGTGGCATCTCTAAACCTCCTTGAACTAATTTACTAGAAGCACAGAATCCTAAAAAATATGCAAGGACAAACCTCATTTTTCAAATGCAAACAATTAAAGATGTTTTAAAGCTAACAACTCCAAAAAATTATTTGACCCCTTGCCCAGGCCAATTAGAAGCTTGTAATTATTATGTTCCTATACGAAAAGAACAACCCCTCCTCCACAATATCCATTTTCTAGGGAAACCCCATCAAAATTAAGGAGAAGGAATTGATGGATTACTCTCTTTAGTCAAAACAGTACATGGAGAGTGGAAAAAAATGAAGAAGGAAGGAGCGAGAGGTTGGATAGAATCTGGGTAGCCACTTCAGCCAGGGAAGTAAGCTGATCATGGAAAATAACTTGTTTTTAGTTATCTATGTACCCTAGCAAATAAGATGTGGAAAATTCTTAGGTTTTTTAATATTTACCTGTTCACACCATAGTTTCTAGGCTTCGGAGAAATAATCATTATGCCAAAGTGTTCCAAAGTCAAATATTCCTACAAGTTACCCATACCCCCAATGAAAATGGGTAGGATAGAAACAAATGAGCCACAATTTCATTCACATTTTTGCATAGAGTAAACTAACCACTACTCTCCTTCTGCCTTTGTTGTAGATTGTCCCAAGTAGGTAATTTATTTTCAAGGAGGCCCCACAGTAACGCCCTAGCCTCTACAGAGGTTATAAGCTTCTATTTTTCTTCTACCCCCACAATTGAACCTTCGGCCTTTGAGAATAGATAATATAAATGTATCCAAATTTGAAAGTGTAATACCAGAAAGGGGAATTTATCTAACATAATGAATCCACCCTAGCTTTAACCCGCACATGCGAAGAATTCAAGGCTGAAATATATTTTTTCCACTAAGAAAAAAAGGCACCTGGAATATTCAACTCAGTAGCTTCAACCCAACCTTGGGCCAAGATAGTGGCGCACACCATTCCACCTAGTCAAGGGTAACCCTTCCTTTTTTATTTAGATATCTAACTAATTCATGAGGGATTTGAAAAAATCTCCCCATATCCAACACTGAAATTTTCACCATTACCTACCTTCTAGGCCAGACCTTCACCTTCACCAAAAAATATGATAGAATTACTTTCAAGATGATTGATAAATTGGATATTTTATTATCTATAGAACACACCCAATATTCAGTCAAGATAGGGAAAATGTACTTTCTATGTACAACTAGTGCCCATAAGTTGTTTGTAGATAACAGTCTCTACCTAACCTTCGCAGCGAGATATTTTTCAAATAATGAAAAATTCTTAATGCCCCAACCTCCCCATGCCTTAGAAATAAAAAAAAAATCTCCCATCACACCCATGAAAGAATTGACCCTTCTTTTGAGCCCACCCATAGAAATTTAGAACAAAGATTCAACAAAGAATTTAGGACACCCCTCAGAATCCAAGATAAAAACATCCAATAAACCATAATTACCTCTAGGACTAATTTAATGAGGAGCATCCTTCAAACTATAGAAATCCATCTTAAGCTCCACACCTTTAACCCTTTTTTCTGATTTTGCAATTAGCCATTGTCAATCATCCTTCCTACAATCATTTGGTCTCAATTACTTATTTTCTTTTAATATTAAAATATATTATTTTGATCAATATTATAATAATTTTATATTTTAGATTTGAGACTTTTGTGATCCATAAAGTATATAAACGCCTTTTCAAATTAATCACATTATTATGAAAAAGCCCTGATCGATCATCAGAATAAAGAGTAAGGATACAACATTGCCCATATATAGCAGTTAAAAAGCTAGATGTTATTTAGTTAGTTAATTGGTTATTAAAATTATCTTAATTAATTAATAAAAAGGGTTAGGAAAGATATTAGTAAATAATTTAATTATTTAAAAGTATTTTAATAAGCAATTTAATACTTAAAAATATTTTAATGAATAATTTACTTATTGTAACAAGCCACTTAATAATTATAATCAATATGTATTTAAAAGGAATTAAAATTTTTACCTTCATTAAACTAAAATGAATTAAAACTTTAGATAATAAAAGAAGAGGGAATTTTATATTATAATAATAAAAATAAGGGACAAAGTTAAGAAAAAAAAGGAAGAGGGGAAATGAAAGAAACCCACAAAGACAAGGGGGAGAATAAAAGGAAGAGGACAAAATTAACAAAACACAGGGGAAAAAATTAAAGAACAAGAGGAAGAAGGGAAAAAACCGAGAAAATTCAGACATAGACCTAATGGAACAAAGGGAATAATGGAAGAAATAATCAAATTGAGAGAGCTAGAGTCCAGATCTTACTCAATTTCCAACCATCATCCCTATTGATATTCTTGATATTGTTGAAAGGCAAATATTCTTGCTACCCGTGCTTTAAGAATATCTGACAACAATCACTTGGAACCAGAGAAATACCTTCTCCTTGATGTCTTTGAAAAGAATGGATATAATAGATAAAAAGGCCTTAAGGTCTTTCAAAAAACATATAAAACCTTAAGAGGCAAATCTACTTGGGTGGATCCTCATTCCAAGGTTCATCTCTCTTTTACCCAGGGGACAACGAACAAAATTGCCCATGTCCTCGGTAGGAATAATGTCTCCTTGATGGTTAAGCCTCTTGATACTATTGGGAATTCTCTCGGATTTGTCAAGGACCCTATTGGACCTAAGGATATGAAAGGTGTCTGCATGATTCCTTGTTCTTGTGGTATTCGCTATATTGGAGAAATGAGTAGATCCATTACAAAGAAAATCTAGGAGCATGTGTTAAACATTAGGCACAATCTGTCCCGCACCCAATCACTTACTGAGCATGCAGAAAAATCTTGTCATCATGTCTGCATTGAGGACTCCAAGGTCATTGCTAAGGTTGACCACTTCCACCATAGGAAGTTTTGGGAGGCTATTGAGATTGAGAGGCATTCTAAGAATCTCAACATGGATGATGGAGGGAAATTTAGTAAGAGTTGGACTCCAGCTCTCTCAATTTAATTCTTTCCTCTATTATAACCTTTGTTCCCTTAGGTCTCTTTAGGCTTTTTCTTGGTTTTCTCCCTTCTTCCTCCTGTTCTTTAATTTTTTCACTTTACTTTTTAATAATTTTTTCCTCCTTCCTTTTATTCTTCCCCCTTGTTTTTGTGGGTTTCTCTCATTTCCCCTTTTCCATTTTTTTTCTTAACGTTGTCCCTTATTTTTATTATTATCATATAGTATTCTGTCTTCTTTTATTATACAAAGTTTTAATTCCTTTTAATTTATTATAATAAATCTTCCAGGAAATCACATAAGAAATTATAGAACAACACTTTTAAAACTACTAAATGTAGTTCATCATGAGGATAATAAAGACTACTAGCTGATCAGACTATTCATATATATACGGCAAAAAATTAATCAAAATGAATTAAATAATTCATTTTTAATAAATATTGATTATAATTATTAAGTTGTTTAATAGAATAATTAAAATATTTATTAAAATATTCATTTTAATATTTTTAAGAGTCAAATTACTTATTAAAATACTTTTAAATATTTAAATTATTTATTAATATTTTGTTTAACCCTTTTTATTATTTAATTAAGATATTTTTAATATCAGATTAACTAACTAATGAATTCACTAACTAAATAACATTTACCTTTTTAACACAGTGTTGCATCTTTACTATTTATTCAGATAAGGTTTTTCCACCTTGTGATTAATGCAAAAAAGTCAAACAATTCATAATAATGTGATTAATCCAAAAAAAGCCTTTATCTATTTTATATTTTTTTCAAAGTACAAGAATTATACATTATATTTTTACTTTAATAATTTTTTTTTAATAATATATAATTATGTTACTTAAAATGAACATAAAAATATGTCACATTCACCAACAGAATTATTTACTCAAATAAAAAAAAAAAAATATTTCACATAACGTAAATTAACATTTGTACCAACTACCTTTGTTATCCAAGTCGATTATAGATTCTACGTTCTTATACATCTATAATTATCTGCATCAAACCCAAAATTCTGAGTTGGCATCACTACATTGCGAATCTAATTGTGTTAATCATTCGGTACAAAGCGTGTAATTTAATTGTGTTTATCATTATAGTCCTCTACATTTGGGAATTAAATCTATTACCAAGTCGTTCATCCCGATTCTGATATACTCTTTTCAACGAGATCTTGGTCATTAACTGACTTATTTAAGAATCTTTGTCTCAGATAAAGAACAAACTTTCCACATGGCTTGAGATCCCTCTCCGCCGAGGCAAAGTTTTCATTTCCATCTGACATAGCTGTAGATGGATTTTACTACCGAGACAACTGTAACACATTCCATGGTTTCCACGGAAATAACGAGAGAAAAATCTGGAGTATATTTCCTGTTTGGTAGTTTCACAGTAGCTTCACCTCTTCATGGTACGCTAGCAGGTTTCAGCTCCTTGTTTTTTTCTCCATCGTGAAACTGGTCTAAAAGGTAAGCTCCACTCGCCAGATTTAACCCCGCTAAACCCTAATTTGGTTACATACACTAAGAACTCATTTCATCTCTGGCTTTTCCTAGATTTAGTATTCTTACAGGTTTTATGGTTTGCAGTGAAACTAGGCACTACTACTTTCCCGAGGTGCTTAGCCTTCCGGCTAACCTAGGGGCGGTTCCCTCAGTTTCCCGTCTAATTCTGCTTAGGGTTTTTATTTTCTTCTCCGTTTTGAATTTATCACTAGGTTAAAATTTCTCATTTACAAGCTTCAATTCCAGCTTTACTGACCCAATTTACAAATCCCAGGTTTGTCGGGTTTTTGATTACCGAACAGGTAAGCTTCTCCAAAACTATTCATTCCCTGTCTAGATTTGGTTCCACCCTCTTTCCCTTTTTTGAATAGTAACTCTGCTACCATTATTTAAACAGTCAGATGGATTAATGTTTCTAACAGTGTCTATGTCCTTGCAGGTTAGTGCATCTTCGCCAAACCCTACCTCTAGCCTTTCATGGCTTGTTCTCCTGCCACGGCTAATGTTGCTTCTTTCGTCCACAGGTACTCTGTGTTGTGTCAAGAATTTGGTAGTCGTGCTTCCATGGCATGCTTAGAAAGACAAATTGGGTTTCTACTACCTGGCTTAGGGTTTATGAACTTGCAATATACAAATTTCATATTATGTGTGGACTCTGAGGTTTTGACACAGTTTTATTACAAGTATTGGTAATGTCGATAGAGTTTCATGAACTGTAAATTTCATTTCTAGTTACACTATTTTGGCCAAGGCCCCCGAATGCTTGTATGGTCTTTCCGGAATTCTTGAACATGGTGCCAATTTACCTTCTTTTAATATATGCATAGATCTTCATCGATTCTCTTTCTGGAAGCTCTACTTATGCGAGTTGTTGTTATGTGTATTAGCGTAGTTCTCTACATTTTTCGTTGGTACGAAAGCTGTAAGTTTATTTTCTCTTCTATATGATAGATTGTTTGGCAACGAATAAACATAATTTATTGGTGAATTGGCCCCTGTTGATTAGTTACTTACGGCATAGGGCTACGCGCTTTATTGTTTTAAGATTCCAAGCGCTTACACTCAGATTTTCTGTTTCAATGAGATTCATTAATTCCGATGGTTTTCAAGGATGATTTTATTTCTATGTTTATAAAAAGGTGGTCGAGTAACAAAATTTTACTCCCTCACTGCATGTTACATCGTTGAGTGTTTCTACATTTTATTAAAGAATCTCTAGTTCTTTCCTTTGAACATAATGTCACAGTGTTTTACGCATTGCCATTTTTTTTCTTACTTACTTTAATTTCTACTTAGGTTCTTCGATCCCTGGTCCACAGTTGCAAGGACTCTGTATAGTGTTGTTTTGAAAGAGCAAGGGGCCGGGTAGGGTTTTGATCCAAACCCAAGACCCTAAGATCTCAGCTTCCTGCACTATTATTCACTACAGAAATAGTTTCTGGTGATTATAGATTTTATGTACACACAGCATGCATACTATTTCAATTGGTATTCCTCGTTCTCCACATTTTCTTCCCTATGGGTATTTCAGTAAATTATTTAAACAGTGTGCTCATAATAGTACTGAGTTAATACTATGTGTTCCGGTAGGATCAAAGAAACACCATATTCTTTTTCTTTTAAAAAAAAAATATAACCCTTGAAGATTCTTGATTCGGAGCTTAGAACCAGTTAAATGTAAATATGGTAATAGAAATCTTTGTTTTTTCTACACCAAGTATTAATCCACTATTATACATATCAGAACCACATTTAATCTGAGAAAGCATGCTAGACCCATAACAGAACTGCGATATTCAATTCTTAGCAGAAAACTAAAATATTCCAGAAAAGAAAAACATGAACAGTCTAAAACTTTGCTTTAAAACCTTGTAGTTCGTTATACACAAATTCTGCATACTTATCTGGAAAAAAAATAATCTCTCAAACTGTGGTCCTCCCAACCATCAAGGGTGGCTATGACGTCCTCCTCGTGCCCCCTAGCTCCAGAATTCTGGACGGTGCCACGGGATAACAGTGGAATTTCTCTGCTGTGACCATTGGAGGGCCAATCCAGTCACAATCAGAAATCTGGTTCACAAGGGTTGCAAAAGCTATTTTCAACTGGTCCTCTTCTAGCTCTAGAAAATACTTCACCCTCCTTACCAAAATTCACAGAACCCCTACCCCTCTCCTGGGATTTCCCTTTATGCCCGAGAGGGTAGGTAACTGTTTCTCCAACTGTCCCCAACCACCTCCTATTCTTAGAAACTTTTACCAACAGCTTAAAATATTTCCTTTCCATTCATTTGTTCCCCCCATTAACTCAGTAACCAACGTAAAATAATACTTTTGTTTCATAAACAATACAATTGAGTCTTTCTTTCCAAAAATAAAAAAATAAGAAAATTGTCTTAAACTAGTCAATGCTAGTTAACTCTTAATGAGGTTGTCACATCTCCCCCCCCCCCTCGGAATTAACACGGTCCTTGGTGTTTCAGCCCATCTCTGTAAAGAGCTCCGGGTAGGCTTCCTGCATAAATTTTTCATCCTCCCAAGTAGCTTCGTCCGTTGTAAAGTGCTTAAACTGCACTTTCACCTGGATAACTACTCTTTTGCGGAGTTCAATTTATCTTCGATCAAGTATGCGTTGCGGCTCTACCAGAAAATCTTCGTCCAGTTCTACCTGAAAAGAACAAAAGTGTTTTCAAATCAGTACACTTAAATTTATTCAAACTTCAAATTAGGATTTGTTTCTACCCTTCTTCCTACCCGAATATTCTACCAATGAGTTACATGTTTTTCATCATGTACATATCGCTTTAACAAGGATACATGGAACACATTGTGTACTCGGATATGGCTAGGAAAATCCAATCTATCGGCTACTGGTCCCACCCTTTCCAATATTTGGAAAGGTCCACAGTACCAGGGATCCAGTTTGGCACAAGAGGTCCATCTCATGGTACTTATTTTAGGCTTAATTCTTACGTATACATGGTCCCCTACCCCGAATTCACGGTAGGAAATTTTCTTGTATGCAAAAATATTTTTCCTATCTTGCGCAACCTTTAGATTCTGCCTTGTTCTTTTTACTTTAACTTCCATTTCAGCCAACATTTCAAGTCCCAACAATAATTTTGTTTCGGGACTACTCTAGTTTATGGGTGTGCAACATTGCCTACCATATAACGCTTCAAAGGGACTCATTTTTAGAGATTCCTGATACCCATTGTTATATGCAAACTCCACAAGGTGAAAATAGTCTTCCCACCTGGTTGGCTGCTGCATCACATACATGTGCAGCATGTCTTCCAGAATTTGTTTTACCCGTTCTGTCTTTCCATCAGTCTGAGGATGATAGGCAATACTAAAGTGTATCTGCGTTCCCAGACCGAAAAAAAAAGTTTTCCAAAATGCGGATGTAAACTTAACATCTCGATCTGAAATCATTGTCTTAGGTATGCCATGCAACCTGAAGATTTCCTTCATGAATATATCTGCAATCTGTACCGTCTTGTAGGTAGATTGTACATGTATGAAATGGGCAGATTTTCTTAATCTGTCCACTACTACCATAATTGAATCATTCTGCGTCTTTGTTCATGGTAAACCCATGATGAAATCTAAGGAGATAACCTCCCACTTCCACTCGGGAATGGGTATGGGCTACAATAGCCTTGCAGGATGTTGATGCTCCACTTTAACCTGTTGAGATTCCAAACATTTGCTTAGATATTCTCTGATATTCTTACGCATACCTGGCCAGTAATATATCTTTCTTATTGCAGCGAGCATCTTTTGATATCCTGGATGGCCAGCGTAATTGTTGCGATGGAACTCATTCAAGATTAACTCCTTGGGGCTTGCGCGATTAGGCACATAGATTCTTCTGCAAAAAGTCAACATCCGCTCTTCATTCCTTCCATACTCTGATGTCTTGCCATGCTTCTTATCATCCTCCATTTGCTGCCACAAGAATTTATATTCCGGGTCTTTCTGTGCTTCCTCTTTTAACTGTTCCATCACCTGGCTTTCTAACTGATTAAAGTATAGGGCAGAAATACCATGCAGTTTTATGCTTAACATGTCTGCAACTCTATTTTCTTTCCCCTTAACATGATGTATGTCTATATCGAATTCACTCAAAAAGGCACTCCACCTTGCCTGTCTAGAATTCAAATCTGCTTGCTTAAAATAATTAGTCAAGTTGCTATGGTCTGTTTTAAGTACAAATATTTTACCCAATAGATAGAGCCTCCACACTCGAAGGGCGTGCACTACTGCTGTAAGCTCCAAGTCATAAGAAGAGTATTTATGCTCATGTTCTTTCAACTTCCTAGACTCGTAGGCTATCACTTTACCTTCTTGAGTTAATATCACTCCAACTCCTTCTTTGCTTGCGTCAGTACAGACCTCATAGTCTTTTTCTGGGTCAGCTACCTTCAGTACTGGATTTGTATTTAGGAGTTGTTATAGTTTTTCAAAGCTGCTCTGGCATTCATTCGTCCATTTGAAAGGCTTGCCCTTCTTCTGCAAGGATGTAATAGGGAAAGCAATTCTAGAAAATCCTTCTATGAACCTTCTATAGTAACCAACTGGACCCATAAATGATCTAATGTCCACCACATTCTAAGGTACTTGCCATTCCATAATATTTTTGATATTTTCAGGATCAACAGCTATCCCTTCAGCTGATATAACATGTCCCAAGTATTGGATTTCTATTTTAAAGAAATCACATTTTCTAAACTTAGCATAAAGCTGATGCTTCCTCAGCATTTACATAACTATTCTCAAATTCTCTTTATGTTCCGCCTCACTTTTTGAGTATATAAATATGTCATCTATGAAGATAAGTGAAAAATTATCCAAAAACTGATGAAAAATACCATTCATCAATCTCATGAAGGTTGTTGGTGCTTTTTTCAATATAAAGGGTAGCACCACAAATTCATAATGTCCATATCGAGTATGGAATGTTGTTTTGCAAATATCCTCATCCTTAATCCGAATTTGATGATATCCAGATCTTGAGTCTATCTTAGAGAACACCTTAGCCCCTCTCACTTGATCGAATAAATCATCGATTCTTGGTAAGGGGTATTTATTCTTAACAGTTAGCTTATTAAGCTACCTATAGTCCATGCACATGTGTAATGTCCCATACTTTTTCTTAACGAAAAGGATTGGTGCTTTCCAAGGGGACACACTCGGGTCGATATAGCCCTTGTCTACTAGTTCTTGTAATTGTATCTTCAGCTCTGTTAATTCTGGTACACTCATTCTATAAGGGGCTCTTGATATCGGAGAGGCTCCTAGCAGCAGCTCGATGGTAAAGTCAATATCCCTCTTGGGTGGTAAACCAAGAATATTTTCTACAAATACATCCAGAAATTCCTGTACTACAGAAATATCGTCCATTATTGGAGCCTTCTTCTTGGAGTCTGCATATCCTACTTGTATTGCATACAACTGACATCCCCTTCTTATACACTTACCCATCTGGGATGCTGTTATTGGGCGTAATTGTACAGGATTTTTAATTCCTTGGATTTCTTTCCTCGTGCCATCATGCATTCTGAAGGAGATAGTCTTTTCTTTGCAGTCCACTAGTGTCCAGTGCCTTTCCAACCAGTCCATACCCAATAAGACATCATAAGACCCCAGTGGTAAGACATTTAGGTCCACCTATAGCTCTTGTTCTGCCACTTCCAACACATAGTTAGGAACTTTCTCCGTTACCTTTCGTTTTGCCTCGGTAGCTAGCTGTACTAGCCAAGAATTCTTAAATTTCCGTTCCTTCAATTTACACATTTCCACTAACTTGGGACTCACATAACTCAAACTTGCTCTAGGATCTACCAAAATTGAAATAGGCTTAGTTAGTAAAGTACCTTCTAGTTCGATCATTGTGGGTTGAAAGTCGGCCTGCCGATCTTCCAAGGTTGCTTTGATGCGAGGTATGTTACGCGCCACGTCCCCTACCATAGAAACCTCCTGCAGATTTTCTACAGTTTCATTTTTATTCCGTTGGGGACAGGTTTTAGAGTAATGAGCTTCCCCATAGCCCCAACACTGTAGGGGAGGCTTAGAAATCTGCCCTTGGTCTAGCTTTCTTGATGCTTCTGTGGGATTCTGCTCAGCTGGCCACTTGGTTCTTTGATGATTTTTACCAAATTGCTTACTGATAGAGTTTCGTGCTGAGCCTTTAAAGTTGCTGCCTTTACTGCCTTTAAAAGTAGAGTTATTTTTCTGATTTTTCTTTGGCTGCTAGCTCTTTCCTCCTTCACCCTTGGCCTTATTCTGCTGATAGCACATTCGTGCTTTGCAGATAGCCTCATCCATAGTATGAGGGTTAACAAATTCTATCCATTCTCTCATATGAGCAGGTAAACTGCTTAAGAACCTCTGCACCTTGGCTTTCTCTTCTCGGAGATAAGGTACGTAACGTAACAGGGAGGGAAATTTTGTAACATAGTCGTCCATGGTCATTTACCCCAGCCGAAGATCATGGAATTCCTTAGCCTTGTCATCACAAAATATTTTTGTCGGGTACTTGTCCCTAAAGTACTGCTGAAACAGTTCCCACGTGATATCTCGCTCATCAATGTTGCGTACTTTTTTCACCTCCTCCCACCATAGGGTCGATTTTTCTCGTAACTGGTATATAACCAATCTGGCCTTTAGATTGCTGCTATATTCATATACCTGTAAATACTTATTTATATTGATTAACTAGGCTTCAGTCACCTCCTCTGCCTCACCATCAAACGTTGGTGGCTTAATTTTGGAAATTCCCCCTGCAGTTCCACTTTCTGTCTTTTAAGATCTTGCTGGTCGGACAAATTTCCAGACTCCATGTCATTATAATTCTTGTTTTTTCTCTTCTAGGAGAGACTCTTTTCAGTTCTTCCTGTAGTGGTGTTTCTAGTTTTTTGATCCTCTGGTTCCGTCGATAACTCTCTTTCAGCACTGGGGCGTCTCATCTCTTGATTTTGTTTATCAGACAAAATCTTCAGGATCTTTTCTTGATCTTGTAACAACCTCTTATTGTCCCTCTGGACTCTGTTGTGTAACCAGCTCCAAAAAGAGAAGAAAAGAGATATCAACGCCTTAGAAATGAGCCACTTCGAGGGGGAAACCTCCAATACATAACATAAATGAACGATTCTTGGATGATACAATTTACAAAACCTTCTTTCTATATATAGGAGTCCATGGGGCCATAATGTAATCCTAGTGGGCCACAATTTAATCCTAGCTGACCTAACAATAATAATTTAAGGGCACAATAATAACAAAATGGGGGTTACAAGGGTATAATAATAACAATAAGGGGGTTACACTAACAACAATAAGAGACTATACTAGTAATATAGGAACCTAACATGCCCCTCTCCTTCAAAAAAGTGTTGTCCTCAATGCTTGAGTAGCTCTGGCTGCTTCTCTATAAAATTCTCATCCTCCCATGTAGAATCTTCAGTGGGTAAGTTCTTCCACTTGATGAGATACTCTGAAATTGATCGATTTCGTAGTTGTCGAGTTCTTGTTTCCGTGACCGCTTCCGGTTCCAATATTATTTTTCCTTCCTCATCAAGTTCTGGTAATATTGTTTGAACTGGAATATTTTCACCTATAATCTTCTTTAAGCATGAAACATGGAAAATTGGATGTGCTCGCGAAGAAGCAGGAAGCTCCAATTTGTATGCCATAGTACCAATATTTTGCAACACCTTGTAAGGACCATAGTACTTTGGCGATAATTTATTATCCTTCTTAGCTTGCTTGAGGGACATTTGTTTGTATGGTTGTAGCCGTAAAATACCCAATCTCCTACATCAAAACTTCTCTCGCTGCGATGTTGATCTGCCTGTTGTTTCATTCGATTTTGTGCCAAATTCAGGTTATCCTTTAAGAGTTGGAGAACTTCTTGCTGATGCTCGATGTGATCTTCCACTGCTTGAACCTTCGAATTTTCCCTTAAAGATGATGTGATTTATGGTGGATGATATCCATAAAGTGCCATAAATGGGGTCATTTTTGCTGCAGTATGGAAGGAAGTGTTATACCACCATTCAGCGAGAGGTAACCACTTGACCCATTGTGTTTTTTTATCAGATACAAAACAACGAAGATATCCTTCCAAACATTTATTTACTATCTCATTTTGACCATCGGATTGAGGATGATAAGATGAGCTATGAGCTAATTGAGTACCCAAACAAGAAAATAACTCCGTCCAAAAATTTCCAGTAAAAATGGGATCTCTGTCGCTCACAATAACCCTTAGGCTTCCATGTAGCTTTTGAATTCTGTCCATAAATGTAGTAGCAACCGTACTTGCTTTAAATGGATGAGATAATGCACAAAAGTGTGCATACTTGGTAAGTCTATCAACTACCACCATGATGACATTCTTTCCTTCGGACTTAGGTAAACCTGTGATAAAATCCATTGAAATCTCCTCCCAACGTTGACTTGGAATGGATAAAGGTTGTAGAAGTCCCGTGGTCTTAATTGTCTCCACTTTATTCTGCTGGCAAACCAAACATTCCGCCACAAAATTTTGAATATCAGATTTAAGGCCATCCCAAAAAAAATCTTTCTTCACCCCGTGGTAAGTTTTTAAAAATCCTGAGTGTCCTCCTAAAGGAGAAGTGTGCAATTCCAGAAGAATCTTTTGTTTTAGTTGGGAATTCTTACAAAGATATAAGCGATCTTTATACCATAAGGAATCATTTTTCCAACTAAATGTATCAGATGTACTAGGATCTTGCTGCAACTTTTGAATGAGTGTCCATACATCTTTATCCTTCTTCCATTCATCTCTTGCTTCGGTTATCCAATCTGGTTGGATAATAGAAATGGCACAAAGCAATGCTTCCACCTCTTCATTCTTTCTTTAGAGTGCATCTGCAACAACATTAAGCTTTCCTTTTTTGTAGATTATTTCAAAGTCATAACCCAACATCTTTGTGACCCATTTTTGCTGCTCTTCTGAAGATAGTCTTTGTTCCAAAAAGTGTTTAAGACTATAATGATCATTTTTTACCTTGAAGTGTCTTCCCATTAGGTAAGTTCGCCATTTCTTTAGTGCATGTAGTATTTCTAACATTTACTTCTCATAAATAGGTTTCTGTAAATAGTTTCCATTGATTGGACAACTTTCAAAAGCAATGGGTCTTCCTTCTTGCATTAAAACTGCACCAATTCCATTTCTTGAGGCATCACATTCCACAATAAAGGTTTTTGTGAAGTCTGGCGTAGCTAAGACCGGTGCTAGGCACATTGCCTATTTAAGATGTTCAAAGGCCTTAGTTGCTTCAGGAGTCCATGAAAATGCATATTTCTTGAATAATGTTGTTAGAGGTGCTGATATTCTCCCATAATTCTTAACAAACTTGCGATAATACCCTGTTAACCCGAGAAAGCCTCGCAACTGCTTTATGGTTGTGGGGACTTTCCATTCCTTAATGGCTTTAATTTTGTTAGGGTCTACTTTAACACCCTCGTGAGATATAATATGACCCAGATATTCCACCTCTTGTACTCCAAAGAAACATTTGGATGTTTTTGAATATAATTGTTTCTCTTGCAATAGTTTGAGCACCCTGTCAACATGTTCAACATGATCCTTCCAAGACCTGTTGTAGATTAGTATATCATAAAAAAATACTAGCACAAATTTTCTAAGGAAGGGTTTGAAAATGGAATTCATCAACCCTTGAAATGTAGAAGGTGCATTGGTAAGGCCAAAAAGCATGACCAAAAATTCATAATGACCCTCATGAGTTCGAAATTATATTTTTGGAATATCTTCAGTCTTGATTCTAATTTGATGATATCCTCAACAAAGATCCAACTTGGTAAAATAAATTGCTCCATGTAATTAATCCAATAATTCATCAATCACAGGAATGGGAAATTTATCTTTAATGGTGAGCTTATTGAGCTCCCTATAATCCGGACACATTCGCCATGATCCATCCTTCTTGTGTACCAATACCACAGGAGCAGAGAAAGAACTTTGACTAGGTTGAATTATACCCGCCTCTAACATTTCTGCAATCATGCGTTCAATTTCGCTCTTTTGGAAGTAAGGATATATATAAGGCCTGATGTTTGGAGGAACACTTCCTGGAATCAAATGAATAGCATGATCATGATCACGAATAGGTGGGAGTCCTTTGGGAGTTTCAAACACCTTGGAGTGATTGTCCAAGACTTTTTGGAGATCTGCAGAAATAGATGATTTTGATGTTGGAACTTCTAGTGAGCATAATTGTGCAATTACGCCTCGTTGTTCTTTCTTTAGAAGCTTTGTCATGACATTAGAGCTTATTATCCTTCTCGGATTCCCTTCAATACCCAGTAATTCGAATTCCTTTCCTTCTGAAAAAAAATTCAAGAAAAGTTTTTGAAAATTAAAAGCTACTGTCCCCAAAGATTGTAACCATTGTACTCCTATTACAACATCAGCACCTCCCATAGGAATGGAAAGCATTGGACTAGTCAATACATATTCCCCCATGGTTAGCTTGATATTATGGCATTTTCTAGAGAAATTTATAGTTCCTCCATTTGCAACCATCACTTGACATTATGGTGCTGGGTATAGGAAAAAATTTAATTCCTTGGCTACCTTACAATGAAGAAAATTATGGGTGCTACCTGAATCAATCAACATTATTACCTTTTTCTTCTTGATTTTTCCTTCTATCTTGAGATTTTGAGGAGTGGTGATTCCTGCCAGTGCATTACACAATATGGTCGGATTCATTTCTTCCTCTTCTAGGGTTGGTTCCTGGTGTATATCCTCTTCTTGTTCATTTTCTTCTTCCTCTTCACAATCTATGTAAAATAATTTCTTCTCAACACATTTATGACCTTTAGTGTATTTGCTATCACAACTGTAGCAAAGCCCTTTTGCTCTTTTTTCTTCCAATTGTTGTGGTGTCAACCTTGTAGGTTGTGGAAATCTAGGCGTAGAAACGCTTCCTTCTTTATAGAATTGAGTGGTAGGCTTCCTTGTCGCCATAATTTTACATTCAACTTTTCTTGCCAACCTGAATGCCTTCTCCAATGAATCAGGTTCCAGAACGTGAACTTCATGTTGAATGTTATCCTTTAAAGTGCCTATGAAGAGATCAATCCTGTGTTCCTCTGGAATATCAGTTACCCTTATATTCAACTTTTGGAAGTCCTCAATGTGGTGCCCCACTAAACCCTTTTGTTTGAGATTTATCAATTGGCTAAAGAAGGTGTTGCTCTTTGTATCATCAAAATGTGCTATCATTTCCTCCGTAAAAATTGACCAAGTGACAATTTTTTTATGGGAGCAAATCCATCGATACCATACAAATGTATTTTGTTCTAAATGTAAAGTTGCAATGTGTACCATTTGTGTGTTTTGCACGTTATGGAGATCAAAATATTGCTCCATCTATAGTATCCATGTTAAAGGATCCTTTCCATCAAACTTCCTCATATCCATTTTTGGAATATGGTGGTTCTTCCCACCAACATTAGAGTTTATGAAATCAAGATTAACATTTATTTTGTTCTCATCATGAGGTTCTTCTACTATCTTTTCACCGTTAGGAAACATTTCTTGTATCAACTTTTCCAAACCTTCGATGTCTGTTTTGAGATCATTCTTCATGTTTTCCATGTTGTCTTTCATGTCCGCTTCCATGCCATCCATCTTAGCTTCCATGCCTTTCTTCAAACCGTCCATCTTCACTTCCATGCCTTTCTTCAAAACTTCCATTCCATTTTTTGTTTCTCTTTGCGAGAGTGAAATTTGTTGCACCTGCTCTTGTAATTTTGATAGATCATGTTGCAATTCTTCATCTTCATGAGTCATAGTAGAGCCTTATGAAGGCTTAATGGGTGTTGATTTATTTTTACGGGGCATCTTTTAGAACCGAATACTGCTATATATTCTAGAATATTCCCTTGGAATCAATTCAAATTGATTCTTCAAAGAAGACTCGTGTAATTTGGAAAGAAAAAAATATACACACCTTTTTCTTGCTTTTGAGAAACTTGATATTGAAATTGGATTTTCTCTATGATTGCAGCACTTCAACATTTAAATTTTGGTATCAATGTAGCCCTCTGAATTATCTTTCGAATGCCACAGGTCTAACCTAATTTGGATTCTCCAAGACAAGGTTGTGTCCAATCTCCCACAATGACCTAATTCTGGACTCGTTCAGTAGAGCGAAATTGTACTACTTGCCACGTGTCATTGTTTCATCCTTTGTCTCTGAAATTGATAGCCAGGAAACTACAGTTCGTGTACTTCCGACCAATTTTTACGGCACTCCAATCCGATGACCAGAGAGATATTTATTGAACTTTTCCCACGATCACCTCTTTGAGATGAAATTCAGGAGCCTGAAAAAGCACTACCTTCCATATATCATATCTCCAAAAATGTTGCGAACCAAGCTCTAAAATTTTTTAACGAATTTTCTCGGGATTTCAGCTTCGTACCATACGAATTTCAGATTCTAAACCTTTGTAGAAAACAATTTATAGCGCAAATTCCACGATGACCTGTTTAGGATCTTGAAAAAAGACCTAACTTCCACATATGATATCTCTGAAAATATTGCGAACCAAGCTCTGAAATTTTTAGAAAATCTTCCTCAAGATTTCTTCTATGCACCCTAAAAATTTCATCTTCTAAAACTTCGTAGAAAAAAATTTATAGCTAAAATGCCACGATGACCTGTTCGGAGCAGCGAAACCCTAGAATCCAAAGCTATGATACCAAATGTTATGTAACCAGCTCCAAAAAGAAAATAAAAGAGATATCAACGCCTTAGAAATGAGCCACTTCGAGGGGGAAACCTCCAATACATTACATAAATGAACAATTCTTAGATGATACAATTTACAAAACTTCCTTTCTATCTATAGGAGTCCAAGGGGCCATAATGTAATCCTAGTCGGCCACAATATAATCCTAGCCGACCTAACAATAATAATTTAAGGGCACAATAATAACAAAATGGGGGTTACAAGGGTACAATAATAACAATAAGGGGGTTACACTAACAACAATAAGAGACTATACTAGTAATATAGGAACCTAACAGACTCTTATCATTTCCCCTTGTAGTTGTTGTACTGTATTTAGCAAAAATGCAATTTGTTGTTGTTGTTCCTCAAGCAATCGACTCGTCTTTTGGTGTTGTTCCACAGTTAATTGAACCCACATTTTTGGATTCATAACTATTGGGCCTTGGGTCTCCTCCGGTTGTGATTGAGATGTTGTACCTTCCCTCATTTCTCTTGCTTCCTCTTAGTGCATTAAACACATACACAACTTCACTGTGAGTAGACCCTTAGGATGCCAGTGTAACAACCAGCTCTGATACCACTTGTCACATTCACCAACAGAATTATTTACTCAAATAAAAAAAAAAATTTATTTCACATAACATAAATTAACATTTGTACCCACTACCTTTGTTATCCAAGTCGATTATAGACTCTACGTTATTATACATCTATAATTATCTGCACCAAACTTGAAATTATGAGTTGGCATCATTACATTGCTAATCTAATTGTGCTAATCATTTGGTACAAAGCGTGTAATTTAATTGTGTTTATCATTATAGTCCTCTACACTTGGGAATTAAATCTATTACCAAGTCCTTCATCTTGATTCTGATATACTCTTTTCAATAAGATCTTGGTCATTAACTGACTTATTTAAGAAGCTTTGTCTCGGATAAAGAACAAACTTGCCATATGGCTTGAGATCCCTCTCCGCTGAGGCAAAGGTGTCATTTCCATTTGGCATAGCTGTACATGGCTTTTACTACCAAGACAACTGTAACACATTCCTCGGTTTCCATCGAAATAACGAGGGAAAAATCTGGAGTATACTGCCTATTTGGTAGTTTCAAAGTAGCTTCACCTCTTCATGGCATGCTAGCAGGTTTCATCTTCTCGTTGTTTTCTCCGTCGCGAAACTGGTCTAAAAGGTAAGCTCCACCCGCCAGATTTAACCTTGCTAAACCCTGATTTGGTTACATACGCTAAGAACTTGTTTCATCTCTGGTTTTTCCTGGATTTAGTATTCTTATAGGGTTTATGGTTTGTAGTGAAACTAGGCACTACTAGTTGCCTAAGGTGCTTAGCGTTCCGGCTAACATGGGGGCAGTTCGATGATAAGGTACCCCGGTTTCCCGTCTAATCCTGCTCAAGGTTTTTTATTTTCTTCTCCATTTTGAATTTATCACTAGGTTACAATTTCTTGTTTACAAGCTTCAATTCCAACTTTACTAACCCAATTTACGAATCGCAGGTTGTTCGGGTTTTTGATTACCGAACGTGTAAGCTTCTCCAAAATTGTTCATTCCCTGTCCAGATTTGGTTCCACCCTCTTTCCCTTTTATGGATAGTATATATGTTACCAATCTTTAAACTGTCAGATGGATTAATGTTTCTAATAGTGTCTATGTCCTTGCAGGTTAGTGGGTCTTCGCCAAACCCTACCTCCAGACTTTCATGGCTTGTTCTCCTTCCGCAGCTAATGTTTCTTCTCCCATCCACAGGTACTCTATGTTGTGTCAAGAATTTGGTAGCTCTGCTTCCATGGCATGCTTAGAAAGACAAATTGGGTTTTTACTACATGGCTTAGGGTTTATGAACTTGCAATATACAAATTTCATATTATGTGTGGACTCTGAGGTTTTGACACAGTTGTATTACAAGTATTGGTAATGTCGGCAGAGTTTCATGAACTTTAAATTTCATTTCTAGTTACACTATTTTGGCCAAGGCCCCAGATGCCTGTATGGTCTTTCCGGAATTCTTGAACATGGTGCCAATTTACCTTCTTTTCATATATGCATAGATCTTCATCGATTCTCTTTCTTGAAGCTCTACTTATGCGAGTTTTTGTTATGTGTATTAGCGTAGTTCTGCACATTTTTCGTTGGTACGAAAGCTGCAAGTTTATTTTCTCTGCTATATGCTAGACTGTTTGGCAAGGAATAAACATAATTTATTGGCGAATTGGCCCCTGCTGATTAGTTACTTACGGCATAGGGCTACGCGCTTTATTCTTTTAAGATTCCAAGCGCTTACACTCGGATTTTCTGTTTCAACGAGATTCATTAATTCCGTATATGGAAACAAATTGAAGGAATGTGCAATTTCCTTTCCCATGATCAAATTTATATAGTCCAGAAAAGTATACAAAAAATAACATAGCTTGTAAACAACCTTAGAAAATATGCATCATGCATCCTCAATCATGATAAAAATAAAATAAAATTATAAATATATTCTCATATTATCTGCCTATTGTGGACCTTCTCTGAAGGGCCTATATTATAATGTCTAAATGTATCACCTATTTTTTCAATAAATTTGCAAACTGCATTATTCTACAAAGAACATGCTTTAGAAAGTGCGTATGTTGCTCTGTTATGCTCCTTGTAAATGTGGCTGAACGAAACATGATAAATGTGGTTGAATGAAACATGAATGAAATATGAAGTATTTCGTCAATGATAGGAAATAAGATATGGATGTGGCATCTCTAAACCTCCTTGAACTAATTTACTAGAAGCACGGAATCCCAAAAAATATGCAAGGAGAAACCTTATTTTTCAAATGCAAACAATTAAAGATGTTTTAAAGCTAACAACTCCACAAAATTATTTGACCCCTTGCCCAGGAAAATCAGAAGCTTGTAATTATTATGTTCCTATACGAAAAGAAAAACCCCTTCTCCACAATATCCATTTTCTAGGGAAACCCCATCAAAATTAAGCAGAAGGAATTGATGGATTACTCTCTTTAGTCAAAACAGTACATGGAGAGTGGAAAAAAATGAAGAAGGAAGGAGCGAGAGGTTGGATAGAATCTGGGTAGCCACTCCGGCCAGGGAAGTAAGCTGATCATGGAAAATAACTTGTTTTTAGCTATCCATGTACCCTAGCAAATAAGATGTGGAAAATTCTTATGTTTTTTAATATTTACCTATTCACACCATAGTTTCTAGGCTTCGGAGAAATAATCATTGTGCCAAAGTGTTCCAAAGTCAAATATTCCTACAAGTTACCCATACCCCCAATGAAAATGGGTAGGACAGAAACAAATGAGCCACAATTTCGTTCACATTTTTGCATAGAGTAAACTAACCACTACTCTCCTTCTGCCGTTGTTGTAGATTGTCCCAAGTAGGTATTTTATTTTCAAGGAGGCACCATAGTAATGCCATAGCCTCTACAGAGGTTATAAGCTTCTATTTTTTCTTCTACCCCCACAATTGAACCGTCGGCCTTTGAGAAGAGATAATATAAATGTATTCAAATTTGAAAGTGTAATACCCGAAAGGGGAATTTATCTAACATAATGAATCCACCCTAGCTTTAACCCATACATGCGAAGAATTCAAGGCTGAAATATAGTTTTGCCACTAGGAAAAAAAGGCACCTAGAATATTCAACTCAGTAGCTTCAACCCAACCTTGGGCCAAGATAGTGGCACACACCATTCCACCTAGTCAAGGGTAACCCTTACTTTTTTATTTAGAAATCTAACTAATTCATGAGGGATTTGAAAAAATCTCCCCATATCCAACACTCAAATTTTCACCATTACCTACCTTCTAGGCCAGACCTTCACCTTCACCAAAAAATATGATAGAATTACTTTCAAGATGATTGATACATTGGATATTTTCTTATCTATAGAACACACCCAATATTCAGTCAAGATAGGGAAAATGTACTTTCTATGTACAACTAGTGCCCATAAGTTGTTTGTAGATAACAGTCTCTACCTAACCTTCGCAGCGAGATATTTTTCAAATAATGAAAAATTCTTAATGCCCCAACCTCCCCATGCCTTAGAAACAAAAAAAATCTCCCATCGCACCCATGAAAGAATTGACCCTTCTTTTGAGCCCACCCATAGAAATTTAGAACAAAGATTCAACAAAGAATTTAGGACACCCCTCAGAATCCAAGATAAAAACATCCAATAAACCATAATTACCTCTAGGACTAATTTAATGAGGAGCATCCTTCCAACTATAGAAATCCATCTTAAGCTCCACACCTTTAACCCTTTTTTTTTTATTTTTCAATTAACCATTGTCAATCATCCTTCCTACAATCATTTGGTCTCAATTACTTATTTTCTTTTAATATTAAAATATAGTATTTTGATCAATATTATAATAATTTTATATTTTAGATTTGAGACTTTTGTGATCCATAAAGTAGATAAACGCCTTTTCAGATTAATCACATTATTATGAAAAATCCCTGATCAATCATCAGAATAAAGAGTAAGGATACAACATTGCCCATATATAGCAGTTAAAAAGCTAGATGTTATTTAGTTAGTTAATTAATTAGTTAGTTAATTGGTTATTAAAATTATCTTAATTAATTAATAAAAAGGGTTAGGAAAGATATTAGTAAATAATTTAATTATTTAAAAGTATTTTAATAAGCAATTTAATACTTAAAAATATTTTAATGAATAATTTACTTATTGTAACAAGCCACTTAATAATTATAATCAATATGTATTTAAAAGGAATTAAAATTTTTACCTTCATTAAACTAAAATGAATTAAAACTTTAGATAATAAAAGAAGAGGGAATTTTATATTATAATAATAAAAATAAGGGACAAAGTTAAAAAAAAAAAGGAAGAGGGGAAATGAAAGAAACCCACAAAGACAAGGGGGGAGAATAAAAGGAAGAGGACAAAATTAACAAAAAACAAGGGAAAAAATTAAAGAACAAGAGGAAGAAGGGAAAAAACCCAGAAAAATCCTACATAGACCTAATGGAACAAAGGGAATAATAGAAGAAAGAATCAAATTGAGAGAGCTGGAGTCCAGATCTTACTCAATTTCCAACCATCATCCCTATTGAGATTCTTGATATTGTTGAAAGGTAAATATTCTTGCTACCCGTGCTTTAAGAATATCTGACAAAAATCACTTGGAACCAGAGAAATACCTTCTCCTTGATGTCTTTGAAAAGAATGGATATAATAGATAACAAGGCCTTAAGGTCTTTCAAAAAACATATAAAAGCTTAAGAGGCAAATCTACTTGGGTGGATCCTCATTCCAAGGTTCATCTCTCTTTTACCCAGGGGACAACGAACAAAATTGCCCATGTCCTTGGTAGGAATAATGTCTCCTTGATGGTTAAGCCTCTTCGTACTATTGGGAATTCTCTCGGATTTGTCAAGGACCCTATTGGCCCTAAGGATATGAAAGGTGTCTGCATGATTCCTTGTTCTTGTGGTATTCGCTATATTGGAGAAATGAGTAGATCCATTACAAAGCGAATCTAGGAGCATGTGTTAAACATTAGGCACAATCGGTCCCACACCCAATCACTTACTGAGCGTGCAGAAAAATCTTGTCATCATGTCTGCATTGAGGACTCCAAGGTCATTGCTAAGGTTGACCACTTCCACCATAGGAAGTTTTGGGAGGCTATTGAGATTGAGAGGCATTCTAAGAATCTCAACATGAATGATGGAGGGAAATTTAGTAAGAGTTGGACTCCAGCTCTCTCAATTTAATTCTTTCCTCTATTATAACCTTTGTTCCCTTAGGTCTCTTTAGGCTTTTTCTTGGTTTTTTCCCTTCTTCCTCCTGTTCTTTAATTTTTTCACTTGACTTTTTATTAATTTTGTCCTCCTTCCTTTTATTCTTCCCCCTTGTTTTTGTGGGTTTCTCTCATTTCCCCTTTTCCATTTTTTTTCTTAACGTTGCCCCTTATTTTTATTATTATCATATAAAATTTTGTCTTCTTTTATTATACAAAGTTTTAATTCCTTTTAATTTATTATAATAAATCTTCCGGGAAATCACATAAGAAATTATAGAACAACACTTTTAGAACTACTAAATGTATTTCATCATGAGGATAATAAAGACTAGTAGCTGATCAGACTATTCATATATATACGGCAAAAAATTAATCAAAATGAATTAAATAATTCATTTTTAATAAATATTGATTATAATTATTAAGTTGTTTAATAGAATAATTAAAATATTCATTTTAATATTTTTAAGAGTCAAATTACTTATTAAAATACTTTTAAATATTTAAATTATTTATTAATATTTTGTTTAACCCTTTTTATTATTTAATTAAGATATTTTTAATATCAAATTAACTAACTAATGAATTCACTAACTAAATAACATTTACCTTTTTAACACAGTGTTGCATCTTTACTATTTATTCAGATAAGGTTTTTCCACCTTGTGATTAATGCAAAAAAGTCAAACAATTCATAATAATGTGATTAATCCAAAAAAAGCATTTATCTATTTTATATTTTTTTCAAAGTACAAGAATTATACATTATCTTTTTACTTTAATAATTTTTTTTAAATAATATATAATTATGTTACTTAAAATGAACATAAAAATATGTCACATTCACCAACAGAATTATTTACTCAAATAAAAAAAAAATTTATTTCACATAACGTAAATTAACATTTGTACCAACTACCTTTGTTATCCAAGTCGATTATAGATTCTACATTCTTATACATCTATAATTATCTGCACCAAACCCAAAATTCTGAGTTGGCATCATTACATTGTGAATCTAATTGTGTTAATCATTTAGTAGAAAGCGTGTAATTTAATTGTGTTTATCATTACAGTCCTCTACATTTGGGAATTAAATCTATTACCAAGTCGTTCATCCCGATTCTGATATACTCTTTTCAACGAGATCTTGGTCATTAACTGACTTATTTAAGAAGCTTTTTCTCATATAAAGAACAAACTTTCCACATGGCTTGAGATCCCTCTCCGCCGAGGCAAAGTTGTCATTTCCATCTGACATAGCTGTACATGGATTTTACTAACGAGACAACTGTAACACATTCCATGGTTTCCACGGAAATAATGAGAGAAAAATCTGGAGTATACTGCCTATTTGGTAGTTTCACAGTAGCTTCACCTCTTCATGGTACGCTAGCAGGTTTTAGCTCCTTGTTGTTTTCTCCATCACGAAAATGGTCTAAAAGGTAAGCTCCACCCGCCAGAGTTAACCCCGCTAAACCCTAATTTGGTTACATACGCTAAGAACTCATTTCATCTCTGTTTTTTCCTAGATTTAGTATTCTTACAGGGTTTATGGTTTGCAGTGAAACTAGGCACTACTACTTTCCCGAGGTGCTTAGCCTTCTGGCTAACCTAGGGGCGGTTCCCTTGGTTTCCCGTCTAATCCTGCTTAGGGTTTTTATTTTCTTCTCCATTTTGAATTTATCACTAGGTTACAATTTCTCATTTACAAGCTTCAATGCCAGCTTTACTGACCCAATTTACAAATCCCAGGTTTGCCGGGTTTTTGATTACCGAACAGGTAAGCTTCTCCAAAACTATTCATTCCCTGTCTAGATTTGGTTCCACCCTCTTTCACTTTTATGGATAGTAACTCTGCTACCATTATTTAAACAGTCAAATGGATTAATGTTTCTAACAGTGTTTATGTCCTTGCAGGTTAGTGCGTCTTCACCAAACCCTACCTCCAGCCTTTCATGGCTTGTTCTCCTACCACGGCTAATGTTGCTTCTTTCGTCCACAGGTACTCTGTGTTGTGTCAAGAATTTGGTAGTCGTGCTTCCATGGCATGCTTAGAAAGGAAAATTGGGTTTCTACTACCCGAATTAGGGTTTATGAACTCGCAATATACAAATTTCATATTATGTGTGGACTCTGAGGTTTTGACACAGTTGTATTACAAGTATTGGTAATGTCGATAGAGTTTCATGAACTGTAAATTTCATTTCTAGTTACACTATTTTGGCCAAGGCCCCCGAATGCCTGTATGGTCTTTCCAAAATTCTTGAACATGGTGCCAATTTACCTTCTTTTAATATATGCATAGATCTTCATCGATTCTCTTTCTTGAAGCTCTACTTATGCGAGTTTTTGTTATGTGTATTAGCGTAGTTCTCTACATTTTTCGTTGGTACGAAAGCTGTAAGTTTATTTTCTCTGCTATATGATAGATTGTTTGGCAACGAATAAACATAATTTATTGGTGAATTGGCCCCTGCTGATTAGTTACTTACGGCATAGGGCTACGCGCTTTATTGTTTTAATATTCCAAGCGCTTACACTCAGATTTTCTGTTTCAATGAGATTCATTAATTCCGATGGTTTTCAAGGATAATTTTATTTCTCTGTTTATACAAAGGTGGTCGAGTAACAAAATTTTACTCCCTCACTGCATGTTATAGCGTTGAGTGTTTCTACATTTTATTAAAGAATCTCTAGTTCTTGCCTTTGAACAGAATGTCACAGTGTTTTACACATTGCCATTTTTTTTCTTACTTACTTTAATTTCTACTTACGTTCTTCGATCCCTGGTCCACAGTTGCAAGGACTGTGTATAGTGTTGTTTTGAAAGAGCAAGGGGCTGGGTAGGGTTTTGATCCAAACCCAAGACCCTGAGATCTTAGCTTCCTGCACTATTATTCACTATAGAAATAGTTTCCGGTTATTATAGATTCTATGTACACACAGCATGCATACTATTTCAATTGGTATTCCTCGTTCTCCGCATTTGCTTCCCTATGGGTATTTCAGTAAATTATTTAAACAATGTGCTCATAACAGTACTGAGTTAATACTATGTGTTCCGGTAGGATCAAAGAAACACCATACTCTTTTCCTTTTAAAAAAAAATATAACCCTTGAAGATTCTTGATTCAGAGCTTAGAACCAGTTAAATGTAAATATGGTAATAGAAATATTTATTTTCGCTACACCAAGTATTAATCCACTATTATACATATCAGAACCACATTTAATCTGAGAAAGCATGCTAGACCCATAACAGAACTACGATATTCAATTCTTAGCAGAAAACTAAAATATTCCAGAAAAGAAAAACATGAACAGTCTAAAACTTTCCTTTAAAACCTTGTAGTTCGTTATACACAAATTCTGCATACTTATCTGGAAAAAAAATAATCTCTCAAACTGTGGTCCTCCCAACCATCAAGGGTGGCTATGAAGTCCTCCTCTTGCCCCCTAGCTCCAGAATTCTGGACGGTGTCACAGGATAACAGTGGAATTTCTCTGCTGTGACCATTGGAGGGCCAATCCAGTCACAATCAGAAATCTGGTTCACAAGGGTTGCAAAAGCTATTTTCAACTGGTCCTCTGCCAGCTCTAGAAAATACTTCACCCTCCTTACCAAAATTCATAGAACCCCTACCCCTCTCCTGGGATTTCCCTTTATGCCCCAGAGGGTAGGTAACTATTTCTCCAACTGTCCCCAACCACCTCCTATTCTTAGAAACTTTTACCAACAGCTTAAAATATTTCCTTTCCATTCATTTGTTCCCCCCATTAACTCAGTAACCAACGTAAAATAATACTTTTGTTTCATAAACAATACAATTGAGTCTTTCTTTCCAAAAATAAAAAAATAAGCAAATTGTCTTTAACTAGTCAATGCTAGTTAACTCTTAATGAGGTTGTCACATCTCCCCCCCCCCCTTGGAATTAACACCGTCCTTGGTGTTTCAGCCCATCTTTGCAAAGAGCTCCGGGTAGGCTTCCTGCATAAATTTTTCATCCTCCCAAGTAGCTTCGTCTGGTGTAAAGTGCTTAAATTGCACTTTCACCTGGATAACTACTCTTTTGTGGAGTTCAATTTATCTTCGGTCAAGTATGCGTTGCGGCTCTACCGGAAACTCTTCGTCCGGTTCTACCTGAAAAGAACAAAAGTGTTTTCAAATCAGTACACTTAAATTTATTCAAACTTCAAGTTAGGATTTGTTTCTACCCTTCTTCCTACCTGAATATTCTGCCAATGAGTTACATTTTTTTCATCATGTACATATCGCTTTAACAAGGATACATGGAACACATTGTGTACTCGGATATGGCTAGGAAAATCCAATCTATAGGCTACTGGTCCCACCCTTTCCAATATTTGGAAAGGTCCACAGTACCAGGGAGCCAGTTTGGCACAAGAGGTCCATCTCATGGTACTTATTTTAGGCTTAATTCTTACGTATACATGGTCCCCTACCCCGAATTCACAGTAGGAAATTTTCTTGTATGCAAAAATATTTTGCCTATCTTGCGCAACCTTTAGATTCTGCCTTGTTCTTTTTACTTCAACTTCCATTTCAGCCAACATTTCAGGTCCCAACAATAATTTTGTTTCGGGACTACTCTAGTTTATGGGTGTGCGACATTGCCTACCATATAACGCTTCAAAGGGACTCATTTTCAGAGATTCTTGATACCCATTGTTATATGCAAACTCCACAAGGTGCAAATAGTCTTCCCACCTGGTTGGTTGCTGCATCACATACATGCGCAGCATGTCTTCCAGAATTTGGTTTACCCATTCTGTCTGCCCATCAGTCTGAGGATGATAGGCAATACTAAAGTGTATCTGTGTTCCCAGACAGAAAAACAAAGTTTTCCAAAATGTAGATGTAAAATTAACATCTCGATCTGAAATCACTGTCTTAGGTATGCCATGCAACCTGAAGATTTCCTTCATGAATATATCTGCAATCTGTACCATCTTGTAGGTAGATTTTACAGGTATGAAATGGGCAGATTTTCTTAATCTGTCCACTACTACCATAATTGAATCATTCTGCTTCTTTTTTCGTGGTAAACCCGTGATGAAATCTAAGGAGATAACCTCCCACTTCCACTCGAGAATGGGTATGGGATGCAATAGCCCTATAGGATGTTGATGCTCCACTTTAACCTGTTGACATTCCAAACATTTGCTTAGATATTCTGCGATATTCTTACGCATACCTGGCTAGTAATATATCTTTCTTATTGCAGCGAGCATCTTTTGATATCCTGGATGGCCAGCGTAATTGCTGCGATGGAACTCATTCAAGATTAACTCCTTGGGGCTTGCACGATTAGGCACATAGATTCTTTCGCGAAAAGTCAACATCCGCTCTTCATTCCTTCCATACTCTGATGTCTTGCCATGCTTCTTATCATCCTCCATTTGCTGCCACAAGAATTTATATTCTGGGTCTTTCTGTGCTTCCTCTTTTAACTATTCCATCACCTGGCTTTCTAACTGATTAAAGTATAGGGCAGAAATACCATGCAGTTTTTTGCTTAACACGTCTGCAACTCTATTTTCTTTCCCCTTAACATGATGTATGTCTATATCGAATTCACTCAAAAAGGCACTCCACCTTGCCTGTCTAGAATTCAAATCTGCTTGCTTAAAATAATTAGTCAAGTTTCTATGGTCTGTTTTAAGTACAAATATTTTACCCAATAGATAATGCCTCCACACTCGAAGGGCGTGCACTACTGTTGTAAGCTCCAAGTCATAAGAAGAGTATTTATGCTCATGTTCTTTCAACTTCCTAGACTCGTAGGCTATCACTTTACCTTCTTGAGTTAATATCACTCCAACTCCTTCTTTGCTTGCGTCAGTACAGACCTCATAGTATTTTTCTGGGTCAGCTACCTTCAGTACTGGAGTTGTAGTTAGGAGTTGTTACGGCTTTTGAAAGCTGCTCTGACATTCATTCGTCCATTTGAAAGGCTTGCACTTCTTCTGCAAGGATGTAATAGGGAAATCAATTCTAGAAAACCCTTCTATGAACCTTCTATAGTAACCAACTAGACCCATAAATGATCTAATGTCCGCCACATTCTGAGGTACTTTCCATTCCATAATAGTTTTGATATTTTCAGGATCAACAGCTATCCCTTTAGCTGATATAACATGTCCCAAGTATTGGATTTCTATTTTAAAGAAGTCACATTTGCTAAACTTGGCATAAAGCTGATGCTTCCTCAGCATTTACAGAACTATTCTCAAATTCTCTTTATGTTCCGCCTCACTTTTTGAGTATATAAATATGTCATCTATGAATATAAGTGCAAAATTATACAAAAAATGATGAAAAATACCATTCATCAATCTCATGAAGGTTGTTGGTGCGTTTTTCAATCCAAAGGGTAGCACCACGAATTCATAATGTCCATATCGAGTATGGAATGTTGTTTTGCAAATATCCTCATCCTTAATCCGAATTTGATGATATCCGGATCTTGAGTCTATCTTAGAGAACACCTTAGCCCCTCTCACTTGATCGAATAAATCATCGATTCTTGGTAAGGGGTATTTATTCTTAACAGACAGCTTATTAAGCTACCTATAGTCCATGCACATGCGTAATGTCCCGTCCTTTTTCTTAACGAAAAGGACTGGTGCTTCCCAAGGGGACACACTCGGGTGGATATAGCCCTTGTCTAACAGTTCTTGTAATTGTATCTTCAGCTCTATTAATTTTGGTACACTCATTCTATAAGGGGCTCTTGATATCGGAGAGGCTCCTAGCAGCAGCTCAATGGTAAAGTCAATATCCCTCTTGGGTGGTAAACCAAGAATATTTTCTACAAATACATCCAGAAATTCCTGTACTATAGGAATATTGTCCATTATTGGAGCCTTCTTGTTACACCATTTTTTGGTCATCTAACCTTTCATCATTAGATGGACCCAAGTACACCATGTAAGACCAGTTTTACCCCAAGTAAAACTGCTTTCACTATGTTAATTAGGAAACCCCAAAAGGAAATATTAAACAAACCTATATTTATTTGATTTTCCTCAAGGAATAATTAATTAAACCATAATTTAATTATTATTCCCAGTCATGTTTAACCCAAACACAAAGAAATTAATGAGATAAACCCATAGTTATCTTATTATTTTCTAGGAATAATTATTTAAATATTATTTAGATAATATTCCTTGTTAAATATGACCAAATCAACCACCATTAATCAAATAAATCATTATTTATTTGATTACATCCCAACCACTTCCTTAAAAAGATAAATAAATCATTTATTTATTTATTCTTCACTAATCAAGGGATTTGACCCAAGTCAAACACCCTTTCCCTCCAACAAATAATAATAAAATATTCCGTAGAGGTGGATCTAGATTTCCATTAACATTATTTTAACTATGCACCAAGATCTAGAATGACCCAATATTTTGTTATAAATAGGAGGGTTTTCCCCATCATTCTTCACCTTTTTTTGCCTATTAGATCACTCTGGATCTATACACTTGGTCTCATTTTCTACCATTTTTCTCCCATTGTCATCCCTCCCCCCGATGTTCAGATGACGGAGTCTACGGTAACCATCCTTTACCTATCCTCCTCTACAAGACACTCGGAGCCTAGCCCGTCTGCATCCTCCCCTGTTGTGTCCCTTGATCACTCTATTCCCCCTCATACTGGAGATCACTCCACTTGTGTCTCTGTTGACCTCCGCAGCCCGAGTCCTCACCATGTTTCCGATAGCTCTCATACACCACCTTGTCTGAGGCTTGCTCATCCTGCCACTTCCCCCTCCTCCTGCCATTGCCGCTCGATGACTTCTGTACCCTCACGCTGCCGTCATTTCCTTTCATCCCCTCATTTATTGTCTTGTCACACCATTTTGCAGGACCCCCCGTCCACACCCTTTATCGGTAATGCCGATGGTGCAAGTCGCTACTCCAGGAATCTTGCCTCGGCAGGTTGGGCCATCTTCACCCCCTTGCATGACCTCGTTCTTTCTAACGGGGTATGCATTGGTTCTGCCACCAACAATCAGGCCGAATATGATGCAGTGCGTGGCCTATTAGCCGATGCCCTCTTTCATCGCATCCTCCATCTGCACGTTCGTTTGGATTCCCTGCTTCTTGTAATGCAACTAAATGGTGTTTATCGTGTGCATAACTCTGTGCTGTTTAGACGCTATTTACGAGTGAAAGTCTTAATACGTGCGTTTGAAAACATAACTTTCAACCACATACCCCGAGACCAGAATCGCTACGTAGATAGTATTGCAAACCATGTTCTAGATTGGCATTTATCACACACATTTCATACAAGACAATAACATTAAAACAACCATCAAAAGACGATACATATCCATAATATGTGTCGCAAACCATATAGTTAGAGTCCATCTACTCTGATACATCCGACATGCCCATAGCATGTTACAAACCAAAATCCAAAAACTGGGGGCACCACCTGCCCCTACATACATCATAGGGGACACCACATGTCCCTACATACATCATAGGGGGCACCACCTGCCCCTACATACATCAGAAGGGGCACCACATGCCCCCACCCCTAATCACTATCTGGAGGATCCCGAGCCAACGACTCTGCCCCTGCAACCTGTAGATCGCGCATCGCCTGACCGGCTATCGCCATGCGCCGCATGACACCTCGCCACTCCGAGGGTACACCAACACACGGCTCTATGAACTGGTCGTCCAAATCCTGCCACCCGCGCTCTGATACTCCGGTCAACAACCGCTCGCATCTACATCGGATATCCTTCAGCTGGGCAGCTGCATCCTCATTTTGCGCTGCTCTCGAACCACTTGGACCTGTAGCCCCAGACGCTGCCGGTCGTCCCATATATCCGGCCGGTTTCACCGGTGCTATATCTGCATACCAAAAGTACACGAATCAGTACCTTACTCTACTATTCAAAATACTTTAACATGCCCATACAGGAATAGCAATCTGTCACTTACCATCGGGCCCCCAGACTCGACCAGGCGGAAGTGGCAGGTCCGGATCTCCACAATAACTCATCCCACTATAGGGATAGTCGTTTATGTACAAAGGCATCTGATCCCAATGGGAAAAAAACTCTGGTTGAAATACTCACCCGACCGCCCCTCCTCCTCCTCTGCACAGTAGCCGTCCCCAATGGCGCATCCTGGGCTCTCTCGGGCCCCCATCTAGAAGCTGTACATGAGGACTCAAGGTCGGGATCTTCTCAAAGAAGAAGGCGCACAGCAATGTCCCATATGCACAGTCATGGTTCACCTGCCGCCTACATAGTGACAACTGTCGCTTTAGCGACACCAACAGCATTTGGGCCCACCGATAGTAGGTCCCACCCAATACACTTTCCACTAACATCATCTGCCCCCCAGTGATTTGATGGAACGCCTGGCTGCCCAGGATTCGCAGCACAGCTGCGGCCACTGCACGAGTTTCTAGCCTCTCTAGATCCCCGATCGATATTCGAGTCCCCTTGACTTGGAGACCCGGTCAACCATGGCGTTCCACGAACTCCATGATATGTCGCCCACGCGACAACACTGGTTGTCTGTTTCCCACCATCCCCAGTGGCGGAAGACCGGTCAAGAAGTACACATCCTGGACCGTCAGTTCGATCCTGTGCCCTTGCACCACAAAGATCTCCTGATCGGGATCCCAATAACTGATAATCCGGGCCAGTAACGGTTCCCCTGCTCTCATCAATGGGTTCTCCACAAACTTAAGAACCCCAAATCTGGCCAACACATGACGGACGCCCTGATCCGCCTGGATCTCTGCCCAAAGTGTCCCCAGATCTCTCTCTCTCCAGTTGACCCGTAACTCTGCCATACCTGCACAAACACATCACATTTTTCAGCGTTCAGATCGGGCAAACCATAACCAAACACCAAAACCCAGCTTCCAGCCATAAAACAGCACCAAAACTCCCTCATCTCCCAGGTCGCAGTTTTCTGCCTTTTTCTGGACCAGGTCGCACTTTTTGCCCTCAAACCTGCGTCCTGGGTCGCACTTTTTGCCCCAAAAAGTGCGACCCGACCGTAGAGATGAAGGAGGGGTTGTTTCTGGAAGGTTGGGCCCTAAACTGAAAAAGTAATCCATCAAAATGCAAGAGCAAGGTTAGGCCTCTTACCTCCAACTGACAGATCTCGATTCTAACGGTCGGTTTGTCCGCTACGTTCGCCGCAAGATTTAGGGCCTTCCCTCCTCTCCACATTCACCACAACAACAATAGCAAATGAATGATTTTGGAGGGAAAATTGCCTTATTAAAAGAGAACCCCTGTTTCTTCTTTCGACTGCTGCGACCACACCGTAGCCCCATTCGACGAACCGTCAGAACCGCTAGAAAGATCTCACCGAGCTCTCAAATGGGTTTCTATTAGTTTTTGGTGATTTGATACTTCACCTGGACACATTTTGTCCAAGAAGGGTCACTTTACCGCTCCTTAAAATCGAATTTCCTCACTTACGACACTTGTACTTGGGGCACCATAATGCCCCCTTACTTGTCCATGTTCGTGATGATTTTCGTCATGAGTGCCCACCTTGTACTCATGTTTCCATGGTCCCCCATTGGGACCTTTCTTGTGTGGCAGCACTATCGTGTCACCCTTGTTTAGAGCATCCAAGTTGAGTCATCCTTGCCTCCATAGAGTCTATACCATATCCCTTTGTACACCATTCCTGCTCTCCATCATTCATTGCTTGGTCCCTCTCTTGTGTCGCACACTATGACCTTCAGCCCCACTGTCCCCTATCCCTTCTGATATCGTGTCAGTCGCTGCCATGTCATTTATGCCCTTTATCCTCTAATAAGGGAAGTCGTCCATTCGCCACCCCATCCTGTCCATTCCGCCATCATCATTAGTGTCAGTCTGTCCGTCGCTCTACTATTTTCTCTCGTGCCTTCGTTGAGGGTCTCTCATTACCTCACCTATGGCGGACCTCCTTCTGTCGACATCAGCTCATCCATTCCACTATCGTTCGGTGCCTCGGATCAGGCAAAGGGATATCTTCTTCCCCTTTGACTTGATTGTTTCTCCAGCTCCTTTCAGCATGATCGAGATCCGTACACTCGATGGTTTAGTGATTCAGCAGCAGCTCTTGATGATTCCCGGGTGTGTGTGAGATGTCTCAGCCCTCATGAGGGGGTGGCCCTGCAGGTAGCCCCCCACATGCCCGGATGACCTCTTCTTTGCAGCCCTCGATGCCGCTCCAGATTTTGATGATGTTGGCCTTAGCCACTTGCAGCACCTCTTTGATTTGCATGTATCAGTCAGATTTTGTGAGCCCTCCCCCATTTACGGGGGGCATTTGGGTTGTATTTATCTCATGTACTCAGATATTATTGTACTAGTCCTGGCTGTTATCCCAGGCACAGCATGTATGTGAGACTCTTCATTGTATTCTTATCTGGCTCTTGATTATGCCAGATGTACTCTATGGTTCGGTCCCTTGTTTACTGGACACACTATTCTTTTGTACTTTGTCTCGGCGGGCATAGGTATGCCTCCCCCGCCGCCTTCAGCACAGGTACCCTCTCATAAAAAAGAGACTTGTTGCACCTGCGAGTCTCGTCTCCTCAGGGTCTAGTCCTTCAGCACACTATCTACCTCACATTTCTCTCTCTGACATCCCTTTTGTTGTCTAGTGATTGTGTTCTTACAACGTACTTCGGTCATACGATTTGCTCCTGACACTCGCACGCTGGGGGGCAATCTGTTACACCATTTTTGGTCATCTAACTTATTATCATTAGATGGACCCAAGTACACCATGTAAGACCAGTTTTACCCTAAGTAAAACCGCTTTCACTATGTTAAAACAGGAAACCCCAAAAGGAAATATTAAACAAACCTATATTTGTTTGATTTTCCTCATGGAATAATTAATTAAACCATAATTTAATTATTATTCCCAATCATGTTTAACCCAAAAACAAAGAAATTAATGAGATAAACCCATAGTTATCTTATTATTTTCTAGGAATAATTATTTAATAATATTCCTTGTTAAATATGACCAAATCAACCACCATTAATCAAATAAATCATTATTTATTTGATTATATCCTAACCACTTCCTTAAAAAGATAAATAAATCATTTATTTATTTATTTTTCACTAATCAAGGGATTTGACCCAAGTCAAACACCCTTTCCCTCCAACAAATAATAATAAAATATTCCGTAGAGGTGGATCTAGATTTGATTAACATTATTTTAATCATGCACCAAGATCTAGAATGACCCAATATTTTGTTATAAATAGGAGGGTTTTCCCCATCATTCTTCACCTTTTGTTTCCTATTAGATCACTCTGGATCTATACACTTGGTCTCATTTTCTACCATTTTGCTCCCATTGAGCTCTACTTTATGCATTGGGTTTTCTACATCTACAAGAGAGAGGAAGCTTAGATCTGAAGTGCTGAGGACTACAAAGAACCCATCCCATTGAGGAGATCTGGATACACCTTCTTGTTTCCTCCCAGGTGCCCTGTAATATAAAAATTCATTCAAAAATCGTGTTCTTGTCTTGTCTGTTGGATGCATGGAGCAAACTCTTTACTTTACTGCTTAATGTCTTTCCATTTATAGATCCGTTTGTTGCAGCATTTTAACTACTAATCGCAGATCTGAAGATGTTTGGCAGCCTCTATTGTTGTTAGGGCTATTAGTTATGCGTAGCTAAAGTGGTTCTTTTTCGTACACTTCGACGAAGAATTCATACTAACACTTCTCCTTGGAGTTTGCATATCCTACTTGTATTGCATACAACTGACATCCCCTTCTAATACACTTACCCATCTGGGATGCTATTATTGGTCGTAATTGTACAGGCTTTTTAATTCCTTGGATTTCTTTCCGCGTGCCATCATGCATTCTGAAGGAGATAGTCTTTTCTTTGCAGTCCACTAGTGTCCAGTGCCTTTCCAACCAATCCATACCCAATAAGACATCATAAGACCCCAGTGGTAAGACATTTAGGTCCACCTATAGCTCTTGTTCTGCCACTTCCAACACACAGTTAGGAACTTTCGCCGTTACCTTTCGTTTTGCCTCGGTAGCTAGATGTACTAGCCAAGAATTCTTAAATTTCCGTTCCTTCAGTTTACACATTTCCACTAACTTGGGACTTACATAACTCAAACTTGCTCTAGGATCTACCAAAATTGAAACAGGCTTAGTTAGCAAAGTACCTTCTAGTTCGATCATTTTGGGTTGAAAGTCGGCCTGCCGATCTTCCAAGGCTGCATTGATGCGAGGTATGTTATGCACCACGTCCCCTACCGTAGACACCTCATGCAGATTTTCTACAGTTTCACTTTTATTCCGTTGGGGACAGGTTTTATAGTAATGAGCTTCCCCATAGCCCCAACACTGTAGGGGAGGCTTAGAAATCTACCCTTGGTCTAGCTTGCTTGATGCTTCTGTGGATTTCTGCTCAGCTGGCCACTTGGGTCTTTGATGATTTTTACCAAACTGCTTACTGATAGAGTTTCGTGCTGAGCCTTTAAAGTTGCTGCCTTTACTGCCTTTAAAAGTAGAGTTATTTTTCTGATTTTTCTTTGGCTGCCAGCTCTTTCCTCCTTCACCCTTGGCCTTATTCTGCTGATAGCACATTCATGCTTTACAGATAGCCTCATCCATAGTATGAGGGTTAAAAAATTCTATCCATTCTCTCATATGAGCAGGTAAACTGCTTAAGAACCTCTGCACCTTGGCTTTCTCTTCTCGGAGATAAGGTACGTAACGTAACAGGGAGGTAAATTTTGTAACATAGTCGTCCATGGTCATTTACCCCAGCCGAAGATCATAGAATTACTTAGCCTTGTCATCACAAAATTTTTTTGTCAGGTACTTGTCCCTAAAGTACTGCTGAAACAGTTCCCACGTGATATCTCGCTCATCAATGATGCGTACATTTTTCACCTCCTCCCACCATAGGGTGGATTTTTCTCGTAACTGGTATATAACCAATCTGGCCTTCAGATTGCTGCTATATTCATATACCTGGAAATACTTATTTATATTGATTAACCAGGCTTCAGTCGCCTCCTCTGCCTCACCATCAAACGTTGGTGGCTTAATTTTGGAAATTACCCCTGCAGTTCCACTTTCTGTCTTTTAATATCTTGCTGGTCAGACAAATTTCCAGACTCCACCTCATTATAATTCTTGTTTTTTCTCTTCTGGGAGAGACTCTTTTCAGTTCTTCCTGTAGTGTTGTTTCTATTTTTTTGATCCTCTGGTTCCGTCGATAACTCTCTTTCAGCACTGGGGCGTCTCATCTCTTGATTTTGTTTATGAGACAAAATCTTCAGGATCTTTTCTTGATCTTGTAACAGCCTCTCATTGTCCCTCTGGACTCTATTGTGTAACCAGCTCCAAAAAGAGAAGAAAAGAGATATCAACGCCTTAGAAATGAGCCACTTCGAGGGGGCAACCTCCAATACATAACATAAATGAACGATTCTTGGATGATACAATTTAAAAAACCTCCTTTCTATATATAGGAGTCCATGGGACCATAATGTAATCCTAGTGGGCCACAATTTAATCCTAGCTGACCTAACAACAATAATTTAAGGGCACAATAATAACAAAATGGGGGTTACAAGGGTACAATAATAACAATAAGGGGGTTACACTAACAACAATAAGAGACTATACTAGTAATATAGGAACCTAACATGCCCCTCTCCTTCAAAAAAGTGTTGTCCTCAATGCTTGAGTAGCTCTGGGTGCTTCTGTATAAAATTCTCATCCTCCCATGTAGAATCTTCAGTGGGTAAGTTCTTCCACTTGATGAGATACTCTGAAATTGATCGATTCCGTAGCTATCGAGTTCTTGTTTCCATGACTGCTTCAGGTTCCAATATGATTTTTCCTTCCGCATCAAGTTCTGGCAATATTGTTTGAACCGGAATATTTTCACCTATAACCTTCTTTAAGCATGAAACATGGAAAACTGGATGTACTCGCGAAGAAGCAGGAAGCTCCAATTTGTATGCCATAGTACCAATCTTTTGCAACACCTTGTAAGGACCATAGTAATTTGGCAATAATTTATTATCCTTCTTAGCTTGCTTGAGGGACATTTGTTTGTATGGTTGTAGCCGTAAAAATACCCAATCTCCTACATCAAAACTTCTCTCGCTACGATGTTGATATGCCTGTTGTTTCATTCGATTTTGTGCCAAATTCAGGTTATCCTTTAAGAGTTGGAGAACTTCTTGCTGATGCTCGATGTGATCTTCCACCGCTTGAACCTTCGAATTTTCCCTTAAAGATGATGTGATGGATGGTGGATGATATCCATAAAGTGCCATAAATGGGGTCATTTTTGCTGCAGTATGGAAGGAAGTGTTATACCACCATTCAGCGAGAGGTAACCAATTGACCCATTGTGTTTGTTTATCAGATACAAAACAACGAAGATATCCTTCCAAACATTTATTTACTATCTCAGTTTGACCATCAGATTGAGGATGATAAGATGAGCTATGAGCTAATTGAGTACCCAAACAAGAAAATAACTTCGTCCAAAAATTTCTTGTAAAAATGGGATCTCTGTTGCTCACAATAACCGTTGGGCTTCCATGTAGCTTTTGAATTCTATCCACAAATGTAGTAGCAACTGCACTTGCTTTAAATGGATGAGATAATGCACAAAAATTTGCATACTTGGTAAGCCTATCAACTACCACCATGATGACATTCTTTCCTTTTGACATAGGTAAACCTGTGATAAAATCCATTGAAATCTCCTCCCAACGTTGACTTGGAATGGATAAAGGTTGTAGAAGTCCCAGGGTCTTAATTGTCTCCACTTTATTTTTCTTCCAAACCAAACATTCCGCCACAAACTTTTGACTATCAGATTTAAGGCCATCCGAAAAAAAATATTTCTTCACCCTGTGGTAAGTTTTTAAAAATCCCGAGTGTCCTCCTAAAGGAGAAGTTTCCAATTCCAAAAGAATCTTTTGTTTTAGTTGGGAATTCTTACAAAGATATAAGCGATCTTTGTACCATAAGGAATCATTTTTCCAACTAAATGTATCAGATGTACTAGGATCTTGCTGCAACTTTTGAATGAGTGTCCATACATCTTTATCCTTCTTCCATTCATCTCTTGCTTCGGTTATCCAATCTAGTTGGATAATAGAAATGGCACAAAGCAATGCTTCCACCTCTTAATTCTTTCTTGAGAGTGCATCTGCAAAAACATTAAGCTTTCCTTTTTTGTAGATTATTTCAAAGTCATAACCCAACATCTTTGTGACCCATTTTTGCTGCTCTTCTGAAGATAGTCTTTGTTTCAAAAAGTGTTTAAGACTATCATGATCAGTTTTTACCTTGAAGTGTCTTCCCATTAGGTAAGTTCGCCATTTCTTTAGTGCATGTAGTATTGCTAACATTTCCTTCTCATAAATAGGTTTCTGTAAATAGTTTCCTTTGATTGGACGACTTTCAAAAGCAATGGGTCTTCCTTCCTGCATTAAAACTGCACCAATTCCATTTCCTGAGGCATCACATTCCACAACAAAGGTTTTTGTGAAGTCTGGCGTAGCTAAGACCGGTGCTAGGCACATTGCCTCTTTAAGATGTTCAAAGGCCTTAGTTGCTTCAGGAGTCCATGAAAATGCATCTTTCTTCAATAATGTTGTTAGAGGTGCTGCTATTCTCCCATAATTCTCAACAAACTTGCGATAATACCCTGTTAACCCGAGAAATCCTCGCAACTGCTTTATGGTTTTGGGAACTTTCCATTCCTTAATGGCTTTAATTTTGTTAGGGTCTACTTTAACACCCTCGTGAGATACAATATGACCCAGATATTCCACCTCTTGTACTCCAAAGAAACATTTGGATGTTTTTGAATATAATTGTTTCTCCTGCAATAGTTTGAGCACCCTGTCAACATGTTCAACATGATCCTTCCATGACCTACTGTGGATTAGTATATCATCAAAAAATACTAGCACAAATTTTCTAAGGAAGGGTTTGAAAATGGAATTCATCAACCCTTGAAATGTAGAAGGTGCATTGGTAAGGCCAAAAGGCATGACAAAAAATTCATAATGACCCTCATGAGTTCGAAATTCTATTTTTGGAATATCTTCAGTCTTGATTCTAATTTGATGATATCCTCAACAAAGATCCAACTTGGTAAAATAAATTGCTCCATGTAATTAATCCAATAATTCATCAATCACAGGAATGGGAAATTTATCTTTAATGGTGAGCTATTGAGCTCCCTATAATTCGGACACATTCGCCATGATCCATCCTTCTTGTGTACCAATACTACAGGAGCAGAGAAAGAACTTTGACTAGGTTGAATTATACTCGCCTCTAACATTTCTGCAATCATGCGTTCAATTTCGCTCTTTTGGAAGTAAGGATATCTATAAGGCCTGATGTTTGGAGGAATACTTCCTGGAATCAAATGAATAGCATGATCATGATCATGAATAGGTGGGTGTCCTTTGGGAGTTTCAAACACCTTGGAATGATTGTCCAAGACTTGTTGGAGATCTGCCGAAATAGATGATTTTGATGTCGGAATTTCTAGTGAGCATAATTGTGCAATTATGCCTCGTTGTTCTTTCTTTAGAAGCTTTGCCATGACATTAGAGCTTATTATCCTTCTCGGATTCCCTTCAATACCCCGTAATTCAAATTCCTTTCCTTCTGAAAAAAAATTCAAGAAAAGTTCTTGAAAATTAAAAGCTACTGTCCCCAAAGATTGTAACCATTGTACTCCTATTACAACATCAGCACCTCCCATAGGAATGGAAAGCATTGGACTAGTCAATACATATTCCCCCATGGTTAGCTTGATATTATGGCATTTTCCAGAGCAATTTATAGTTCCTCCATTTGCAACCATCACTTGACATTCTGGTGCTGGGTATAGGAAACAATTTAATTCCTTGGCTACCTTATAATGAATAAAATTATGGGTGCTACGTGAATCAATCAACACTATTACCCTTTTCTTCTTTATATGTCCTTCTATCTTGAGAGTTTGAGGAGTGGTAATTCCTGCCAGTGCATTACACGATATGGTCGGATTCATTTCTTTCTCTTCTAGGGGTGGTTCCTGGTGTATATCCTCTTCTTGTTCATTTTCTTCTTCTTCTTCACAATCTATGTAAAATAATTTCTTCTCAGCACACTTATGACCTTTAGTGTATTTGCTATCACAACCGTAGCAAAGCCCTTTTGCTCTTTTTTCTTCCAATTGTTGTGGTGTCAACCTTGTAGGTTGTGGAAATCTAGGCGTAGCAACACTTCCTTCTTTATAGAATTGAGTGGTAGGCTTCCTTGTCGCCATTATTTTACATTCAACTTTTCTTGCCAACCCGAATGCCTTCTCCAATGAATCCGGTTCCAAAATGCGAACTTCATGTTGGATGTTATCCTTTAAAGTGCCTATGAAGAGATCGATCCTGTGTTCCTCCGGAATATCAGTTACCCTTATATTCAATTTTTGGAAGTCCTCAATGTGCTGCCCCACTAAACCCTTTTGTTTGAGATTTATCAATTGTCTAAAGAAGGTGTTGCTCTTTGTATCCTCATAATGTGCTATCATTTCCTCCGTAAAAATTGACCAAGTGACAAATTTTTTATGGGAGCAAAGCCATCGATACCATACAAATGTATTTTGTTCTAAATGTAAAGTTGCAATGCGTACCTTTTGTGTGTTTTGCACGTTATGGAGATCAAAATATTGCTCCATCCGTAGTATCCATGTTACAGGATCCTTTCCATAAAACTTCCTCATATCCATCTTTGGAATATGGTGGTTCTTCCCGCCAACATTAGAGTTTATGAAATCACAATTAACATTTATTTTGTTCTCATCATGAGGTTCTTCTACTATCTTTTCATCATTAGGAAACATTTCTTGTATCAACTTTGTCAAACCTTCGATGTCTGTTTTGAGATCATTCTTCATGTTTTCCATGTTGTCTTTCATGTCCGCTTCCATGCCATCCATCTTAGCTTCCATGCCTTTCTTCAAACCGTCCATCTTCACTTCCACACCTTTCTTCAAAACTTCCATTTCATTTTTTGTTTCTCTCTGCGAGAGTGAAATTTGTTGCACTTGCTCTTGTAATTTTGATAGATCATGTTGCAATTCTTCATCTTCATGAGTCATAGTAGAGACTTATGAAGGCTTAATGGGTGTTGATTTATTTTTACGGGGCATATTTTAGAACCCAATACTTCTATATATTCTAGAATATTCCCTTGGAATCAATTCAAATTGATTCTTCAACAAAGACTCATGTAATTTGGAAAGAAAAAAATATACACACCTTTTTCTTGCTTTTGAGAAACTTGATATTGAAATTGGATTATCTCTATGATTGCAGCACTTCAATATTTAAATTTTGGTATCAACGTAGCCCTCTGAATTATCTTTCGAATGCCACAGGTCTAACCTGATTTGGATTCTCCAAGACAAGGTTGTGTCCAATCTCCCACAATGACCTAATTCTGGACTGGTTTAGTAGAGAGAAATTGTACTACTTGCCACGTGTCATTGTTTAATCCTTTGTCTCTGAAATTGATAGCCAAGAAACTAAAGTTTGTGTACTTGCAACCAATTTTGACGGCACTCCAATCCGATGCCCAGAGAGAGAGTTATTGAACTTTTCCCACGATCACCACTTTGAGATGAAATTCAGGAGCCCGAAAAAGCACTACCTTCCATCGATCATATCTCCAAAAATGTTGCGAACCAAGCTCTAAATTTTTTTAATGAATTTGCTCGGGATTTCAGCTTCGCACCATATGAATTTCAGATTCTAAACCTTTGTAGAAAACAAGTTATAGCGCAAATGCCACGATGACCTGTTTAGGATATTGAAAAAAAACCTAACTTCCACAGATGATATCTCTGAAAATATTGCGAACCAAGCTCTGAAATTTTTAGAAACTCTTCCTCAATGTTTCTTCTATGCACCCTAAAAATTTCATCTTTTGAAACTTCGTAGAAAAAAAGTTATAGCTAAAATGCCACGATGACCTGTTCGGAGCAGCGAAACCCTAGAATCCAAAGCTCTGATACCAAATGTTATGTAACTAGCTCCAAAAAGAGAATAAAAGAGATATCAACGCCTTACAAATGAGCCACTTCGAGGGGGGAACCTCCAATACATTACATAAATGAACAATTCTTGGATGATACAATTTACAAAACTTCCTTTCTATCTATAGGAGTCCATGGGGCCATAATGTTATCCTAGTGGGCCACAATGTAATCCTAGCTGACCTAACAATAATAATTTAAGGGCACAATAATAACAAAATTGGGGTTACAAGGGTACAATAATAACAATAAGGGGGTTACACTAACAACAATAAGAGACTATACTAGTAATATAGGAACCTAACAGACTCTTATCATTTCCTCTTGTAGTTGTTGTACTATATTTAGCAAAAATGCAATTTGCTGCTATTATTCCTCAAGTAATCGACTCGTCTTTTGGTGTTGTTCCACAGTTAATTGAACCCACATTTTTGGATTCATAAGTATTGGGCCTTGAGTCTCCTCCGGTTGTGATTGAGATGATTTACCTTCCCTCATTTCTCTTGCTTCCTCTCAGTGCATTAAAGACATACACAACTTCACTGTTAGTAGACCCTTAGGATGCCAGTGTAACAACCGGCTCTGATACCACTTGTCACATTCACCAACATAATTATTTACTCAAATAAATAAATAAAAAATATTTCACATAACATAAATTAACATTTGTACCCACTACATTTGTTATCCAAGTCGATTATAGATTCTACGTTATTATACATCTATAATTATCTGCACAAAACCCGAAATTCTGAGTTGGAATCATTACATTGCTAATCTAATTGTGCTAATCATTCGGTACAAAGCATGTAATTTAATTGTGTTTATCATTATAGTCCTCTACACTTGGGAATTAAATCTATTACCAAGTCGTTCATCCCGATTCTGATATACTCTTTTCAATGAGATCTTGGTCATTAACTGACTTATTTGAGAAGCTTTGTCTCGGATAAAGAACAAACTTGCCATATGGCTTAAGATCCCTCTCCGCTGAGGCAAAGGTGTCATTTCCATCTGGCATAGTTGTATATGGCTTTTACTACCAAGACAACTATAACACATTCCTCGGTTTCCATTGAAATAACGAGGGAAAATCTGGAGTATACTGCCTGTTTGGTAGTTTCACAGTAGCTTCACCTCTTCATGGCACGCTAGCAGGTTTCATCTCCTTGTTGTTTTCTCCGTCGCGAAACTGGTCTAAAAGGTAAGCTCCACCCACCAGATTTAACCCCACTAAACCCTGATTTGGTTACATACGCTAAGAACTCGTTTCATCTCTGGTTTTTCCTGGATTTAGTATTCTTATAGGGTTTATGGTTTGCAGTGAAACTAGGCACTACTACTTGCCTAAGGTGCTTAGCGTTCCGGCTAACATGGGGGCGATTCGACGATAAGGTACCCCGGTTTCCCGTCTAATCCTGCTCAAGGTTTTTTATTTTCTTCTCCATTTTGAATTTATCACTAGGTTACAATTTCTTGTTTACAAGCTTCAATTCCAGCTTTACTAACCCAATTTACAAATCCCAGGTTTGTCAGGTTTTTGATTACCGAACGTGTAAGCTTCTCCAAAATTGTTCATTCCCTGTCCAGATTTCGTTCCACCCTCTTTCCCTTTTATGGATAGTATCTCTGCTACCAATCTTTAAACTGTCAGATGGATTAATGTTTCTAATAGTGTTTGTGTCCTTGCAGGTTAGTGGGTCTTCGCCAAACCCTACCTCCAGACTTTCATGGCTTGTTCTCCTTCCGCAGCTAATGTTGCTTCTTTCGTCCACAGGTACTCTGTGTTGTGTCAAGAATTTGGTAGCTCTGCTTCCATGGCATGCTTAGAAAGACAAATTGGGTTTTTACAACCTGGCTTAGGGTTTATGAACTTGTAATATACAAATTTCATATTATGTGTGGACTCTGAGGTTTTGACACAGTTGTATTACAAGTATTGGTAATGTCGGCAGAGTTTCATGAACTGTAAATTTCATTTCTAGTTACACTGTTTCGGCCAAGGCCCTGGATGCCTGTATGGTCTTTCTGGAATTCTTGAACATGGTGCCAATTTACATTCTTTTCATATATGCATAGATCTTCATCGATTCTCTTTCTTGAAGCTCTACTTATGCGAGTTTTTGTTATGTGTATTAGCATAGTTCTCCACATTTTTCATTGGTACGAAAGCTGTATGTTTATTTTCTCTGCTATATGCTAGACTGTTTGGCAAGGAATAAACATAATTTATTGGCAAATTGGCCCCTGCTGATTAGTTACTTACGGCATAGGGCTACGCGCTTTATTATTTTAAGATTCTAAGCGCTTACACTTGGATTTTCTGTTTCAACGAGATTCATTAATTCCAAAGGTTTTCAAGGATGATTTTATTTCTCTGTTTATACAAAGGTGGTCGAGTAACGAAATTTTACTCCCTCACTACATGTTACAGCGTCAAGGGTTTCTACATTTTATTAAATAATTTCTAGTTCTTGCCTTTGAACAGAATGTCACAGTGTTTTACGCATCGCCATTTTTTTGCTTACTTACTTGAATTTCTACTTAAGTTCTTCGGTGCTCGGTCCATCGTTGCAAGGACTATGTATAGTGTTGTTTTGAAAGAGCAAGGGGCCGGGTAGGGTTTCGATACAAACCCAAGACCCTACGATCTCAGCTTCATGCACTATTATTCACCACAGAAACAGTTTCCGGTGATTATAGATTCTATGTACACACAACATGCATACTATTTCAATTGGTATTCCTCGTTCTCCGCATTTGCTTCCCTACGGGTATTTCAGTAAATTATTTAAACAGTGTGCTCATAATAGTACTGAGTTAATACTATATGTTTCGGTAGGATCAAAGAAACACCATACTCTTTTCTTTAAAAAAAAAAATATAACCCTTGCAGAGTCTTGATTCAGAGCTTAGAACCAGTTAAATGTAAATATGGTAATAGAAATCTTTCTTTTCTCTACACCGAATATTAATCCACTATGATACATTTCAGAACTACATTTAATCTGAGAAAGCATGCCAGACCGATAACAAAACTACGATATTCAATTCTTAACAGAAAACTAAAATATTTCAGAAAAGAAAAACATGAACAATCTAAAACTTTCCTTTAAAACCTTGTAGTTCGTTATATACAAATTCTGCATACTTATCTGGAAAAAAAATAATCTCTCAAACTGTGGTCCTCCCAACCATCAAAGGAGGCTATGACGTCCTCCTCTTGTCCCCTAGCTCTAGAATTCTGGACGGTGCCACGGGATAACAGTGGAATTTCTCTGTTGTGACCACTGGAGGGCCAATCCAATCACAATAAAAAATCTAGTTCACAAGGGTTGCAGAAGCTATTTTCAAATGGTCTTCTCCCAGCTCTAGAAAATACTTCACCCTCCTTACCAAAATTCACAGAACCCCTACCACTCTCTTAGGATTTCCCTTTATCTCCCAGAGGGTAGGTAACTGTTTTTCCAACTGTCCCCAACCACCTCCTATTCTTAGAAACTTTTACCAACAACTTAAAAGATTTTCTTTCCATTCATTTGTTTCCCGCATTAACTTAGTAACCAAAGTAAAATAATATTTTTGTTTCATAAACAATACAATTGAGTCTTTCTTGCCAAAAATTAAAAAATAAGCAAATTGTCTTTAACTAGTTAATGCTCGTTAACTCTTAATGAGATTGTCACAAAATATTTTAATTATGGTTGAGAATATATATATATATATATAATTGAAAAAAAAAAGTGTAAATTGATCATAAAAATATTTAGTCATTTAGAAGTTTTTATAGTGCTTTTTTCTAGTGTGATTTCTAAAAAATTATTGAAATCACAAATTTGATGAATAACTCTGCACAGTCCAAATAGTAATAATTTTCAGATTACTAAATTGATATATACGTTCAATGAAACCAATTTAAATAACAACAATGAAAATATTTTCAAACAGATTCGAATACTAAAATCTCCAAAAATATCTCAAAATCTCAACTCGTAAAAAAGTGCATACCCCTCTCGACGCAATAAGCTTTCTTTCATGTTGTATTGTCGCGAATGTAGCGATAGACGAGCATTCAAAGGAGATATTGGCCATGCAAATCACGGAATTCTCGAAGTAAAGGCAAAGTAAGCCGTAAAGGAGAAGCAACCACACATTTCATTCATAAATTATGAAAATTCCGGTAAGATTTTAAGAAAATCTGGTTAAGGATTTTTGTAAATCTAGGTTATAGTTATCAAACTTCAATATTTTAGGTGCGCTAGAGGTTTTTATGGTGTTGAATCCATTTCCACCATCAAAAACATGATTCAAACACTGTTACTGCAAAATTTCTTAAAAAAAAAATTGCCCAAATTTCAACCAATTTTGGCGGTCCCGACAATTAATGTTTTCCATATTACATAGTTTTTGGATTTTGTAAATTGTATAAGTTATGGTAGTTTGAGATAAATTCAAAATTATTTAAATTTCATAGTGATTTCTTTTGAATAAATTCTCTTTCATGAATCATTTTTTTTTTTGAAAAATTTGCTTTGGTTTTAAATAAAAATAGAAATTTAAAAATAATAACGAAAATTTTTAAAATATATATTCTGTTCATAAATCACTATTTAAAAAAAATAGCAACAAAATTGGTTTGTTTTTAAATTAAATATTTTTTATAAATCATTTTTTCAAAAAAAATTATAAAAAATAAAAATTTAACCATAAAAGTTTATTAATATAAGTATGTATACCTCAAATATATAATTCAATAAATGCAACACTAAAGATAGCTTATTGAATGTCCAAAATTTCATTAATAACATCCAAATGTGAAAACATCATTCAAACACTCACATGTTATGGTTAGTGGCTTATTTTATGTTGTAGTTTATATTGATAGAAAGTTGCATACTATTTTCCTCTGAATTTCTATCATGAAATTACTTTTAATTATGTAATAAGATGTATTTTCACCATGCCCTTTTAATTATCTAATAAGATGTATTTTCACATTATAGTCAAATTAGGTTTTGATGAATGTACGATCATGGTAGCTTCTCATGAATATGATATTCGGAATAGATTGGAACTGTTGGACGATAGCTGGGGCAATTGGAAATTTGAAACACATGTTTTAATTTCGTGAATCCCAACGGTCCTTCGCTCACCTTTACGTAACCCAAGGTTTTTGGGCAAGGACCACAGTTATTGGCAGAGCTGGTAAAGACAGACTGTAGCGGTCTGAGCGGAGATGTTCTGCTAGGACGATGGAGAAATTGCGGGTTCCGCTAGAACAACAGTCCATTCTCTCCTGCAAATCCCAGAAATCGCCCTTCTGCTCTGGGAACGAGTCCTTTCAGCACCAGCACCCTTTCCTGGAGAAGGTTCTCTGTCCTGGATCATGAACATGTGGTCGATGTAGATGTAAACGCAACTGCAAGCACTTGTTTCAGCACCTCATCATTTAACAGAAGAGGTTCCATAAAACACATTGCGATGAGTTAAGGATCTTACCCAAAAACACTTGCAAATATATACATGCAAGACCTTTTATTTGGATTTTGTCTAATGGGATTTCTCTTACTTTTCCTTGATAGAATTTATCTTTTGAAATGCTCCCAATTTAGTTCTTGACTTCATATTGTACAGTACTGTAATAGAGTACATGGGTGAGCAAAGAAGTAACCGTGTTAATATTGGCATGATCGTCTGTAAGCCATTTATCTTTATAGAGTGAAACAGCTTACTAGTTAAAGAGATGTACGATAATCACCATTTTAGAAAATTTATGATAACATTTATCTCAGACCTTATTAGTTAAGGAGATGTAAAATAATCATTATTTTAGAAAATATATGATAATATAATCGCATAAGTGAGCAAAGAAGTAACCGTGTTAATATTGGCATGATCCTGCTTCAGCCATTTATCTTTAAAGAGTGAAAGAGCTTACCAGTTAGAGAGCATCATATTTCTTTTAGTTTACTGCATTGTTTTAACCTTTGCTATAGGCTAAGCATACATAACCATAGTCTATTTCATTTTTGTGGTTTTGGCCTCTTCCCCAGGCGATGAAGGCTTAAAATATAGAATATATTGTTTTCTTTCATTCATTTTTTAATTTATGTTCTTCCCAGCTCAATTAATGATAGCATTAGTTTATTAACCGTTAACATTTAACCTTTGCTATAGGCTAAGCATACATAACCATAGTCTAATTCATTTTTGTGGTTTTGGCCTCTTCCCGAGGCGATGAAGGCTTAAGAATAGAATATATTGTTTTCTTTCATTCATTTTTTAATTTATGTTCTTCCCCGCTCAATTAATGATAGCATTAGTTTATTAACCGTTAACTCTTAATGTTTGATTCACGCTTTTGATTCAAAATGCATGTATTATAATTTTTTTTACATTGCCTTTCAAACTTGACATCTGTATGTATGTGACACTTTTGGGCATTATCTCGCAAACACATGTGATCGTAATAAGTTTCATGACAGTATCATGTTCTACCGAGAGTGTATCTCGTTGTAGTTTCCTTTCTTTCACCTCCATCGCCAAGGGCAAAGTAAGGTAATAAACAATACATTCATCTAAGAACATGGTCATTTCATTAATGGGAATCTATTGTTGCTTCTCCTTCTCGAGGTAGTCAAAGAAGATAGGACAGTCATCTCCTTAGTTAGTGACAAAAACTATATAAACTCTTCTTTGCGGGTAAGGTGATTAAAACAGACATCTCGTTGTTGCAACATAGATAGATCCCTTCTTCCCGTGTGCGATGGATGCATGTTGATCCTTTGGGTGCAAGCTTTAACAACAAGAATTAATCTCAATTGGTCTCTTCATCTCGGTAATCTCATGACTGTTCATTTTTTCATCTATTCGTAATATCTTTTGCAATTTCAGTTTATCCGTGCCAGTCTATAAGTTTCTTTTTTAGCAAACTTACAAGCATAGGGACTTCTAACAATGTAGCCGGTTTATTCAAGGCAAGTTCCAGTGCGAATTATTGTTTAGATAATTCCTCTGGTTTTGTACAAATATGAACATTCAGAATACAAAATGTTTTTATACAAATCTAAACATACATAATAAGAATTCTTTTTCTGTTTTGTACAAATCTAAATATTTAAAAACAAAAAAAAGTTTTGAATTAAATGCTTTGCGTTCTTGAAGTGGGGGGCCTTTTATCTTTATTTGCGCAATCCTTGTGAGTTCACTTTTTCATTCTCTTGGTGGTCTTCTCTAAGTATGTTTTTGTATATTTTCTTTTGCAATTTCAGTTTGTTCTTGTCAGTCTATAAATTGTTTTTGGAAACTTACAGGAAGAGGGAATTTTAACAGTGTATCCTGTTACAACCGTGTGGGGAGTCTAAGTTTGCTGGCAAATTGCTAGCTAAAAGGGGTGGATGCAGATATTTTATGATTCTATTTGGCTATCTCTACTCAATCAAAGTTATTGAGAATTTCTCCATCACAGAAAATGGTAGAAAATGGTGGAATTTGTAGATGACAAACAAAAAAAAATCGTAGCTTTTTCCCCAATTCCTTTCCCACTGGTAGCATCCCCACTGGTTTCAAGCGGTGAAAACACCAACAATGTCGGTTGTTTTGGCACAAATCAATTCCAAAAGCACTAGTAACATTCAAGTCAGGAGTCGCAACACTAGTTTAACATCCTTGAGTTGCAAATATAATTCCTTTTTGAAAGCCAGTACTTATTCCAAAATGACCCTACTTTTGTGCTCTGTTGATGGTCGGATTACTCTTTTCTATATATGTTTTATTTCCCTTTTCTGTTAGTGTTGACTCTGTTGATGGTGCACCTTCTTCGAGTGGATCAACCCAGTAAGCCAGTGAAGCCCAATCCAACCCTACTTCCTTTTTCAATTACCGCATAAGCTACCTTTTTCAATGGAAACTTCTGATACCATGTTGAAATTATTGAACGAAATCAATAACAAAGGGATGCACCTCCTTAACATGAATAACACAAACAATTGCGGAAATTAACGATCACAGGAGAGGAACATCCATTTCAAATTTATTCAACTCTTCTTTGAGTTTCTATTTTTCTCCCCCCCTCTCATAATGAAAATTACAATGCTTATATCAAAATGGCCGAAGCCTGTAAAAACCTAATCTATTAAATTCTACTTCAATGCCTGAACGGATGTTCAACAAAATTTGTCCTTGGGCCGTCAACAGACCCATTTCTACATTTAATCGACACGGAGACTGTATTCTGAATTACACAGGAAAACAGGTAAAAGCGCATTCAAAACACAACCTAGCAGATCCCAAATCTTATGCAATATGGTTCTGATCCATATCGCATCTCCGTAGATCAATGATTTTAAATTTTAACTCATGGCGTTATCTAATAAACTTTGCGGGCTACGATATGCGATAGTAACGTGGGACTTAGCGCATCGCGCCCAAAATAACTTAACTTGCGGCGGTCCAGTGGTAAACTTAAAACTTTGCGCATGTGATATGTGATATGATATCGCATCGCAAATCAAATAACATGGCTTGTAGCTGCGGAAAAGGTAAGTGGTAAAACTTATGACATGCGAAATGCGCTGCGCTCCTGAGCTTGACACGTGCTCCCTCTTGTGATCGCATTGCAAACAAAATAGAATAACTTGTGGGTGGTATAAAGTTTAAAACTTAAAACTTGTAGCTTGCGCTCTCCGGGTGGCTTAAAAGGTAAGTGGTAAATCTTGCGAAATGCGATGAGGTTGTGGGTCCTACCAATATTGCATCATTGGAGAAATAACATAGCATACGGGCTTAAGAGTTAAACGATAAAAGTTGCGATATGTGGTATGCGAGTGGTAAAGGTTGGTAAGTGTGGTAAATGAAAAACATGGGAAACTAACGCAAAAAAAGGTTTAGTCCATGCGGTAAAGGTAAGGTGGGTCCCACCAATATCGCATCGGCGGGGAAATAACTTAACAAAGGAAAGGCTTATAGGTTAAAACATAAAAGTTTTGAAATGTGTTGCAGGAAAAAAGGTAAGTCAATGCGGTGGTTGAAGAAATAAATGCAGAGTATGACTTTGTACTATGTTTTTCTGTGTTGCGTGGATTGTGTGAAAACGCCTCAAATCCTTTGGATCTGCTGTTGTCATTTTCTGCTAAAAAATGATGAAGTGTGGGATGCGCCACTGCTTATTCATGGTGGTGGTTGGGAGTAAAATTCCAACAATCCCCCTTAATCAAAACTTCTTCCATCGGTCATTTCCATCTGTTTTCTAAGATAATCAAAACTCTTCTGTGCTAATGGATTTGTGAGGATATCAGCAAAATATTCCTCCATCCTGCAGTGCTGCAAAACAATCTCACCATTGTTAACCAATTTTCTTATAAAATGATATTTTGCATAAATATGCTTTATTCTCTTATGGAAAACAAAATTCTTTGATAATGCTATTGCTGAGCTATTATCACAATAAATTGTGGTTCACTTGTCTTGCTCATGACATAAATCTCTCAGCATCATTCTCATCCATACTGCTTGGCATGCTTCTCCTGTTGCTGCTCTGCGTAGGGGTCGAGTTCGTCCTCCATTGAGGCCCCATTCTGACTCTGCTTCTAGTTCATTAGGTTCCCCTTCTGGTTCTATCCCCAGTTCTCCTCCCGTCACCTTCACCATGTCTGGTTCAAGACCTAACGTTGGTGGTAGCCCCGACCCTAATGTTGGGAATACTACTAGTGGGACTGCAACAGGAACTATTGTGGTTGCTCCCTTGCTCCCTTATATGGAAGGCCTTAGTCTTCCTAATTTTAACCAATTGATTAATGACCCTATACACCATCATCCTTGTTGGACTGCTATGCTAACCAAGCTCCCTTCCGACATTCCCAAGTTTGAAGGTCTTGCTGAAGAAGATACTACAAACCATGTTCGATCCTTCCACATGTGGTGTTCATCTAACTCCATCACCGATGACTCTGTCCATCTTCAGTTGTTCTAGCATACGCTTACCATAGAAGATTCTAAGTGGTATGTCGACCAAGCCTCCTCCTCTCATACTAATTTTACGATTCTTTCCAGGGATTTTCTATCTTACTTCCAGCTTCCCCTTCGTTGGGAAACTGATACCGAATTTTTGACCTATTTCTGTCAATTGTCTGCGACCCTCCTATCCATTCATGTCCAATAATGGCAGAGAATAAAGAGCCTATGTAGAGCCCCTACCTTCGAAGACCGTCTCCACATAGACTGTTTCTAAGATCCCTTTTTCCTGCTATTGTCAAATATGTCGCATCTCATTTCCCTCAAACCGAAGAAGTCGTTGTCCAAATTGCATTTAAATATGACCTGATCTACGGACATTCTGGTTATGTTTATACTGTCCTATATTATCTCCCTAGATATTGTGCTGCCAACGCACTAGGGGCATCTCATGTCGTCGACGTGATTGTTGGAGCCCTTTCTCATCTGTACACTCATCCTTCCATGCGTTATGGTTTCCCTCAGGGAGGGGCCAGCTCCTCCAGCACTTTACCCCCTCCTGGTAGCATGTATCCAAGATACGACATGCCTCTTCCTTTTTCCCAACCTGTTTACCACAATGTTTCCCAACCTCCTTATTATCTGTATCCACAACCTGGTGCTCCAGCTCCTCCAGCATTAGCACCTCAGCCTGCCTTGCCTTCTCAACCCCCGCAATAGTAGCCATCACCCCCCAGGTTCAGGCGTATGCACATCAGGGCATGACTAATCCTCCTAATTCCAAAAAGAAGAGGAAAGGAAACCAAAACCAATCTGCCCTAGGTAATTCAAGACCTAATCCCCAAGGGAATGAACCTAACACCGCTAACCAGCAATAGGGCACTCAGCCCAAGCAGGATAGGCATGTTCGCACGAATAAACCTTGTTCTTGTTGTGGTTTCTATGGTCACTACACCCACGATCGTCCTCTTTTACCTCAAATGTGGCAGATGTGGGAAGCTTAAGAAACATCCCAAGTACTGCAAGCTTCCCCCCCGGTTCCTCCTAATGGTGCACCTATCCAACCGACTATGTTTACCAATCCTTTCCCCCAACAAGGATTCGTGTCTACCCAACCCCCTAAAAGTCAGGAGGCCACTCAACCTCCTCCATCTGGTACCTATGATTACCATATTATCATGATGAACTCTGAACAACCCATTACCATTGACCTCAACCTTCAGAATCGGTCTAGTTAGTACAATAAGCCTTTGGCTATGTCTACCCCCAAGCCCCCTTCTTCTGGTCCCACAAAGCCTCTTTCGACACCCAATGGTCCTTTACAGATCCCTCAACCTAAGGCAGAGGTTCTAATCAAGAAATCAAGTGATATGTTAAAAAATGAAATTGCTCAAAATAGGCCCGAACCTGAGAGACCAGAAAGGTCTCGTCGTTGCGATTCCAGTGTCGTGAACAGTTCCAAAAACTGATGTCGTATGAGGAAGATATCATGTTCTATCTATTTTCCCAAACATCAAAATTTTGTCGCTAGATGCCTGGTTAGCATGCAGGTACAGTCAGCTGGTATATACTTGAAATATTTCATTTTTACTCAGCCAACAGGATCATGCCACGTGGCTTAATATTAGCTTTTGGATGTTGGTGGTACAGAGGAATTTAGACTGTTGATGAGTTTTTGGTTGGCCAATGGTTGAGCGACACTTGGCAAGCTCGCAAGCTGCCACATGTCCTCAGCATGGTATAGTATAATTTATTTTGAGTTGATAGGAATCGAGCCCTGGACCTGTTTTCCACCAAGCCCGCGTGCTACCACCCACGCTACATGAAAGTTCTTAACCATATACACTGTGAAGCTAACTTTATGGTTTGAATGTTTTATATTTGTGGGTCATGGAGGCCAGCCTGAAGGACCATCCCACCCCCTCTCATGTGGCCTTGTGCCCAAAACTATGGCCTCCACTCCAACCGGTGGCTATAGAACCATAACATCAATGGCATCGATCACATGCTATAACCATAACCACATCATAAATGTTAAATTGGCGGCAACATGAAAGAAAACATAGCGGGTTTATTGGTGAACACATGGCGGGGGTTAAGTTGTAAGTTACGACAGTAACATCAACTGTAACCACCGGTAGAAAGAGGTAAGGTATTCACATGCAGGATTTTGGCTATCAATGTCGTGGGTTGTGGAACATTTACACAACTCCAGATTCCAAACCTTTCGGTGAAGTTTCAAATAGTTAGTTGTGGAGGTCACGGTGAGATCGATATCTGAACACCCCACTTTGTAAACTTTAGCGTTATCCTAAACCGTTCGACTATTTTGTAGTGCGCCCCTAAATTTTATGGTTTTCCATCAATTAACTTATTTTAACTTCCTATCTCCACATTTAGTGGAGCTTTTCTAGCTGTCATTGGGGAAAATGCATGGGGAGGTCAATTTTTAACCAATTTTGGTGAAACAAGATTCTACCTCGATTAATTTGAGCATTTTGGAGCCATTGGTGTAGAGAAAACAACCATTAGAGGCCTATAAACATATGTAATTTACAATTTTGAGCATAATGACAGAGAGGGACAAGGTATTGGGAGTTGGACCAACAGATGTAGCCCAGAAGGGGTGAACTGCTTCATCATGCCTACTATGTAAAACTTATGTGTGAATGTTTTTCTCTGTTATGCACTCTTGTTCAGTGTTTTCAAGGTTTATTTACATGCTTAAAGTTCACTAATTCATCTAAATTTCATGGTTAAAACTCTCATTCCTTAAGAAAACTTATGGAGACAATTTGTACATGTTTATTTGTCTAAATGGACACTTAGCACAATAGAAATAATACACTCCTTTCAGATCTGGTTGGTATCCGAGCTAGAGATTTATCTCTAGTGTTTTTTATGTGCAAGGATTTGTTAACTTTTTGCAAGGGTTTTCGTGCTTAATGGGCTCAAGCTTAAGAGAGGAGAAGGAAAATTGGTTGAAGCAAGAGGTTCTCAAAGTAAGCCACAACAAAGGAGGGAAATGTTGCCACACTCTCCAACACCAATCTCACCTACAAAATGTTGTGAAACTAGCTCCAAAACGAGAAGAAAAGAGATATAACGCTTTAGAAATAAGCCACTTCGAGGGGGAAACCTCCAATACATTACATGGATGAACAATTCTTGGATGATACAAATGAAAAAACCTCCTTTCTATATATAGGAGTCCATGGGGCCACAATGTAATCCTAGTGGGGCCACAATGTAACCCTAGCCGACCTAGCAATAATAATGTAAGGGAACAATAATAACAATATGGGGGTTACAGGGGTACAACAATAACAATAAGGGTGGCTACACTAATATAATAAGGGACTACACTATTAATATAGTGACTTAACATGCTCCTCTCCTTCAAACAAGTGTTGTCCTCAACGCTTGATTACTTCTCGATGCTTCTGTGTAAAATTCTCATACTCCCATGTGGAATATTCTACAGGAAAGTTCTTCCACTTCCCGCGATACTCTGAAATTGATCGTACTTGTCGAGTTATTTTTTCTGTGACTGCTTCATAACTTGTTTCGATGTGATTTTGATCTTCTTGATGTTTCATTAGATTCTTCACCAAAGTTAGGTTATCCTTTGAGAGTTGGAGAACTTGTTCTTAATGTTAGATGTGATCTTCCACTAATTTATCATCCATTTAGCTATTATTTGATCCTTCAAACCATCCAAATTAGCCTCCATTTCTTCTTTTAAACCATCTATGTCATCTTCAGTTGCTCTTCGTAAGATCGAACATTGTTTCGCTTGGTACTGTAATTTTGATATCTCATACTACAATTCTTCCTCTTCATGCATAGTATAGCTTTTTGAGGGCTTAATGGGTATGGAATTATTTTTTGGAGGCATTACAGAACACAATTCTGATAAAAATTCTAAAATATTCCCTTGGAATCACTTTAAACTACTTTTAAAACAAACGTTATGTAATTTTAAAAACCAAATACACACTTTTTTCTTGATTTTGAGGAGCTCAATATTGAAATTGAATTATATATGTGATTGTGGCTCTTCAATGTCTACAATTTTTCACTGAGGTATCCCTCTGAATCCTCTTTCGAATGCTATAGGGCTGACCTTATTTGGATTCTTCAAGACAAAGTTATGTCCAATCTCCCACAATGACCCAATTTTGGACTGGTTCAATAAAGCGAACTTGTACGACTTGCCATGTCTCACTGTTTCCTCCTTTGGCTCTGAAATTGATAGACTGAAAACTATAGTTTGTGTACTTGTGGCCACTTTTTACAGCATTCCAATTCGATGCTCAGAGAGAGAGCTATGAAGATTTTCCCACGATCACCTCTTTGAGATGAAATTTAGAAGCCTAAAAAAGCCCTAAATTCCACAGATCATATCTCCGAAAATATTGCGAACCAATATCTGAAATTTTGCACTAATGTTCCTTAGGATTTCAATTTTTCACTCTAAAAATTTTATCTTCTGAAACTTCGTACAAAAAACGTTATTACGAAAATACCACAATGACTTGTTTAGGTTAAATTCAGGAGCCTGCAAAATCACCTAACTTGTATAGATCATATCTCCGAAAATATTATGAACCAAGCTCTAAAATTTTGAACAATGTTCCTCAGGATTTTGGCTTCGCACCCTAAAAATTTCAACTTATGAAACTTTGTATAAAAAAATTTATAGCGAACATGCCACGATGACCTATTTGGAGTACAGAAACACTAGAATCTCAAAGCTATGATACCAAATGTTGTGAAACTAGCTCCAAAAGGAGAAGAAAAGGGATATCAATGCCTTAGAAATAAGACACTTTGAGGGGGAAACCTCCAATACATTACATGAATGAACAATTCTTGGATGATACAAATGACAAAACCTCCTTTCTATATATAGGAGTCCATGGGGCCACAATGTAATCCTAGTGGGGCCACAATGTAACCCTGGCTGACCTAGCAATAATAATGTAAGGGCACAATAATAACAATAAGGGCGGCTACACTAATATAATAAGGGAATACACTATTAATATAGGGACTTAACACAAAAGAAGCAGAAGCAACATCAAGCATGTCTCTAGGAGAATGAGAAATCCATGAAGAGATGGATCCCAAAGAAGAAGAAAGAGTGTATAGAATAGCATTTATTGACTTAACTGAAATGGTGAGAGTCCTTTATTAAGAAAGGAATGATAAACTAGAAGAGGAAAGGTCCAAACTTCACAAGGAAGGACAAGAATCATTAAGAGGTCATAATGATGAAGATAAATCCAAGAAGGGCAATGGAGGAAATGGAGACAGTGGAAAGTCTCCATCATCACCCTCATCTCCATCTTCATCATCCTCTACTTCATCTTCAGTACATCAGCCATACATGTCAAAGAACATGGGTAAAATTCCTTTTCTAAAACTTGATGTTAAACTTGAATTTCCAATGTTTGATGGTGAAGTTAATGTAGAAAAGCTAGATAATTGGATTAGGCAATTGGAGGTTTATTTGTGAATCCAAAATTTTCATGATGATGATATCAAAATCCAACTAGCTTTGTTGAGAATGGAAGGTGCATCACTTGTTTGGTGGGAATCCAAAACAAAGGAGGAGATCAAGAAATATGGTAAGATCATTTTATCATGGATTGATTTCATTCCTATAATAAAACAACAGTTTTATCCATTAGCTCACATGCAGAAATCCATAATGGACTCGAACAATTTTAAACAATTGAAAGGACAAAATGTACAAGTGTATACTCAATAATTTAGGATAAGAGCTCTTTTATTAGGAGTATTTTTGCATAACCAAGACACTTTGCTCAAGTATATAGGAGGCTTACACACTTACCTAAGACATACTATTCTCATGTTTAACCCTACAAGCCTAGATGAAGTTTGTCTTCAAGCCACACATTTAGAGGAAAGGGGAAAAAAAACTTAGATGGGAATGACGAGAATGAGTTTAAAGGTAATTGGAAGAAAAAGATAAATGCAAATACCAGAAAAGAGAAGGGAAAATTAGTTTGTAAACACTGTTCTAAAACTAGCCATGATGAAGACCATTGTTGGAAACTTCATCTAGAGTTGAAACCAGAAATTTTAAAGGCCAAAGAGAAAGGCAAGGAGAAAGGAAAAACTGTTGCAATAGATGAACAAGACCTAGGGTCAGCTTTAGGAGATGAAACAAAAATCATAGCTATGGGACTAAAGAACTTGAAAGAGAAAGAGATTGAAAATAACCCCAGTTCTAGTATATGTAACTGTCACATAGAAGATCCAAGTGAAGAAAACATAATTGAATTGTTTCAAGTGAGGGTAATTTCCAAACATACCAAGGTTGACACATTGTTTAACAATGGCACAAGAAAATTTTATCTCTGAAGACTTGGTCAAGAAAATTAATCTTGGGACCATTCCAAATCTGAAACCATATCAACTCAGTTGGATTTGTAAGGCTGCAAATTTATAGGTTTCAAATAAGTGCATGTTGCATTTTTTAATAATTGCACATTTCATTGACACAGTTGATATAGATGTTGTTCTGCTTGATATAACAGGTATGGTGTTGGGCAGTCCTTACTTTTATGACAGGAAAGCAATCTTTCATCACCATGAGAACAAATACCATTTATTCAAATATGGAAATGAGTATATTGTGAGAGCTCATTGCAAAAAACTAGACACTTCTTTAGTTAATGCAAGGCATATGAAGAGGCTCGTCAATGCAAGCCAAAACTTGACATTGATGATGATTAAACAAAGAGAAGTTTTACATAATCCTTTTCAAACAAATGCTGATATATGTAATGATTTGTTTAAGTTTTAAATCAGGTTTCCTTTGAAAGAATATGACAAGCAGTTGCAGTAGTTGATATTGGTGTTGAATGGTGCTGAAAACAAAGTGTCAGTGCAAGAAGTTGCAAAGGTCCAAGAGAGGGAAAATTCATTTGACAAAGAAGGCATGTGATTCAGAAATTTTCATTGCTGGTTTCAGAAAGGCATGGTACAATGGTGAAGAAACTTGTTCAGGAATCGACACAAGTTCAAGGAAAATTTAGGAAAAAATTTCCATAAGGATAGGATGCAAGGTGAGAGTAATTCCAAGTTTCCTTTGATTATAGACCCATGTAGAAACTAGATTTTTACTACAAATTTAGATTGTTGTTCTGAAATTTCAGTAAATATGAAGCATGACTATGTCAAAGTTAGCAATGGTTGGTTGACGGAATCAAGGAAAATTTGTTGTTTTATGAAAAGCTCCAATTAATGAAATTAGAGAAATTTTAGTGGATAAATATGGGAAGGGTGGGGACAGAGTCTCCTCATATTCATGTTCAGTAATCCAAAGAGATTCTGGGTTCCAAAAGCTTCCCAATGGGGAGGTGTCATTAGGAGATCAAGCGATATGCTAAAAAATGAAATTGCTCGAAACAGGTATGAACCTGAGCGACCAGAAAGGTCTTGTCGTTGTGATTCTAGCGCCGTGAACGGTTCGAAAAAATGATGTCATATGAGGAAGATATCACATTATGTCTATTTTCTGAAACAACAAAATTTTGTGACTGGATGCCTAGTCAGCATGTAGGTACAGTCAGCAGGTATATGCTTGGAATATTCAATTTTTACTCATCCAATAGGATCGTGCCACGTGGCTAAATATGGGTCATTGGATGTTGGTGGTACGAAGGAATTTGAACCGTTGATGAGTTTTCGGTTGGCCAATGGTTGAGCGACACATGGAAAGCTTGTAGGTTGCCACATGTCCTTAGGATGGTATAGTAAAATTTATTTGGAGTCGAAGGGAATCAACCCCCGGACCTACTCCCTTGCCTCTTGGTACGAAGGAATTTGAACTATTGATGATTTTTTGGTTGGCCAATATTTTGAGTGACACGTGGCAAGCTCACAGGCTACCACATGTCCTCAGGATGGTATAGTAGAATTTATTTGGAGTCAACAGGAATCGACCTCGGGGGATATTTTCCACCAAGCCCACATGCTACTGCCCACGCTACATGAAATTTCTTAACCATATACGATGTGAAGTTAACTTTATGGTTTGAATTTTTATATTCAAGGGTTGGGGAGGCCAGACCCTAAAGGCTATTCCACCCTCTCATGTGGCCTTTCACCCAGAACCATGGCCTCTGTTGGGTGTAGGAATTACACATAAGTAAACTCCTCAACACTTAATTAACAACCCGGGGGATTCGTAAACTTAGATACGAAGCACAGGCAATGCCAGAGATGGTATTAATCTCTCACCATCTTATTATGCTTAACTATTAAGAGTGTGTTTCTCTTCAGCAGAGGTACTTTAGTAGTCTCGTTAGATGGGCCCTTAAATCTACTTCCTAAGAGATTTCCTTCTTACATTTATCTGTCCTGCACTAGTGTAGAAAAATATTTTTTTGTAGAAAGTATAAGCTGTGTCTTTACTGAAGGTATTTCTACTTCATGCAAGGGCTTGAACTGTTTAAGGTTCAGAGCACTCAAATCCTGTGACAAGAAACTAGTTCTTACACCGAATCAGAGCTTCCTGCACTTAGCTTTTGATTCTTGAAATGATAGTTTAATTGTCGCAAGTGTTACTTTGCTATAAAACAATATTGCATATATGAAAAGTAAATGTCTATAAATTTAATGAAGTGCAGAAATAAAGAAACATAAAAATATATCCTGTCATAATCATTCAATGAAAGAAAGTTGCGAAAAGTAAATAAAGGCTTGCTGTAACACACCAACGTGCACTGGTGTAGGCGTATATTTCCTACTTGGACTAGGTGGGAAAGCCAATCAACCAAAATTATAGAAAAGAAATGTCACATCAACGTGCACTGGTGCAGGATGATTTCTCCTGCTTGGACTAGGCGGAGAAATCCAATCCGAAATCATTGCAAGAAAGTAAATTGTAGGAAAATAAATTCTATTTTCTTCATGCAACAGATCCATTTCACATAGAAAGGAATTTATGTGCTAAAAGCTAAATCACACTTTGACAATAAAACATAAATTACAGAAAGAAGAGAATGGGATAAATGTGCTGGGTTGGCTGGGCCCTAGCCAACCAGCGTGTTTCCCTCTTAATCAAAAATGCTACTCAGCACTTAATTTAATTAATCAACAAAACCATAAAACATGATTCATGAAGCCGAGTAAAAATTCCTTTTTATTACATCATTGAGGAAAATACATGCATGGATACATGTTGAGCCTAGATATGGGTGATAACAAAATAACCTGCTATCGCCTCTCTGTTCTTCTCTATTCCCCCAAAAAATTTCGCTCCTATGTCTTATTTACAAACTACATTATATCGATCTGTTGGCTGAAGGCTGAAACAGATCGTTCAACTGCTACATAACAAAATGCAGAATTTAAATTGTTTGGTCTTCAAAATAAAACGATTTTGCAAAATTTGTTGTAACCAATCTTTAGCTTCCACCCTTCGTGGATCTAATCTTTGGTTGCCTTCGGATTACATGCTGTCATGGCATAAACTTCTTGAGTCAAGGCGGTGATCGAGAGGGTTCGGATTTGCTGTGAAGATCTGCTATGCTGGGCATGGTACTGGATCTGATCCTGCACTAGGATCAACAATCACGATAAGCATTCTAACCACCAAACAGCATTAGAGATGTCAATAAGTTACAAAGAATAATTTAAAAGTAAGAAATCATGTAATAAATATTTAATAAATGCTAAATCGAATTAAAATATGAATAATAAGGGTTTGTGCAAAATATGTCACCATGCTTGGACTGGTGCAGGATGAGGATGCATAAAGGAGGTGAAACAGGGGTAAATGGTTATGGTTTAGGAAGGGAAAAGTAGTAAAAAGAGAGAAAATTAGGGGGCCAACATCCTCCCATCCCTAAGATGTTGTGTTTCCTCATACAACTCTTTACCTCTGCAAAAAACTTCAAAATTTTGAGCGTTCCAACTCACTCCTGCTCTGGCATACTATCATCAGTCTGCAGTGTTTCATACTTCATGTTTTTGCTGCTCTTCAATTTATTTGTCACCTTTTTAAGCCGTCTGAAACATTTTGAAGCACGGTACTTCCATACCCTGACTTCTCCTTTCTTCTTTTGGATCACCGCCGTGAACTCTTCCTTATTCTCTTCTTTTTATTCTTGTGTTTTGGCTACGAGCTGCTCTAAATTCTGTACTTGAAGCTCAAGCTCAAGTATCTGAGTATCAGAAGCTACCGAATCTTTTTCCTTATCTATCTCAAAAGGGGCTCTATTTTCTTCAGGGACCTCAGTATCCCTTGGATTTTCAGTAAACACTTCTTATTTTTCCAGTTCTTTTTCTTCTTCTAACTCTTCCAGCTCTTCTTCTTCTACTTCCACTTCTTTCGGCTCTTCTTCGTCTTCCAACTCTTCAGGTTCTTCTTATCCTTCTACTTCTTCCAGTTCTTCTTCGTCTTCTAACTCTTCCAACTCTTCTTCTTCCTGTGCTGGTTGTTTTTCTTCTTGTTCCGGTTCTTCCTTTTCCTGTGCCGATTCTTCCCTTTCCTGTGCCAATTATTTTTGTTCTGGTTCATCTTCTTGCACTGGTGCAGGAGGGGACTCAACGTCTTGTGGAGACTGTGGTTCTACACCCGCACCAGGTTCATCATCCTTCTTCCGGCTCTATTTCAGGAAATCGGCCAACAGTATATCATCTTTGACCTATACATATTTTTCTGCGTTTGCAAGGACTGACTGCAAATCGTCTTCCTCAGGGGTCTCTTCATTTACTGGTGGAGATTTTTCAATAGGTATACCTATTTTCTTCTATTTCTTTGGAGAGGGAACCATTTTTTCTGCTGATTTCCCGATTCGTTTCCTTCTTGCACTAGTGCAAGAAGGAATTTTCTTCGCACTCTTACTGGGTCCTTTGCTAGTACTGATGGGGTTCTCTGTTTTCTTTAGCTTTTCCAACAACATCTCCCAGGTCATGTTTTTAGTCTGCAACTTATTCTGGACCAAGATTTTGATCAGGCCGCGATGATACAATTTCTTATCGACCTGGTCCGCCTGTGTTCCCTATACACCCTTAGCCATCTTCTCTAAACTCTTAAGAAAAAAGTAAGTGAAATCCATCCTTCATCAAACGTGTCGGCCAGGTTCAAAGTGTTGCAGCATCCTGAAATGATACACAAAGGTGAGGGAGTACCTCCTCTCACAAGTCACGAATTTCTAAAGAATAAAAAGGAGGTCCCTCCACTATCCCAGCAGGGTGCTACGCATAACTCCTTTCTTCCAGTTTACGTTCATTTATTTATCAACAACAAAATGCTGCCAGCGCTTCCTCTCAAGCTTTTGATTTTTAAAGTACTACACACCAGTGTTCTGTAAGCCCGTCGCTGCTACTATCGATTTCTCCGTGACTTTAAATCTCACGGGTCCAATCTTTACACGACTATTTTTAAAACTCTATGCGAATTGTAGGGCCACCTCCCTGTTGTGCCCATTAAATTTTTGCAAGAATGGAAGAAAGCCTGAGTCTCGCAATAGTGCAAGACTATTACAGAACTCAGCGGTCTGATCTACCTTGCTGAGGGACGATGGTTCACAATGAACAGGCAGAATTGCTGCTAAAAATTATGAATAGTCCAACAAAAGCTGCATGAAACACCGAAAAATTGAGCTTTTTATAAATAGGGATCCAACTATCTTCCAATCCCTTCTGTCTCATCACTAATTCCTTCCACCGAAATAGCCGTAGCTGCATGGCATCTTTGAATCATGCCAGATAGGTACTGGTGGCAGCGGTTTTAATAGCTAGGTAAGGGAATGATATAAGTGAAAGGACATTAAGGTTATGGTGGAATAAGGAGTAATTATTTCTAAGCAACGGTTAAATATTCATACATTCCTTCATAATTCAAAAAAATCTTTAGCATTCATTAAAAATAATTATGACTCTTAACTCTTAAAAAAACTTTGTATTTTGAAAATATTTCTCCTAGTTGATATAATAGCATAGGTACTTATTACTAAATGAAATAATTTCTTATAAATTCTATGATGACCACCTTCCTATGGCGTACACTTCTAAAAAGAAGAAATATTATGCTTCAGATGAGGTGCATGCTTGCACTGTTCTGCTTACACTGCTTGACTAAGTTGTTCTGTTGATATCTGTTTACATTGTTATATAGGACAACATGCTTGCACTGGTGCAAGAATAATATCTAAAAAAATAGAATTTAAATAAAATATAGGCTGAACTTCTGATAGTTTCCTCAATTCTAGAATTTTGCTTCACCCTTTCTTGATGCTTCAACGCATATCCTTTTACTTTGCGTATAAAATTCTGCAATGAATTCACGAGGGAACAAAGAAGTGGGAAAGGGGATTTTTTAGAATGGGAAGGAATTTCATTACATGGATTCCAGGAATAGTGCCATAGAGGGATAAACAGAAGTGGGATAGGGAAAAAATTTAGGGGTAAGTGGGAATTTTTACGAAGCGGATAGGTAAATTAAGAAGAATGTGGGAAGGTAAATTATATTGGGATTTCAAGAAGAAAACTGAGGGATCATTACGAAATGGGATATGAAGAAAGGAATAAATTTTTTTGGAAGGTCTACCTGCACTGGTGCAAGAAAAATAACTGCAGCGAGAATTAAGCATTACTTGAAAATAAAACATATCCATGCTAATTAGCCCAATTGTATAAAGGTTGGCTCTGCTGAACCTTCTTTTACTTCGGTGGTTACTAGCATATCTAAAGATCAAGCAACATTCTCTTTTTATTACAAATTTTTTATCTTCCCGCCAGCAGGCTGGTTTTCAAGTTGACCCTTCTGCAATCATGTCAATGAATTAATTTTCACAATTACAGGAAATTATTTTTTTCTTTAATTTTTTTATTTTTTTATTAAATTTATTTTTTCTTTGAGAAGAAGAAGAGTTCATGTTTTCAAAATGTTGGTTTTACTGTTTACCACTACAGTCCCAAATTGTTGTTGGAATTGTTCTGTAAAATATTTCTTGGCAAGCGGTTGAAAATACTTCTTTAATCTATGGCTATTTACCAAGAATACTTAATCTTGTCCATCAATAGTTTTGACTTCTACTGCTCCATTCACAAATACTCGGATCACTTCATAAGGTCCCATCCAACGTCTATGGAATTTTCCTTTAAAAATTTTAAATCTAGAATCATAAAGGAGTACCCAATCACCTGGTCAGAACTGCATTTTCTGAATAATCTTGTCATGCCACCTTTTCCGTTGCTGCTAAATTAGAATGTTCTTCTAAACAAAATCTCTGTGAAATTCATCGAACTCATTTAACTGAAGAAGACGTTGTTGTTGTGCCTTGGAGAGATCTAATCATAACTGAACTGTAGTTCTGAAGGTTTTGATCTGGAACTCAATCTGTAACAGAACCTGTTTGCCATATACTAGCTCATATGGTGTATGTCCCATGCTATTTCTCCAAGTGGTTCTGTATGCCCACAAAGATTCTGGTAATATTTCAGCCCAGTCTTTCTGATGCATATTAACTGTCTTTGTAAGAATGGAGTCGATCACTTTGTTTGTAGATTCCACCTGGCCATTTCCTTGTGGGTGATACAACGTGGATTTCCTGTGTTGGATCTTGTATTGCTCCATCACACCCTGTACCATATTAGAAGTAAACGGCAAACCATTGTCAGAAACAATTTCTCTAGGCACACCAAATCTAGTAAATATTTCATAAAAAAGAAAATCAACAACAACGTTTTTTGTAGCAAAAGAAATAGCTTTAGCCTCTACCCATTTTGTAATGAAATATGTACAAACCAAAATATGTTTTTTACTTAAATATGTTGGATTTATTGGCCCTATAAAATACATAGCCCATTTTTCGAAAGGCTGAATCATAACTTGGGGGCATAAAATAATTTCATTGGTTTGGTTAGGCTGGCCCATTCATTGACATCTATCACATCGCCTGACATACTTCTTGGCATCCTTAAACAAGGAAGGCCAAAAGTAACCAGCACGTAATACTTTATATGTAGTATGCTTATCAACGAAGTGGCCTCCACATGGTTCATCATAAGAAGATTTCAATATGTCAAACACTTCCTCCTCTCTTACACATCTACAGATAATCAGATCTAGACTAGTGTTTACAAATACTTCATATCCTGCAATATAGTGTCTGAACTTATTAATTACAAAAATCACAGCTAAAAACTCCTTCTCTGTAACTGTATAGTTCAATTCAGTGGAAGAAATTTTTTAAATAATATAATAAATAACATAGGATTCCTTATCTTCCTCTTGTACTAAAGCTGTGAAATAGCCAAATCTAAAGCATCAGAGGAAATGTGAAAAGACAGGGACCAGTTTGGACCTCGCAAAACTGGTGCTTGTACCAACTTTTCCTTCAATGTTTCAAAAGACTGTTGGCAAGCCGTGGACCAAGAAAATTCACTATCCTTAGCTAAAAGTTGGAAAAGAGGAGCAGCTATCTTTGAAAAAATTTCAATGAATCTTCTATAGTAACCACCATGTCCTAAAAAACCTCTTACTTCCCTTTGATTTTTGGGTGCAGGAAGATGCAAAATCATTTCAATCTTTGCCAGATCAACCTGGATACCTTTCTCAGAAATCAAATGGCCAAGCACCACTCCCGCTTTGCACATTGTTCTACATTTCCTATTACTCAAAGAAATATGGGCTTCCTGACAACGAAGAAGTACTTTCTCAAAATTTTTAAGAGCTTCCTGAAAAGACATCAATATAAATTTCTAAAAATTCTAGATCAGCAAATATAGCTAGGACTTCCCTTTTAAAGGTAGCCGAGGCATTACATAAACCAAAGGGAAGCACTTTGTAATAAAATGTCCCCCATGGAAATGTAAAAGTAGTTTTATCCTGATCTTCAGGTGCAATTTGTATTTGGTTATAACCACTGAAGCCATCTAAAAAGGAGAAATATTTCTTTCCTGCAAGGGTATCAAGCACCTGATTAGTGAAAGGGAGAGAGAAGTAATATTTAAGAGTGGCTTTATTCAATTCTCGATAATCAATATAAATACGCCATATTCCATCTTTCTTAAGCACTAGTACTAATGGAGAGACCCACTAACTGTCAGAAATAGGATAAATAAAACTAGCATCTAAGAGTTTCTATACTTCCTCTTTCACAATGTCTCTTAGAGCTGGATTCATTCACCTTTGAGGTTGTCCAACAGGTCGGGTTCCTTCATGAATATAGATGTGATGTGTACAAGTTTCAGGAGGGATACCCTTCATATCTTCGTAACCCCAAGAAAAGGCACTAAGATGGTTTTGCAACAAATTCACAAGCTGCTCTTGCTGAGATGAGTCCAAATCTGAACTAATATGCAAGTATTTACCAAGGCTAATCTCAAAAAGAGTGGTAGCAAGCTTGGGAGTACTTAAGGGAGTGGTCAAATGCAATGGTAAAGAAGAATGAGAATCGTGATTTTCTTGAAAATGTAGGCTAAAAATTTCGCTCAAAGGCTCATAATTAGGCATAATGTCCAGATTATTTAGGAAATCTTGAATCTCATATTATTGTGAAGGACCAGTATAATGATGAATAAGGGAAATAGACTTAGTCTCTTCATCACTGCTTTGATCCAGCCATAAGGTATCTCAAAGGTCTTGAGTGGATTTGGCAGGGGGGTATAAGTTAACTTTCTTCCTAGAATCTCCATGTGAGATATACATATCACCGGAACGAAATCCAATATATGCATCAGTCATAGCAAGCCATGATCGACCCAAGATCAAGGGATGTCCTCCTACTGGGTTCTTTGGCTCAAGCACAATGAAATTAGCAGAATATTCCCAAGAATCTAATGAGATGATCACATCGTCCAATACTCCTTCTGGCTTAATCTTAGATCTATCTACTAATTCAAGCACAGTTGGAGTAGGGAAAAGATGAGATAACCAAAGTTGATCCATGGTTTTCTTAGTCATGACATTAATGGCTGCCCCCAGGTCTATAAGAACATTAGAGGCAAGGAAATTACCAATCTGAACTGTGACAACAGGGTTTCCAGGATCAGTATATTTTTCCACAGACACACATCCCGTCATCAACTCTGCTGCCCTACCAACAAACTTAATGGTTCGGGGTTCCAATCTCTTCCTCCCAAGTTTCTTGAGACAGAGTTCCTTAATGATCTTCGTACAAATGGGGATCTCTTTGATGGCTTGAAGCAAAGGTATCTTAAAGAAAATATTATGAAGCTTAGATGCCAAACTATTCTAAGAAATAGGCTCACTCCTTTCCATTACTAGCCTCTCTGGGAAGGGAGGCTGGTTAGAAGAGGATGGAAAGGATTCAGAGGATAAGGGCCGCTTAGTGATAGTTTTCAGAGAATGGTTAAGAGATTCCTCTTCTCCTTTCTCTTCAACAATCACCATAGGTTGCTTCCGATTTTCTGATGTTATAGTCCTTACCGATCTTAATTGAATATCATGAACCCCAACTGGAATAAACGGGTATTCGAATGGTAAAGGTGGGTATGTTATATGGATCATTTGCACTAATTTATTATTATTAAGATTGGGCATAGGTTGAGCAGGCAACTGAGGAGGTAGAAAGGGTGGGGGTAAAGGCAATGGTGGAGTGGACTAACTCAGAAGTTGAGGCATTGAATAAGGTGCATGTGCATATGACTCCATAGGTGGCTGGTGGGAATATGGAAAATAAGACGGCCCTTTCCAACCTGTTTTCCATGGTTGAGAAGGTTACCCATGCTGATATTGATTCCCATATTGCCACTGCTGATGAGAGTTAGGATAAGAATATGAATGTGAATTATAACCAAAAGAGTGTGGAGGAAAATCAGGAGCCATACCTGTACCTACCTGAGGCCAATTCCTTCTTTCTCCCATAGCATTCAAGTATTCAGCTTCAGGCTGTCCCCCTGTAAATACAGCTTTAAGTCTTGGTATAGAGGGACATTTTTCTGTGATATGGTCTTCTGCACAAATATCACACTTATTAGTTTCTTTCAAATTAATACGACACTCTTTAGGGGGATTCTTGTTCTACATTTAGGACAGAAAATACATAATGAATTTTGTTCCTTCACGAGTTCCTGCTGAAAATTTGAGTCTAAATGTTTGGTAACAGTGTTCATTATAGAAATTTTCATGTTTTCCATTTTATTTTCTAGTCCAATAATCATAGCATCAGTAGATTCAATTTTTCTATTTCTGTTTCAAGTTCCTCTACTGGATCTATATTGATTTCTTGAAAATTTCCTGCATAATTCACAAATTTGATCAAAATTTTGCTGAGAAATATCACCTTGTCGTAATAGATTCAAATTGTTTCTAGCATTATCAATAAGTCCTCTTAAGAACAAGTTTCTAATAGTGTTGAGATCAAGCTTAAGTTTTTACCTTTGTAAAATATACAGAAATATTTCCAAATAATCTTCAAGCACTTCATCATCATCTTGTATGATTGTAAAAATTTCATCCTGCATGTCCCGAGTTTTGCAATATTCTTGATATTTAGACAAAAATACTCTCTTCATCTGATCCCAAGAAGTTATGGTGTTTCCTCCTAACCCATAAACCAACGAAGAGCTGAGTCCTTGAGGGTAACAGGAAATAATCTAAACTTTTGAGCCTCAATTGCATAATCATAACTTCTACACAGAATATCAAACTCAAATAGAAAAGAGTTCGGATCTTCATGAAATTTACCATGGAAATGAGGGAGAGTTGATGGTGGAATATTCTTCATCTATGATACAATATCAAGATCCACAATTGGAAACACAAAAATGGATTGTCCTTCACTTACCTGGTTGTCACCAGTCCCTTCCAAATGATCTTCTTGGTCCACCATTGTTCCCTTATTACTTGTACCGCTCTCCACAAGCTAATCCACACCTGAGCTGTTATTACCAGAATCCAGGTGGATTGTTCCTACGTGATGGGTTTGAATTGGATTGGGCTTCCTGCTTGCAGAAGGAGACCCAATATGAGAAAAATTATTTTGGCCCTTAATGGGATTCGAACCCTTACCTTTCCTAGGCATTCATTTCAAAAAGAAAAAAAGAAAATAAAATAACAGATTACTAAAAAAATGTTGTCAAAAATCAATTAACACCAGTGAAATTTATTCAAAAACTTTTTCCAAATAATGCTACAGAAATAAGGGAAAAAATTACCTCTATTGTCTAATCACAAAATTTTTACCAAATCAAATCGCCTCCCCGGCAATGGTGCCAAAATGTTGGGTGCAGGAATTACACTTAAGAAAACTCCTCAACACTTAATTTTCAACCCAGGGGATTCGTAAACTTAGAGACGAAGCACAGTAAATGCTAGCGATGGTATGAATCTCTATGATATAAATACCTAATTTATTTGAAGGAAATATTGCATAATTAAATCAAGATGAGAAAAAGATAACTTGAGTCATCAAAATAATCTAAGACTGAAACAAGAAAGAATGCATTTGCGAAAATGAGATCAAAGATAAAAAGGCAATCACTCTAGCTAATTATGCTTAACTATTAAGACTGTGTTTCTCTTCAGCAGAGGCACTTTAGTAGTCTCGTTAGATGGGCCCTTAAATCTTCTTCCTTAGAGATTTCCTTCTTGCATTAATCTGTCGTGCACTAGTGCAGGATCATAGTTTTATGTAGAAAGTATAAACTATGTCTTTACTGAAGTGTTTTCTACTTCATGCAAGGGCTCGAAATGTTGAAGGTTCAGAGCACTCAGATCCTGTGACAAGAAACTAGTTCTTACACCAAATCAAAGCTTCTTGCACTTAGCTTTTCATTCTTGAAATGATTGTTTAATTTTCACAAGTGTTACTTTTACCAGATTGCATATATGAAAATTAAATGTCTCTGAATTTAACGAAGTGCAGAAATAAATAAACATAAACATCTATCCTTTCATAATCATTCAATGAAAGAAAGTTGTGGAAAGTAAATAAAGAGTTGATATAACACACCAACGTGTGCTAGTGCAGGTGTATGTTTCCTGTTTGGACCAGACGGGAAAGCCAATTAACCAAAATTGCAAAAAATAAATGTCACACCAACGTGCACTGGTGCAAGATGATTTATACTGCTTGGACCAGGCAGAGAAATCCAATCCAAAATTAGTGCAGGAAAGTAAATTGTAGGAAAATAAATTCTATTTTCTTCACGCAACGGATCCGTTTCACACAGACATCAATATATGCACTAAAAGATAAATCACACTTTGACAATAAAACATAAATTACAGAAAGAAGAGAATGGGGTAAAAGTGTTGGGTTGGCTGGGCCCTAGAAAACTAGTGCATTTCCCTCTTAAGAAAAAATGCTACTCAACACTTAATTTAATTAATCAACCAAACCATAAAACATGATTCATGAAGCCGAGGCGAAATTCATTTTTATTAGATCACTGAGGAAAATACATGCGTGGATACACATTCAGCCTAGATTTGGGTGACAACAAAATAACATGCTCTCACCTCTCTATTCTTCTCTATTCTCCCAAAAAAAATTGCTCCCAAGTCCTATTTACAAATTACATTATATAGATCTGTTGGCCAAAGGCGGAAATAGATCGTTCAACTGCTACATAAAAAAATGCAGAATTTAGATTATTCGATCTTCAAAATAAAATGGTTTTGCAAAACTGGTCGTAACCAATCTTCATCTTCCACCCTTCGCAGATCTAATATTTGGCTTCCTTCGGATTACATGTTATCATGGTGGAAACTGCTTGAGTGAAGGCGGTGATCGAGAGGGTTCAGATCCACCATGAAGATCTGTTTTGCTGGCCACGATACAGGATTCGATCCTGCACCATGATCAACAATCACGATAAGCATTCTAACCACTAAACAACATTGGAGATGTCGATAAGTTACAAAGAATAACTTAAAATTAAGAAATCATGTAATAAATATTTAATAAGTACTAAATCGAATTAAAATATGAAGAAAAAGCGTTTGTACAAAATATGTCACCATGCTTGCACTGGTGCAGGATGAGGGTGCATAAAGGAGGTGAAACAAGGGTAAATAGTTATGATTTAGGAAGGGAAAAGTAGTAAAAATAGATAAAATTAGGGGGCTAACAGCCTCCACTCCAACCGACGGCTACGGAACCATAACATCAACGGCAGCGATCACATGGTATTACCATAATCGTAGCATAAATGTTAAACTAGCAGCAACTTGACATAAAACATGGTAGGGGTTAAGTTGTAAGTTGCGATGATAACATCAATCATAACCACCAGCAGAAAGAGGTAAGGTGTTCACATGCGGGAGTTTGGCTGTCAATGCCGTGGGTTGCGGAATATTGCCACAACCCCAGATTCCAAACCCTTCGGCAGAGTTTCAAACAGTTATTTCTATAAGTTACGACGGGGTCAATATGTGACCACCCCTCCCTCTAAAATTTAATGTTATCCTAAACCGTCCGACTATTTTGGAGCGTGCCCTTAAATTTTATGGTTTTCCATCAATTTAACTTAAGTTAACTGCTTGTCTCCACATTTAGTTGAGATTTTCTAGCTGTCATTGGGTAAAATGCATGGGGAGGTCAATTTTCGACCAAATTTGGTGAAACAAAATTCTACCTAGACTAACTTGAGCATTCTGGAGCAATTGGTGTCGACAAAAAAATCAATTGGAGGCCTGTAAACATATGTAATTTACAATTTTGAGCATAATGACAAAGAGGGACATGCCACTGGGAGCTGGACTAGCAGATGTAGCTGAGGAGTGGTGAACTGCTTCATCATGCCTACTGTGTAAAACTTATGTGTGAATGTTTTTCTTTGTTATGCATTGTTGTTCAGTGTTTTTAAGGTTTATTTACATGCTTAAAGTTCACTAATTCATCTAAATTTCATGGTTAAAACTATCATTCCTTAAGAAAACTTATGGAGACAATTTTTACATGTTTATTTATATGAAAGGACACTTAGCACTACAGAACTAATGCACTCCTTTCAGATCATGTTCATAGCAAGATCCCTAAGGGATCATTACGCCGAAACACTGCTTCTCGTAAATCTGCCCATTTGTATAGTATAATATATGATTTGACACAATCCCCTGCTGCCATATCAACACTAGAACTCCTCCAGCCGTGCCCTTCACAACAAAAATATCTACTAACTACCATTGGTGTTGTGGATCCTTCAGATGATCGTGTGATCGTCTTCGATGTTGATTGGTCAGAACATCCCCCCCTTCCTACTTTCATCGCCTTCCAAATCCCCTACAAGATCCGGAATTCCAACATATCCTATTGTATCATTGATGAGAGGGCATCCACATGTGTGATGTCCACTTCGGTTTGGAAGAAACTCGGATCGCCTGAGTTGGCCCCTTCCACTATCACCCTCTGAGCGTGGGATGGCCACTTTTCCCAGCCCATAGACCTGTTCTGCAATTTTCCTATTACTCTTGTGGGCAAGAATTTTTATGTTGACATTGAAGTCATTGATGCCCCCTTAGATTACAACATTCTATTGGGTCGTAGCTACACTTATGCGATGTTTTTTGTCCCATCTGTAGTTCACTGTAAGATGTGATTTCCTCATAATAGAAATATTGTCACCATTGGCTAGTTGATGTATTACGAACCAAAGTCTTAGACATCCCTTGAGTCCATCATCTCTTTGATGACTAATAAATAACTAGTCGAACTTTTGACCAATGTTTCACCCAGAGTCTACAAAGACTCCTATTTTCTTGGTTCTTTCCCTAGTCTTTCTCCTCCTATCTCTGATCCCAACTCATCGAACATTTGCATGATACAATCATCTTGATCCAACCTCAAACAGACTAGTTCAACTAGTTAGCAGCCCCACCCTCTACAACCTACTCCTAGCACCTCGACTCAGCGTTCAGGACCCCCTCCTCAGGGCCGCTCATCCACAGCTGGTATCCATGAGCCTATTTACCCTCCTGGAATGGTTCCTCCTAGCCTTAACCATCTCGAAGTTGTCCCGCCTGGCCATTACCCCTCTGGTCAGATACTGTTTCTAGCTCCCCATCCTAAAGTATTTTCGATACCTATTATGGCTACCTTATCTCTTCCTAACATGACCTTGGGGATCCCATTATTCTAAATTGATCCCCTAGTCACTATCCCACCTAGTCAACCAAAAAATTATACTTCTTTGACCCTGGTCCAACTGGTCGGCATGACTCCTCCCTTTGCTTCCATGACTCGACCACCTCAACAAGAATATACTCCTCTTGTGAAAGCTTCAAGTGAGGGCGGAAAATCCCACAAGAAGGCACCTAAGCACAAGACCGCCCAAAAAACCCCTTCTCCTCCCCAGCCTCCAAAGCATACCACTCGATGTGCTTTGTGTGATGTTGTCATTCATGCCACCCATAACTGTCCTGAGTTGCCTCGCCTCAAGCCCATGGTCAAAGAAGCATTTCCTAAGTTTGATATCCCATAGGTCCATGTCATCTTACCTCATTCAACCAAGAAACTCAAGACTTGCACACAAATTATCCTTGTGCTCTGCGTGATTTCCATGGCCACTATACTCACCTCTGTCCCAGCCTCGATGATTTCCACACCTCTCTAGTGGAAATTCACCAACTGGAGGCCGAGTGCAACCAGTACACCTCTCCCTTATTTGTGTATTTTGCTTCAGCAGAACGAGAGGACACAAATGCTCCCATTGACATTCCCCCCTTGATGTCGAGATGACAGAGCCTTCGGCTACCATTTTCTACCTATCATCGTCTATGAGACCCATGGTGGAAGACCCCTCTTGGATTTCCCCTTCTGTTTTTCTTGACCTCCCTTTAGTGATCACCCTGGACTCAACATCAGTGGATCCATCATCTACCTTTTTTTCGGTCACCCTCCATGACGATGCGCATGTGGACCTCTCTTCTCATGATGATGAGTCACGTACCTTCGTCGTGTCAGGTGGTCTTTCTTCCACTAGTAACCCCATATTCTATTACGATGATGACATAATGGAAGCATTTACCACCCCTGACTTTATCTATCCCACCTTACGTCGAAACCATGGATTTGAACAACATACACCTTGTTGTCATTACATTGACACCCAATGTTTTGGTAAGGGGGCACCCACATTTGAGATTCTAGGAGAAGCAATTCTCCACCACCCTCATGGTGCATCTGGTAGTTTCGACTCTAGTACCATTATTCTTCCCCATTTATAAGGACCTCTAGAGTCCCATATCAATTCAGATCACTCTACGGATGATCTCCCTCATCATTCCTTTATCTTACATCAACAACCCAGTCCCTTAGACATTGTTGTTGACCAACATATGGCTTTTCTAGGAGAGCACCGATTCATTATCTCTAAATGTACTCTTTGGGATAGTGACACCATGTATGCCAATCGAGAAAATTAGTTCATTTGCTTCATATATGCATTACCAAAAGAGATCATTAATCCTCCATTCCCTTTCTCAAAATACATAACCATAACGAAAACAAATGGTGCACCACATCATAAAAATGTGTTTAGATTACCCTTTCATAAATACATTTTGGCATGACCATAACATGCTTAGAGGCACCTATGCCCCATCAAACATAAAAATACCAGATCTCAGTAAAAAACAACACTAAAACCCCCTTTCTCTGACAGGTCACACTATCCAGGGCATTTCCCAGGACATGTCACATTTTTCTGCCCAATACCTGCTACCCAGGTCGTAGAACAGACCCCAAAAAGTGCGACCTGACATGTTCCTATTCTCTAGGTGCCTAATATGAAAATTTAATCCACTGAAATGAAAGAGTAAGGTTAGCCATCTTACCTGCAACTGACAGATCTCAATTCCAACAGTCATTTTATCTACTATGATCACTGCAAGGTTTAGGGCCTTTTCTCCTCTCTACATTCACCACAAATACACTCGCTAATTAATCGAATAAGAGGGAAAATGCCTTATTAAAAGAGAAACCCCAGATTTCTATTTCACAAGCTGTGACCAAACCATAGCTCAGTTTGACAAATTGTTAACACTATTGGAAAGCTCTCACTATTCTCTCAAATGGGTATCCTTTATTTTTTTGTGATTTGATACTTCACCTAGACACATTTTTTCCGAGAAGGGTCACTTCACCGCTCCTCAAAATCGAATTTCTTCACTTGAAACACTTGTAATTGGGGCACCACTTTGCCTTCATACTTGTCCACACTCATGTTGATTTTCGTCATGAGTAACCATCTTGTACTGATGTTTGTATGGTCCCCACCGGGCCTGTTCTGTGTGGCAGCATCATCGAGTTGCCCTTGTTTAGAGCATCCGAGTCGAGTCATCATCGCATCCATGGAGTTTATCTCGAGTCCCTTTCTTTCCCGCTATTGTCCTCCATCCTTCATTTCTTTGTTCCTCTTTTGTGTCACACATTATGGCCTTCAATCATACTGTCCCCTATCTCCTCTAGTATTGTGTCAGTTGCTGCCAGGTCATCCATGCCCTTTATGCTCTAACAAGGGAAGTCATGAGCCCACTACTCAATACCCCCATTCCATCATTATCCCTGGTGTCAGTCTATTAGTCACTCTACTATTATCTCTCATGCCTTAGTTTAGGATCCCTTATTGCCTCACCTATGGCAGACCTCCTTCTATTACAGCCTTGGATGCAGCTCCATAGATTTGATGTTTCTAACATCAGCTGCTTGCAACGCCTTTTAGTTTGCATGTATCATTCAGATTTTCAGATTCCTTTCCTGTTTTATAGGGCCTCTTTGGTTGTACTCATATATTATTGTATAAGTCATGGCTATTGTCCCAAGCACCATATGTATGTGGGATCCGTTATCATCTATTTATTTGGCCCATGTTTATGCCAGTATGTACTATATAGTTCAATCCCTTATTTGCTGGATGCATTATTCTTTGTACTTTGTTATCTCGACGGGCATAGGTATGCCTCCCCTGCCTCATGTAGAACAAGTACTAACTCATAAAAGAGACTTGTCACACTTGTAAGTCTTGCCTCCTTAGGGTCTTGTCCTCTCGAAGTTTAGTCTACCTTATATTTCTCTCTATCTGACTTCCCCTTTGGTGTCTAGTGATTGAGTTCTTACAATGTATTTTGGTCATACGATTAGCTCCTAACGCTTGCACACTAGGGGGAAATTGTTACACTAATTTTTTGTGATCTAACCTGTTACTATTAGATGGACCAAAGTACACCATGTAAGACCAATTTTACCCTATTAAAATTGCTTTCACTATGAAAAATAGCTTAGTAATCCATAATTTATTAAGGTTTTTATGGTCTAAACAGGAAACCCAATGAGGAAATATTGAATAAATCCGTATTTGTTTGATTTTCCTCAAGGGATAATTAATTAAAAAATAGTTTAATTAATATTCCAGGTCATATTTAACCCAAAACAGAAAAATTAATTAGATAAATCATTATTTATCTTATTATTTTCTAGCAAGAATTATTTAAACATTATTTAAATAATATTCCTTGCTAAATTTGACTAAATCATTTATAAATAATTGAATAAATAACTATTTATTTCATTATTACTCAACCACATTTATAAAATAATAAATAAATCATTTATTTATTTATTATTTACAAATAAAGGGATTTGACCAAATTCAAATTCTTTTTCCCTCCAACAAAAATAATAAAATATTCCATAAAAGTTGGATCTAGATTTGGTTAATAATATTTTAATTATGCACCAATATCTAGACTAACTCAATATTTTGTTATAAATAGAAGGGTTTTCCCATTCATTCACTACCTTTTGTTGCCTAATGTTAACTCTGGATCTATACTTTTGGTCTGACTTTGATCCTCCATCATTGCCATATTTTGCTACCTTTTTTCTTGTGAGCTCCGTTTGAGTTCCATTTTTGTTTGTGTTTTCTACACCATCAAGAGAGAGAGATCTTAGATATAAAGCACTGAGGACATACAAGAACCCATCCCATTGAGGAGGACTAATAACATATTTCTATGTTCCCTTCCCAGGTGTCATAAATAAAAAATTATTTAAAAATATTACTATCTTGTATATTGGATGCACAGAGCAATTCTTGCTTTTATTTTTTGTTTAATCTCTTTAACTACATAGATCTAGATTTTGTAGAATTTATCTTGGTCAACTAACTAAATATCTAAGGAAATTGGCAACTATCTTTGATGTTAGGTCTACTTGTTATGCATAGCTAAAGTGAGTTTTTTTCGTATGCTTGTGATTAGAATTCACTCTAACACAACATCATTCAAGAGGTTATACATATCAGTCTACTATCACGATTTTCCTTTACATTATTCCGATCAAAGGTGTCCCACCACTTGCACCTAAAAATAACACATTGGAAAGAAGATAAGTCCACTTCAATGATCTCTTGTATCATTTCGACATAACCTAACGTCCCTCGTACTAGGTTTTGATCACAGTGGCTAGCTCGATGTCACATCTCCTTCTCTAACAAAAAATAAAAATAAAAAAATTCCTTTATTAACATCACTAAATGTGAAGTTTAACTTTTGCCCCATGACTGGATTTAATTAACATCCTACTGGATTTAACTAATATCCCTCCCATGACTTCTCCTATTCTTATAACAAATCGTAAATAGCAATTCATCTAATTGCATCGAACCAACCTTATCTGTCAAGATCCCAAAGAAATGCCTTGTTACTTTTCCTATTAACACTCTAGGTTGAGTCTTTAATTTTCTTCACTAGATTTTACATATCTATTGTAAGGTTTAGTTTCAAGTATATAGTGTAATTATTATCATAGGTAATAGTTTTCCTCGTCCCTACATTATATATATATATATATATCCGACATCTGCATATATTCATACCGAAGGTTTACCAAAATGCATATGTATATTCTTTTTGATTCATGGACCGAATAAAAGTTGATAATTAATCATTATAGTCTCCTCTGAATCTTTTAATTGGTTCGACAGTTGGTAATTAAATGCATGTACCTTGGTAAAGGATTCACGCTACTTCCCTCAGATTTATCTTGGCATACTAATAGTACTATCTCCCATCAACTGAAATTTTATTTATTATAATGTTGCTATGACAGCGTGTTTTCTCTGGCTCCAGGCTCGAAACATTTCTAATATTATTAACTCTGGTACCACTCAGCACTGGTGTCGCTGTGAATGTATGACACGTATCTGCAGCAGCTAGGTTCATAATGGCTAAGGTCGTAGTCACAGCTCGACATCGAAATACTCAGATTCATTTGTTCTGCTTGGTACTAGAATTCGGGCGTAAAATAATTAAATACACTAAGGAGGGTACGACATTATCCTGCTGCGGATATTTTTACAATCCCTCTCAGGATTTCCTGAGTACTTACTTCGGACTTGGTGCTTCGAGTTTTCATAACCCTAATCTATATTACACGTGAAGATCATCGAACTCGGGTTTTAGGGTTTAATGTTTTCTTCTTAACTTGCATTTTTTTTTCCGGACTGTTCAGTTCAACGGGACCATGATTCTTCGTTTTCCCTCTCGGCTTTTTCTTTTAGCGCCAGGTGGTTCTGCAATCGCGTGAGGTTTACCAGGGTGGGTGTGCCATCGCCGTTAAAATGGTAAACAATCTCTCCTCTCCTTGTCGTCTCGGCGTTCATTGCCTTATTAGCTATATTTCCCCCTTATCGAGTTGGTTCTGTAGATTTTTTTCCTATCAAAAACTTTGCTTCCTATGTATATTTTCTCTTCACCCTGTTCGCACTCTCCTTAGAAGGAGTATTTCCTGAGAACTCAATAAATTTTCTCAGGTTTGCTAATCGACTTTTCTGAGTCTTAGTTGTTTTGGGATGGTGTTTTATTTACAATCAATTTTTTTTTGTTTTCTATCTTACATATTTAGATTTTTGCGTTCATAAAATTTCCAGATTTACTTGAATCTGAGCTAGGTCTTATGAGATCATTATGACTACCTTTCTATTTTGCGGATGAGAATGTCGAAGGGACTGCTGAAGCGTTTTCGTTCCCAGAAGATGTATATTGGATCCAGTTATCGATCTAACATGATCGTTCAGTATCACGAGCGTGAATACCTCTAATCGTGCAGTCATGGTTAGTCCCGCAAACCTTTGTTTATAAATTTTGTTTCGGTTTGTTGTTTTTTTTTTTTTCTTACTGATGCCCATTTTGTTTCCGTTTCAGTTTCAAGGGACCTCTGTCACCACTAAACCTGAATCCCGCTATTTACTTTGGCCCTTGCAGAATCTTCCTTTAATCTCATTCGTGGTTACTCGGTGAAGGTACAGGTTCTCTACATGTCCTCCAAAGGCTCGTTCGAGCTTCTAGCTATAATTACCACTTGAAATCCATCTGCGTTCCACACAGTTGTATAATAGTTTTATTTCGTTTTTTTTTTATTTTCACGGCAATTGGGTTGTATAAAAAAAACATTATAACGTTCTGGGTTATTCCCTTTTGGGTACCGTATAAGCACCACAGTTTCCGTTTCAGGGATGCTAACCGGTTGCAAAAGAATTTAGTTTAAATGGTGGTGATTATATCTAAAATTTAACCCTTAATATTTTTTTTCTTTTCGTTGTTTAAGTCATCAACTATCATCATGCAGTCGATTTCATAACTCAGGGCCAATTATTGTTTGCTGAGATAAACAAAGGGGTTTTGTTTCTATTCTATTTTACGTTGTATCCATCTAGAAGATGAAGGCACACGACCATGTCATATGATTATGCTGATTGTTTGGCGTATGTACGTGTGCTGTACAACCTGTAAGTTAAGATTTTCGTTTGAAATGATGGTTCCTGCATTTACTTGGACACAAGTGATAGTTTGCTAGAATTCTAAAATTTTCTCACAGCATGTAAGGTACCGACGTTCGGATTTATACTTCCTATATACTTTCATTGAAATTATTTTTCTTTAAAACTATGAGGTTACAGTAACAATAGATTACTTTGCAGATATTTGCTTTACCTAAATACATTGCAATTCTATCGCAAGGAAATTATGATGTCGATATCATAAATTTGCGGATATCTGTTTTGTTTTTTTTTTTCGATAGAAAATTTATACAAATTCTCTAACTTTGTAAATGGCGTATAGCAATTTAAATACAACAAGAATTTAACTGTGAACTGGCTAACAAGGCTATTTTTTGTTTTATAGATCTATTTCATAACATGTTGTGTTTGTCCAGCATATAATTTCTGTTTCATAACCAAACATAATCTAGTTTGATTTCTATTATCTGGTGGTTTCCATCTGAAAATGGTTTTAAATTTCAAAACTCTAATGGATTAAATTCTTGTGATTTTGTGATTACTAATAATTGAAGTGTAGTTCAGAGAGCTATTTTTAATGGACAGACACATGCATATTTAATTTTTTTACTTTCGTCTGCTATATAATTGTTTATTTATTTGCTTACATACTGGCTGATGTAATTCCATTCATATGTAGATAGTGTACTATTTCCTGAGAAGTAGTCTGTAAAATTTTTCTTTTCCCTTTTGATACACAATCTAAATGATATTTCATATATCCCTATTTTAAGGTTCAGTATAGAATTTCTAATATGGTTCTCTCCTTTATATGTATATACTAAACACCTTACATTTATCAGAAGCAGATCAAAGTTAATTCCCAATATATATATATATATATATATATATATATATATATATATATATATATATATATATATATATATATATTTTTTTTTTTTTTTTCCTGTGAAGAACTATGTATCCTTAGATTTAAACCATCAATCATTTAGAGATTCTGTTGGATTCTACTTCACAGTTTTAAATTCTACAACCATACAGAGTTTCAAGGGTAAATTCCTTATGATCAATTCTGTTAAATGTAGAATTTATATTCTAATATACAGTCAATTTTTTATATGTAGCCAATTCATACTATATGAAGTAGAACATCAGTAATTTTAGAGACATACCACTCATGCAATTGACCAACCTCCCAACCTTAGATTCCTTCTGTCTCCCAGAACTCACCCCCGAGCTGAGATCATCTCCTTGCAACAGATCCACCTCTAATCTGTACAAGAGCAGCTTATTTAAGCTATTGTTCCCCAAAGCATGTTTCTAATTCCGCGTCCAGAATCTCAGGATGCTTTTCTTCCTGTTTGCCTAGGCTTCCCATTTTAGGGATTCTTTAAAGCTGTTTTATGCTTTTCCTCAGATTTTCCAGATTTTTACCTCTTCCCAACTACTTTCCTCATCATTGGGGAAATTTAGACTCTTCCTCAAAAATCTAATTTAGAAATAATTCCTTTCAAGGATTTTTGAAAGATTGTGGGGAATTAGTTGCCTTATCCATCTTCATGGATTTAGCAAGTGATCTCATAATCTCATTTTGGTCAATCTGCACACAATAATTTTATTCATTTCCTCAAATTAAATATTTAATTACATTCACGAAATACTTATCCTTTGGGGTCCACTCCCCTTAGGATTAAATTTCAAATGTCTAGCTTTGAAATTCAACCACATAAATTGGGGGTGTTACACTCAACTAGATTGATCGAACTCGACTTCCACTCCACAGTATCATGTCATGTGTTCATCATCAGAATTTTATGTGCAAAAATGGTGTCCATATGTCCACATATGCAGGAACAAATGCACGTATAAAAAATTTTAAAAATCATAGTATCATGTGTCTAATAACCAAACTGTTGAATTATAAAATATAGATCTTACATTTCAAAGGTGTATTATTAAGTTTACAATGTACACAAATAGATTATTACTGAGTTGTTGCACCCAATCCCTATGTTTAGCGCATCCTCTTCAGCATGTGGGTAACAACCGGTTGCACCGTATTTCTTTCTGACTAGGTTAGCAACCCAATTGTTGGGGCATATAATTGGCATATTTTATTTTAAATGATCGTGAATAAGGCACACTTTTACCATTCAACCATCTAAATTATTTCTTGTCACAATCCCATTTCATCCTCTTTTTTTCATACAATGCGACCCATGGTTGTGTCACTTCGGAATTTTAAAGAACAAATTTATTGGTTGCTTCAATTTCTACATTCACTGATGAAATCAAACCAACATATAGTACATATGAGATCAAAATATACATTATATCGAAGTTCAATTTGAATATTTACTTTGTGTAAATTTGACAAATTATAAGTCGCTTACTCTTTATCAAGCACCTTTTTCCATTTGTTTTGAGAAGCTCCCCTTCTCTTTTTTCTTCATCCCTTTCATCGTCCCAAATCACCACACCTGGTGTGTTGTCAATCTACTTGATGTACTCATTAGCATAATAGAAATACTCATACGATATGTAGCCCTCTGCCAAAGAACCCTTGGGTTTTGCTTTGTGTCGAGAAAAACCTTTCAATATATTCATGTACATCTCTGAGAAGAACATCCAACGACAAGAAACCACCCTAAATAATTCAACATCATCTACTAGGTGGATTATAAGATGAGCATGCAAGTCCATGAAACACGTCAGTAGTTCCTTCTCAAACATACAAACAATCTAAACTATCTCTTGACACCACCATGGAATTCTAGCCACATGAATATCCTTTGATGTGATCCAACATACCAATGTATATAATTTAGATATGGAACATCCTAGGTCTTGGGGGAGGTCATGTTTCAAAATCCCACATAGGAACAAAGGATAATGACGCTGCAAAGTTATAAACACATGAAAAAATTTACAAAATTATTTATGTTTTATGATCCCCTGTGATAAAAATTATTAATATAAAAAATAATAAGTTCATTAATTTTACATTATACGTACTCTTAGAAGATTCAAATAGTCACATGATTTTAACCCCAATGGTCTTCCATGGCGAAGCACTGCCATTGTGAAGACCCAAATGAAGATGGCACCCTCACACCCATTATAACTTTCTTTTCTAAAGAAATGTCATATTTTTTTTAAATCCATGGTACATCACCTTTTTTGAAATACCAATTAGAGGACTAGCCTCTAATCATGTACTTTCTAATTGTCTTGGCTAATGTTTCATTTTAGTTTTTGAAGTAATAAGATCTTTCCTAACAGCCAATGTCTCACTTTGTTTTGATGATATGTGCCTCCATAAAGAAGATGAAACAATTTATAATATATCCATGGGATCTAATATATGGGTAATATTAATATGCTCCCAATATGGGAGGTTATAAACGATAGATTTCCTTTTCATCCCAATGGCAGTTTCTCAACGTAGTTGTTGAAGAATTCTAGAACATCGAACATAGACTCCCCATTTGAATCAAACATTTGTATGAACTCCTTCTCCTTCTCTCTCTCATATGCTCTAAGCTATTCACCTACTGTTGGTACTATAGGCCTTTGGTTTCTCTCTCATTTACCATTGAAAGCGGATGTTTCTCTTCTATAAGGGTGTTATTCTCAAATTAATGACCTAGAGTAGTCATACATTGGCTTTAATAGGTCATTGGACGATCTAGCTTTCAGAGAAAGCCCGCAAAATTTACATCCATAATACCCTTTTGTTACAATACCTACGAAATTATTGTATACGTTATGAATCGCACGTTAAAGAATATCATGAAGATCATAACACATACAATGAATTAAATTAATATGTGAAACAATATTGTCACGTATATAAACAAATGAATAAACATGTAATTTCACCAGATCAAACTCATAAGCCTGAATAATCATGTGTCGTGTAAGAAAATGGGTCTTGATACATCGTATACATTTATCCCATCCCATAATTCCTTCAATTAATCTACTAATGGTTGTAAGTAGACATCCATATTGTTAGCTTGTCTTCTACCAAGGAATACGAGAGCCAACATAAGATTTTCATTCTTCACAGAAAACCATGGGGGGATATTGTTATTGATCGCTACTATAGGTGTTGGCTTGAGGGGTCCTGATCCAGGTTTGGAGGTTAAGGTTTGCCAACAAACCCCTATACTACTAGCCCTTTCGGAAGTGACCTAATTTTGCAGGCCAAGGTCTTGTTGGACATTGGGTTCAACGCTCCCCATGTGTTTCGTGACATGGACTAACCACCTCTCATGGATCCTAACTCTAGGGATTGTAGCGGAGACTAAAGCCTATAGGTTTTGGTCTAACGACAATCATAATTCTGGCAAGTGGTATCAAAGTGACAAGTCTCGAGTTTGAAACTCAACTGGCTTGTGTTAGGGTGGAGATTGTTGGACTTTGGGTTCAATGCTCCTTGTGTGTTTTGTGACATGGACTAACCACCTCTCGTGGATCCTAACTCTAGCGATTGTAGCGGAGACTAAAGGCTACAGGTTTTGGTTTAACGACAATAATAATTCCAACAACTGGTATCAGAGCGACAAGTCTCGAGTTCAAAACTCAACCGACTCGCGTTGGGGTGGAGATTGTTGGACATTGGGTTCAACGCTCCCCGTGTGTTTCATGACATGGACTAACCGCCTTTTGTGGATCCTAAATCTAGCGATTGTAGCAGAGACTAAAGTCTGCAGGTTTTGGTGTAACGGTTATCCTAATTCCAACAGGTCTCACCCAAAGTAGTATGGGAGGGTGCTGGAACTAGGTTTCTGCACCCTGAGAGTGAGTAGGTAATTAAAGAAAATCTCACCGAAGCTATCAGGTTTACCCAGAACAAATCTATCTGCAAGCTTTTAACAGTATAATCAACATATAACCCTAACAAAGATACTATCATTAATAGATGTTGATCAATACATTTGCATCCATGTGCGTTCAACAATTATCATCATCGATCAACATAAACATAGCTAATCCTCAAATCACAACTACATTTGTACCTTAAATAAATATTATAGATGCACTTCAGGAATAAACAAGATCAAATCAGATACCAGAAATATACTTCAAATATATTTCGTAATCATCCGCATCCAATAACCCAACTACAACCCAAAACACAGCCTAGCGAGGTCAGCACATAGTAGGATTGAGGATCTCCACACACACAGCCAATAGGATTCCTTATCCAAAACAACCCAAACAGATCTTAATAGTTCGCATGTAGCATCAATCTTAATTCTTGCGTCTCCTTAGACTCAAACTATCCATCTATTTATATCAACATAGGCTACGCTATCCTATGGTTCGCAAACCATGGTTTGTAGACTCTAGGTCTACCCTTTGACCCATTACAACATGTTTGGGGGCTTTGAACCACCCCAAACCCCTATGTTAGACTAACTATTACAAAATATAAAAATTCACAGCTTAGGGAGCCCCACTCCAACGGGCCCCCAACACAATCTTGTGACTCGTTCTGAGTCACAGCAACCATGGGGTTTGCATCTTCGCCTCAAGCTTCTTGATTGCATCGACCAGCGGGGGCAACACTCCTTTGCACTACGCAACAACATTCTGTGAAATTTCCACCAACTTCTTAGAATTTGGGCCTTCAGTATTAGTAGTGACACTTTCCAGGGTCTGATTGAGTAGCTTGATTGCAATATCCACTTCTTGAGATAGCTTAAGGGCTTCATCAGCCCAAGGTTTGAGGTGGTCACTGAGAACCTTCATTTTGTGGAAGAGCTCTTCAATGTAATCTCTGAGTCCATGGCTGGGAATCATTCGTGCCAAGAATTGAGCTAGAATCAAAGTTGACAAGGTAGCTTCAAGCTGTTCAAACTCTTCCTCCTTCTGGCGCAGCTCTTGAGTAAAATCACGCAGGAGAGGGTCGCGTTGCACCTTAGACCACAACTTCATAGCTGTCTCCAAAAACTCTCCAACAATTATGAACCCTGAGAAATATATGTCGTAATAGTATTGGTGGCCTCTATGACTAGCGTGGCTCGCTGACCTCATACTTTAGGTGGAGTTTCGGGCTGCAATTTGGCATGTAAAGCAGCAATATGTTGTTCTATCTCTGTTTTGATGGTCTGAATTTCAGTCCTGGAAGCCCTTAGTGCTGCAACAAGCCCTTCGATCTTGGCTCGGGGGGTAGCAGAAGCTAGGATATCCTTAGTTACATCAGCGGACAAGCTACTAATTAGGCATTCCAACTCTGTCTACTGCGTGGTGGCCAGGGTGCATGCGGCTTGCGCCTAGGACGCCTCAACGATTTTTTCCATGATTGTCTACTTGGTTTTACTGAGCTACTGATGCACCTGCCAGTCTCTGTGTTGGAACTCCTCGAATATGGATGTGTGGAGGACTTGCAATGGTTCATGCGGAAGCCAGGCCAAGTCCAATTGCACTTCTGCATAGTTTGGACTTGTGCACATAAGGCGGGTTGATTTAAGATGAATTCGATGCTTGGGAAGGGGCAAGGCTGACTTTATATTGATGTGATTACTTTTGTGGTAGTTTCTATAGGTGGCCTTGCTTGTACAATGTTCATCTACAGAGTATCGACCTTGAGCTTCTCCTCCAAAGCAAGCCATCGGTCTTCTGAAGAAAGGGTGACCGCATTCATGATCTGCTCCAAATCCTCCTCGGTTAAGGTAGATTCAAGATCCCTCCTAGGCTTTGTAGCCCATCATTTCTTGTGTTGGCCCTTGAGAGGTTCGACAGTCTTTTATGTACCACGTGGGGAGTCAGTACCCTGCGCATCCAAACCCTCAGTGTCAAGATCTTGCTGCAAGTACTGCTTAGTGTTCTTCTCAGCATCCTTGTCATGCCCTTCTATCTCTTTGGTGGTATCAGGTGGGTTGGTTCTTTGGGCACCTATCTTCTTATCTAGTGGTTTGATGGTCCCAATGAAGTCGATGGCCCATTTTTCAAAAACTTGAAGGGACATCTGCAGCTGCAAGGGCATTTCCTCTCTAAGCGATGGTCTTCCCATCCTCTAGCATGTGTCACAGGCTTTGCAGTAGTCATGAGAATCACTATGCAGTGTGGGCCACCATAGCCCAGCTCTCAAGATCTTCTACGTCATTGCTTTCCCTGCATAGTGACCTCTTGCAGTGCCTCTGTGGACTTTTGCTAAGATGTCTTGTCTTTCATGCTCTTGAGCGTACCTTCGTAGTACCTCATCAGCTCCCAGCTTATACAAGTGGCGTGCGATCATGGTAAAGTCTGCTGCGCAAGTTACCATATCTTTCTTTTGTACCAAATATTCTGCAATCACTATCCCTATAGTTAAGAAGTGAATGATGTCGGTGAAGTGCACATCAACCACCTTAATAGAAAACAACTATGCATCAGGAAATCCTTCTTCAAGGTTGGTAGGTTCCTTACCAGTCTCGAGTCGAGATAAGTGGTTTCGCCCCGCATTTAGTTTTCTTGGCTTCATTATTATCTCAAATTCATATTCTTGAAATAGCAGTAGCCATCGGAAAATCTCCCCCCCCCCCCAACATAGACTTATTCACCACGTACTTCAAAACTGAGTGATCTTTGAACATCTTGAAGTGCCCTCCCAACCAACAGTGTTGGTATTTTTGCAAGGTATATACCATGGCCAACCCTTCGCGCTCAGTAGTGGAGTAGTTATGCTCTGCACTATAAATTTTTATACTGGAAAATGCAATTGGGTGGTCAATGTCCCCTTCCCCAGGCTATGTGAGGACAACTCCCAAGGGGATTCCTGAAGCGTCGACATGGAAATGGAAAACCTTCGGCCAATCAGGAAATATGAGAATAGGTGTAGAGACCATATTTTCCATAAGTAGCTCAAAGCTCTTCTAACACTCATCATCCCCAAAAAATGATACATCCTTTTTCAGCAGCATTTCCATAGGCAAAAATATGGCAGGGGAATTCTTCAGCCCAAACGGCATGACAGTATACTGGAAGGATCCCCATTCAGTAGCGAACGTAGTTCTACTACAATCTTCAGGTGCGATCCTGATCTAATGGTAGCTTTAGAAACTGTTAGTGAACGAGTATGCCTCCAACCCTCACACACTATCCAGAATTTCATCAGAAAATGGTGTAGTGAAGGGATCGTGTACACAGGCATCGTTAAATTTGCGCAGGTCAATATAGATTCTTATTTCTCCCTTGGTCTTTTTCTCCTCAACCACCATAGGGCTTACCCAATCTAACTATTCTACTGGTTCGATGATACCTGTGGCCAGCATTTTGTCGATTTCTTCCTGGACTTTCTGCTTATATTTGGGTTTCAATCGATAAGGTTGCTGCTTCACAGGGCATGCATCTGATTTTAAAGTGATGCGCATGACCCCTAGGTCACCTGTAATACCCTTGAGTTCTGAAAATTTTCTAGGAAACAGGTCCTGGTATTTTGTGAGAAGCTCTGCTATTTTCCCCACAGTGTCATCATCCTAGTAGTCACCAATTTTAGCAAGCTTAGGTTGTTATTTTGTTCCGATATTGACTTCCCTCAGTTTCAGGGGCTTGGTCACATCGATAGACTACAGTGGGGGTCCACCCACTACGCATTCTCCCTCTGATTCTGGGATAGTGACATTTCTCGGGTCTTCATCACATTCCTCCATTGATATATTGTGATATTTAACAATATCCTGCATCTGCGTATCCCAAGTTGGTGCCCCGTACTCCACCCTAAAGTGTGATTCATCAAATACCAGGGCATCTATATCTTGTAAGGCTTCGTCGAGTGTCTTAGTTCCACCAATCAACCTGAACGTCCTTATGAACCTGTCCTTCAAGGTTTCCCAATGCCGGGTGCACTCATGTAGCTCTGCGTCTAAATACCATGTGCCAGGAATTGGCCCCAAGGCATCAATGAATAGGTGGACCCATTCGTCCATAGTCCTTTCACTCCATTCCTCGATCCATGTGGACAAGTGCTTCTGCAGGTCTGCTGGGCAAAGGAAATTTTTTACGCACAGGTGAACCAGGGGTTCAAACCGCAAGATCATCATCTCATGACATTCCTCCCAATCCTGGAACATCCCCTTATGTGTTTCCCACCACTGTGCAGGAGTTGTGCATTGCTAGATTAAGCACCCACATTATTCACTCGCTTGGGACTTTGGCTTCAAACGTTCGCAAAAAATCTCTAAAACTACCAGAACCATCAAAGTAGGGCAGTTCTCTTACCTCTAAGGAGATACACTGGAAACTATTCATGGTCCCAAGACAACGCAATGCAGATATGTCATGTAACTGATTCTTCCAATTTTCAATCTCCCTGTCAGAATGAAAGAGGCATTCACTATTTTTTTCCCAGTAAAGCACACCATCAGCTGTAGGGTTAATCCAATCCTTGTCTCGGGTGGTAATTTTATAAATATGATCCACATCGTCTTCTTCACGCACCAGTTCTGTATATCTGTCTCCTTCCATAGGATCTAGAGGGACTATTACTCATACCCTCATTTTCAAAAACCATTCTCCTTTTCTTTAAGTTGATAATGCATCGCATGTCTATCACCCAGTCTAGTCCTAGGAGTGTAGGATAAGGGTTCGCACCCTCCAGAATCTGAATTACTTCAAATTTTCATGTACCTTAACTCCTGTGATATTTACCATAATCTTTGATAGCCTCCAATGGTATGATATTCTATTGGTTAGCCATGTGCAGCTATATAGTAGGCCATTCTAGCTTAGGTTCTCCCATCTGCTACCATGTCTTCTTGGGCAGGAAGTTCGAATCTGATCCCAGATCCAGGATGACCTGATCCATTTCATAGTCATCAATCTACGATGTTAGCCACATCTCATGCCTAGTGTGTTTCTTATGCTTGTATAGTTTGTGAACATCTTTGAGTTATTTGGGAGGGTCAATTATTTTTGCGTAGTTGTCTATCAGTGCCTGGAGATTTTCCACTGCCCTTTGGTTGCATGGAAGCTTCATACATTCCTGTAGGAATGGTTTAAATTCCTCGCCTTCTCTTACATTTGTTGGAGCCTTGGATGTAGAGGCCTCACCCTCAGTAAAGTCTTTATTACTTAGAAAAACTGGATGATATTACACAACAACAACAAGACTCGATCTTCACTAAGATAGAGTGTTGTGGCATTTAACAGATATATATCCTTGCATAGCAAGAGAAATCTGTAGGCTACCTGGCACACAAAGCAGACTCAGTCTAAAAATCAAACAAGACTCAAATCTTGAAAGACCTAGCCACTTTATATTCCTCCCTATGCTCGCACATAGAGACGCAGGCTACTCAAGTCTTACTCTAGACTATAAAATTCAAATCGAACGCCTTCTCTTTGGCCCAAGATCTTCTTAAATAGCCAAAGGATTTCTACATCCGAGAGACTCATGACTCAGAAGTAAAGATCCTCGTCTGATCATCCGTGCCCGCATATCAAATCTTGTGTCATCTCCTTATCTAAAGCAAATCGTCCGAAATAGATTTGATAGTCCCGTGCAAGGGTATCAAAATATTTACCATTATTATATGACAGAAAGTAAAATGTCAGGAAGCATTGCTTTCAGGTAACACCGAAGTGACATACGCGAAGAGCTTCCGTGACATACCTATGTACTAAGTGTAAGTGTGTGTACAAAATGGAGATTCTTTTACGAATAACCCATGAAATAAATTTCTAAATCCATTGTCGGTTAGAAAGACTTTACGGTACAAAGAATGCAACTTGTGGAGGTGTATAGTAACTATGTCAGAAATGACCTATTAGGTAGGTGCAAGAGTATTGAACTGTCACTTCCTTTTCTAATTCCCAAATCTTACTTTCATGATCTTTTGGCAGTTGGAGGAAATTTATCCGTTCAAAAGGATTGGCATTGGGATCTGATTGTTGATGGAAATCATTATACTCCATTTGAGTTCCATCGGTACTCTGGGCAAGCTGTCTTGCACTGATCCTTTGGGCTACGAACCAATGAGTATGACCACATCTTCACAAAGCATTTATAAAATCAATATCTTCTAGTTCAATCAGATCCTTAAGTGTTTTGTACAGGACTCTTGTCTGAAGCATGCCGGGTGTAGAGAATCCATCAATCTTTAGACTGGTGAATTGATAAGGCATTGTAAGAATACCACTGAGTCCGTAAATCTTCCACCATCCTTCAAACCAATTTGGAAGAGGATCTTCTTGATTTATCCTTTCTGTTGGCCAATTTTCATAGCTAAAATAAAATTGCAGATGATAGAAGAAATTACAAGAAATATTTTCCAAATTCATCATCTGGAAAAAGGCTGTCTTCTGTCTTTCAGGATCATAATTTTTTCTCCTAGAAGGATTATTAAACCTTCTGATTGTTAATATGCAATTTCCAATTCTTTTATAATCTTAATAAAATATTTCATAAGATATGTTACCAATGTGAACCAAATAATCAAGCTCGTGAATGGCCAAATCATTTTCAACTTCTTGATCACCCCAAGTCCAGAGATTGGGAATACCTTCTCTCCACCTTATCTCCTTTATTGGATACTAGTAATCATCATGATCTAAAAGAATGGTACTATAGATATTATCATATCTGACCCATCCATGGACTGCTTCTATTTCAATATAATCCTCATATCTTCTAATGAAATTACAAGTTAGAGAATGAATAGAATTCATTTCTAAAAATTCTCTAGACAGCATATCTACAAAATAATTCTTATGACCAGGAATGAATTATATTTCAAATTTATATTGAAAGATGGTCATCATCCATATTACCATGGCCGCATCTTCAAAATCACATTTCTGGATGGTGAAATTTAATGCCTAACAGCCAGTTTTTACTAAAAACTTTGTATAGATCACAAAGTCTTTGAATTTCTCTATTCCCAAATAAACTGCTCTGAGTTCCTTCTTGAGGATTGCCCAATTATTTTGAGTTTTTTACCATAATCCAGAGGCATACTGGAAGATTTCTAGTGTAATTTTTTCTTGTTCTATATCTTCTTGACAGAGAATGGCTCCCCAACCTATATTACCTGCATCTATCAAGATCACTTTCTTCCAATTTTCTTCAATTGGACTGAGAGGCTAGATTTTGCAAATTCTTTCTTTAATCCTCTGGATAGCTCTGGTGCATTATTCATTCCATGGGATGGGTTCCTTTTGCAGTCTTTGATTCAAAAGTTTTCTTTCTTGGGCACAATGTTGAAGAAATTTGGAAACATAATTAAGGCTTCCTAGAAACCTCTGCAGTTGAGTTTTATCCAAAATTTCATTAGGGAAATTATCAATGAAGTCTAGACTTCTCTGGATTACCTGGTAGGAGCCAAATTGTATGTAGCCCAAAAAATCTATCATTGTCCTGAATAATTTCATTTTTGACTCAAAAAGAACTATTCCTTTTTCTTTAACTCTTTGGAGAAATAACTTCAAATGTTTTATGTGAGCAGGAATATCTTCTGAATGAACCAAAATGTCATCAATGTACTTCTTAAGGAAATCTTCCATACCTTCAAAGGTTTCATCCATGATGTGCTGGAAGGCTGAAGGAGAATTTATCAGTCCAAAAGGAATTATATTCCACTCAAAATGACCTTCAAGGACTGAAAAAGAAGTTTTCCATTTGTCAGATTCTTTAATTCCCACTTGCCAAAATCCTGACTTTAAATCAAATTTAGAAAAGATCTTGGATATGTAGATCTATGCAAATATGGTAGATGGATTTGGAAGTGGATAAGCATCATAGTCCAGTAAATTATTCAAAGGTTTATAATTTACTACTAGCCTGGGTTTTCCTCTGGCTATTTCTACATGTTTATTAACATAACATGCAAAACAGGCTATTGGACTCTTGATTTTTCTGATCAGCCCCTTTTGTAAGAGATCCTTCATCTCTTTCTTGCAGAGAATCATTTGTTCCTGGTTCATTGGGATGAGTTTTGATCTTCTGAGCTTCCCATTAAAATATTTCTGCAATGGTAGCTCCACTTCATGCTTGTGCACATGCCAAAAAGCATTGGGGTCCTCTGAACAACATTCCAAAAATTTATTCTTGAGATTGAATATTTCTTTATCAAATTTCCCTTGTTCAAGACTTTCATCAATTCTGAGAATTTCCTTTTTCTTTTCCATTTTTGCTAATAGATTTTCCAATCTTTCAATCCTCTTTATTCTGTTAGGAGAACTAGAATTGATGAAAGGGAAAAATAATTCTTTACCTTCTAGCTCCAAAAAGTAGCCAAATCTCCTTGTATGCAGGTCAAACTTTTCTCCATGTTTTTGGAAATTCTGAAAGAAAGGTGTCCCTATGTACATTGCACAATCCATACCTGTAACAATGGGACAAAACACTCTGATTCCAATTGAATCTGTCAGAAAAATATCAACTGAGGCTTCTGAAGTCGTTCTAATATCACCACTAGCTGTTGTGACTTTTGGACAGCTAGTAGGTCTTCTGAGATGAGACTCTATCGCTGTATCACTTACAATATTAATTCTAGAACCAGTATCCATAAGGACTTTCCAATATTCAATTTTTTAACCGATTCTTACCTTTAATTTGATACAGTACATTACATCTCTAGTAATTTGATTGCAGCCTAACCACTTTGATCATCTTCTGTTTCTTCATCAGAATGATGCTCATGAATTTCTACTCCTTTAAAGGGCTTCTGATGGTAGATGTAATTCTATGTCTATCCTGATAAAATAGGCTGGGCCGAACTGGATCCTGGTTCATTTTCAACCTTCATCTTTCTGAGCTGACAGTCCTGATGACTTTCAATACAAAGTCTCCTATTCCCTTTTATTGTCTTTCTCAGTTCTTTGATTGCTTTGTGAATACTGGGCAATGTCTGTGGAAGGTCTTCTCCAAAGTCCTCTTGCCTAAATTGTCTTGTTAAAGCTTCAACTAAAAAAAGAGAAGATGGTGGCACATATCCTCTGTTAGGATTATTCTGATTTGGTGGTCTGGATTTCAATTTCTTAAAAAACAATTCTTTATACATGTATTTCAGCTGGGGGTCTGTGGTTGCCATCATTTGTGCGAACAAATTTCTTGTTTGTTCATCTGCCTCTGATTTCTTCATCATATTTATTGGATGACATTGAAAAAAATTTGGATCACTACAATCACAATCATCTTTAAAACATTCTTCACAATGTGGATCATTGCAGTATTATTCATCAGAGTTAGAAGTATCAGAATCAAACCTATTTACATTATCTGATTCTTCTTCACCGGTTAATTCATCACAGCTATCAAGCAAATTCATACAATTTACCTTACCAGATTTGTTTATGTAGAAAAATTTCTTTTTACCTTTATCTGGTTTTCCTTTCTTCTTGTCTTTTTCTAGATCTGGACAATTTGGGGAAATATGTCCTTTCTTTCCATAGTGGTAACATTTAACTTCTTTCTTTCTGGAATATAGTTGTGTTCTTTTATAATCTTTGGGTTTTTTCTGATGAATGATTCTTTTGCCTAAAAAATTCTTTGAAGAATACCTTTTCTTCTTACTCTGTTCCCTCCCCTCTTAATTTTTTGGGGGAGAAAGATGCCATTGTTTGCACAATTTTTGATAGCCATGGGGCTTTTTGGGATTTTTTGCTGCTCGAGAAATCTTCATTTGCGAGCAGAGCTCAACAATTATGGCTTTGACTGCTTGCCTGATTACACCCAATTCGTAGTCACCAATCTTTCCTGGCAGCTTGGTGACTATGGCTTGTGAAACCCATAATGGTAAGGAAGAGATGAATATTTCTTTCAACTTAGATTCAAGAATGAGTTCAGGAAACAGAGTGTGCAATCGATGTAAGAACTCATTAAATTATTCATCAAAATGCTGCATACTATAGAGTTTCATAGCAACCAGAGTGATAGCTGTCAAATCATTATCGATTTGTGAGAAACCAATGAAGTTCACAGTGATGCCATAGAGTAACAATGAATCATATTATTTACAGGTAGTGAAGTTGTTGGATCCATATATACACTTCCATCTGCATTCAGAACTTGTGAATTTTACCATGTAGCTAACAGAGTAGGATCTTTTAGTGTTTCAGCTTTCAACCAAGAATCTAAAGATCCTTCAAAACCACCGATAATTCTTCTGGTATAGTTAATGGGGCCAATATCACCAGCTAAATAAGTTCTGTAACAAACAAGAATAGAATGCATTACTGAAAAAAATTATGCTTTAGTGCAATTATCAATATTCCACGAATAAGTGGAGGATGCATACCAATCCTTATGATATTCAGATTTCATTAAATCTCTTCTATCTGGGGCAGGAGACCAGGTAGAATTCCATGTGGATCTGGATGTGGTTGCATGGACCGTATTGTCTTCAGTGATGCCAAATTGAATTTTGTCCTGAGGAGAGAAATTCTATACATATTCCTCAAGTTTTTCTAAAGAAGGTTCTTCCTCTTCTATTTCAATCTTGTGCAGACCCGTATCTTCTTTTTGTTTCTCATCAAACCATTTTCTATTGATTATTCCTCTTTTCTACGTTCCTCCTCTGCCTTTCGCTTCTTGATCCAATCTGTGAGAGAGGAACTAGTTGAAGAACTAGGTTGAGACGAAGTTATGGGGTTTTATTTTAAATGGCCAAAATAACTGGGGGCAGCAAAAAGACTGTAAGGATAAGAAGTTCATGGCTTAGGAAATTCAATTTCTACAGGCTGCTTTATCAAACTTGATACAGAACCAGATATGGTGTATGGCATCTGCGAAGAAGGCTCACTAAACAAAGTAGTGGACTTATATGAATCAGAGGAAGGCTTCTTCTTCAATGAATCAATGGAATTGGAAACATTTAGAACTTGTTTCTTGATAATATCAAGACTGGAGTTTACCTTAACAATTTCTTTCCCATGCACTACAACTGCATCAATGATTTTTTTGTCTGTGGATATTCTCAATTTATCCAGGCTTTCAGCTATATGCTTATCATTTTATGCTAAGGTATTGATATTATCATTTAAGCAAACCAAAGCATAATCCTGCTTCTGCAACATTCTATTCATCATCTGTTTTAGAATGTTATTCATTTCTTCTATGGATTTATGCCGATCTCTTAAATATTTTTCCAAACTAGAAAGTGCAAGGTTTTTCCAGTTTGTGGCAAGGACAGAGTCTTTTCCAGAATCCTCTATCTGGATGGGAAAAAGCTTAAAGATTTTTCCATCATTTTTTCTGATAAAATTTTTTTTCCATGAAGGAAAATCATTTTGTGTCTCATAGCTCTGACCATCAAAAAGTTCCCATTTATGCTTTGCAGGTGAACTAGATCCAATCATATTTACCTGCAAACAATTGCAGATATCCCTTATCAAGTTTTCTCCCTCTGTCCTTATGGCCTGCAAATCTCTAGGCAGATTGGGCTTGGATAGCATGTTCTGAATTTTAGGAGAAAATTCTGGAATCACAAGTGGAGATGGAATAGTAACAAGATTTGATTCCATCTTGTCTGCTACAAAATTATCAACATCTTGAATCCTTTTCTGTCTAGCCTGATTTAAGAAACTTTTTCTTAAGGATTTTTCTATCTGATTTGAGGAAGGATAATACCATTAAAAATAAATCCATTGTTTTCTGGATTTCAACCAATTTTTCCATTCCTCATTCTTCTGGTTGTTGAAGGTTTTTCTTTCTTCTTTAGGCAGCAGTCTAAGTTCTTCAACATGCCTATTTTCAGATTTATGAGTGAAAATGTCCCAATTGAACATTTTCTTCTTCCATTGATCTTCAGCATCATATGGACTGATTCCTTTATATATTTTCAAGAATGCAATAATTTCACTGTCTGAAGGAATCTCTACATGCTTCGGAATTTTATTTCTAGGATTCTTTCTGTATGATGGAATTTCTGATCCATCAACAAATCCTAAACCCTGGTGACTATTTTTCTGTGTAGATTGTATAATTATATTTTCATGAATGTTGAAGAAACGTGTCCTTGTATATCCCTCTTCAGACTTACTTTTGTTAGGAAAAAAAGTAATCATATTTATTCTTCTTCTGTCTTCTTCAATGTTTCCATGTGGATTTGGGGGTTGTGAAGAGAATTGACAGAAGGTTTTTGAACAGTGAGGATGGTCACGGACAGTAGCTAAAGGGTTACTGGATGAAGCAATTTCACTCAAGACTAGTCGTTTTACAGTATCTAAAAATATAGGATCAACTGAAAATGTGGGAGTGGTATTTACAGATGTGGAAATATTAACAGAAGGTCAACCACACTCAGCATGAGACTGTGGGAAAAAATTATGGACATTACCATCTCTGGTAGTAAAGATTGTAGAAGAATTGACAGGTGATGGCCGAGTAGGTTTTCTGATAGATTCCCATTTAGTAACCCATTCTGTGGGGGGTTTTAGTGCAGATCTGGGGATCATATGGGGGGATATGAGGTTCATACCATAATCATGAGTACTCAGGGTAGTGAATTCTGACTGGGATGATACAGATTTAACAATTGAAGGAGTGGTTTTTTTATAGAATTTGACTATAAAGGACCACTAGATGGCTATATTTTTACTGTCATCATCAAAATCATCATAACCGTGAGTCTGTAAGCCTAGAATGAGAGAATTTATAGCATTTGGATCTATTAATTCTATAGAGAAATCAAGGAAGTAGGACCATGAAGCAGGACCATAGGCAAGGGTGCCTTGACAACCTACAATGAGAGCTTTAGGGAAAGTTCTCCGTCTTCTATCAAAAACACATGAAAAGTAAGAAACATCTTGGCCTTTTCTGTGCAGAGGATGAATACCAATTTGGACATGGCCAAAATGAGAAAAATTATAACCAGCTTTTCGGGCAGCATCAAACTCTTGCTAGTTTATAATGTTTAAAGAATGAAGGATATTATTATTGGAGGTGGTTTGCAAAACTTCCTCTTTAACCTTATATCTCCAGAACTGGTTCTGAGAATAAATTAATAGACCGATCAAGAACTATAGATTCATTGACATTAGAGTTTCTGCGTTCTAGATTTTCTTCTTCTTGTTCCTCTAAGAGTTCGTCAAATGATTTATCTCCAAACTCATGACGAGAACTAGATGCAGATAATGAATCCATCTTAGACTAGGAAAGATAGATAGAGTGGAAGACTTTGTAAACAAGATATGTAGTTTCAGAGTAAAGACATAAATCTGTAAAATGCTGTGTACCAATTTTATCAGCAACACGATCGCAAACATAGCAGTGTTTTGCGGATCTTCCTGGGAAAAAGTTCTAATCTCCTAGTCTTCAAACGCCGTCGACGCCATCCTGGGCTTAACAGGTAACAGACATTATCGAAACTCAAACAAACTTAGATGTTCTCAACAATATGCTCAAACGAAATACAAACTTAGCTTTGATAGCATTTGGGTTCATTCAAAAGATATTCCTGCTCACATAAAACATTTGAAGTTATTTCTCCAAAGATTTAAATAAAAAGGAATAGTTCTTTCTGAGTCAAAAATGAAGTTATTCAGGACAATGATAGATTTTTATTACTTAGAGAAACTGGATGATATTACACAACAACAACAAGACTCGATATTCACTGAGATAGACTGCTTTGGCATTTAACAGATATATATCCTTGCATAGCAAGAGAAATCTGTAGGCTACCTGGCACACAAAGTAGACTCAGTCTAAAAATCGAACAAGACTCAAATCCTAAAAGACTTGGCCACTTTAGATTCTTCCCTATGCTCGCACATAGATACGCAGGCTACTCAAGTCTTACTCTAGACTCTAGACTCCGAATTGAATGCCTTCTCTTTGGCCCAAGATCTTATTAAATAGCCAAATAATTTCTACATCCGAGAGACTCATGACTCAGAAGTAAAGATCCTCGTCTCATCATCCATGCCCGCATATCAAATCTTGTGTCATCTCCTTATCTAAAGAAAATCGTCCGACATAGATTTGATAGTCCCGTGCAAGGGTATCAAAATATTTACCATTATTATATGACAGAAAGTAAAATTTCAGGAAGCATTACTTTTGGGTAACACTGAAGTGACATGCCCACAGAGCTTCCGTGACATACCTACGTACTAAGTGTAAGTGTGTGTACAAAATGGAGATTCTTTTACGAAGAACCCATGAAAGAAATGTCTAACTCCATTTTCAGTTAGAAAGAGTTTATAGTACAAAGAATGCAGCTTGTGGAGGTGTATAGTAACTATGTCGGATATGACCTATTAGATTGGTGGAAACGTATTGAACTGTCACTTCCTTTTCCGATTCCCAAATCTTACTTTCATGATCTTCTGGCAGCTGGAGGAAATTTATCTGTTCAAAAGGATTGGCATCGAGATCTGATTGTTGATGGAAATCATTGTACTCCATTTGAGTTCCATCGGTACTCCGGGCAAGCTGTCTTGCACTGATCCTTTGGGCTACGAACCAATGAGTATGATCATATCTTCTCAAAGCATTTAGAGAAGCAATATCTTCTAGTTCAATCAAATCCTTAAGTGTTTTGTATAGGACTCTTTTCTGAAGCATGCCGGGTGCAGAGAATCCATTAATCATCAGTAAGGTGAATTGATAAGGCATTGTAAGAATACCACTGAGTCCGTAAATCTTCCACCATCCTTCAAACCAATCTGGAAGAGGATCTTCTTGATTTATCCTTTCTGCTGGCCAATTTTCATAACTAAAATCAAATTGTAGATGATAGAAGAAATTAGAAGAAATATTTTCGAAATTCATCATGTGGAAAAAGGTAGTCTTCTGTCTTTCAGGATCATAATTGTTTCTCCTAGAAGGATTATTAAACCTTCTGATTGTTAATATACAATTTCCAATTCTCTTATGATATTCATAAAATATTTCATAAGATATGTTACCAATGTGAACCAAATAATCAATCTCGTGAATGGCCAAATAATTTTCAACTTCTTGATCATCCCAAGTCCAGAGATTGGGAATACCTTCTCTCCACCTTATCTCCTTTATTGGATACCAGTCTTCATCATGATCTAAAAGACTGGTACTACTGATATTATCATATCTGACCCATCCATGGACTGCTTCTATTTCAATATAATCCTCAGATCTTCTAATGAAATTACAAGTTAGAGAATGAATAGAATTCTTTTATAAAAATTCTCTAGACAACATATCAGCAAAATAATTCTTATGACCATGAATGAATTATATTTCAAATTTATATTGAATGAGGGTGATCATCCATCTTACCATGGCAGCATCTTCAAAATCACATTTCTGGATGGAAAACTTTAATGCCTGACAGTCATTTTTTACTAAAAACTTTGTATAGATCACAAAGTCTTTGAATTTCTCTATTCCCAAATAGACTGCTCTGAGTTCCTTCTTGAGGCTTGCCCAATTATTTTGAGTTTTTTACCATAATCCAGAGGCATACATGCAGATTTCTAGTGTACTTTTTGCTTGTTCTGGATCTTATTGACAGAGAACGGCTTACCAACCTATATTACTTGCATCTGTCAAGATAAATTTCTTCCAATTTTCTTGAATTGGACTAAGAGGCTGGATTCTGCGAATTATTTCTTTAATCCTCTGGACAGCTCTGGTGCATTCTTCATTCCATGGGATGAGTTCCTTTTGCAGTCTTTGATTCAAAATTTTTCTTTCTTGGGCACAATGTTGAAGAAATTTGGAAACATAATTAAGGCTTCCTAGAAACCTCTGCAATTGAGTTTTATCCAAAATTTCATTAGGGAAATTATCAATGAAGTCTAGACTTCTCTAGATTACCTGGTAGGAGTCAAATTGTATGTTGTAGCCCAAGAAATTTATTATTGTCCTGAATAACTTCATTTTTGACTCAGAAAGAACTATTCCTTTTTCTTTAACTCTTTGGAGAAATAACTTCAAATGTTTTATGTGAGCAGGAATATATTCTGAATGAACGAAAATGTCATCAATGTACTTCTTAAGGAAATCTTCCATACCTTCAAAGGTTTCATCCATGATGCGCTGGAAGGCTGAAGGAGCATTTATCAGTCCAAAAGGAATTATATTCCATGAAAAATGACCTTCAGGGACTGAAAAATAATTTTTCCATTTTTCATATTCTTTAATTCCCACTTGCCAAAATCCTGACTTTAAATCAAATTTAGAAAAGATCTTGGATCTGGAGATCTGTGCCAAGATGGTAGATGACTTTGGAAGTGGATAAGCATCATAGTCCAGTAAATTATTCAAAGGTTTATAATTTACAACTAGCATGGGTTTTCCTCTGGCTATTTCTGCATGCTTATTAACATAAAATGCAAAACAAGCTATTAGACTCTTGCTTTTTCTGATCAACCCCTTTTGTAAGAGATCCTTGATCTCTTTCTTGCAGAGAATCATTTTCTCCTAGTTCATTGCGATGGATTTTCATCTTCTGAGCTTCCCATTAAAATATTTCTTCAATGGTAGCTCCTCTTCATGCTTGTGCACATGCCAAAAAGCATTGGGGTCCTCCGAACAAAATTCCAAAAATTTATTCTTGAGATTGACTATTTCTTTATCAAATTTCCCTTGATCAATATTTTCGTCAATTCTAAGAATTTATTTTTTCTTTTCCATTCTTTGTAATAGATTTTCCAATATTTCAATCCTCTTTATTATTTTAGGAGAACTAGAATTGATGAAAGGGAAATATAATTCTTTACCTTCTAGCTCCAAAAAGTAGCCAAATCGCCTTGTATGCAGGTCAAAATTTGCTCCATTTTTTTTGAAATTCTAAAAGAAAGGTGTCCCTAGGTACATTGCACAATCCATGCCTATAACAATGGGACAAAACACTTTGATTCCAATTGAATCTGTCAGAAAAATATCAACTGAGGCTTCTGAAGTCCTTCTAATATCACCACTGGCTGTTGTGACTTTTGGACAACTAGTAGGTCTTCTGAGATGAGACTCTATCACTGTATCACTTACAATATTAAGTCTGGAACCAGTATCCATAAGGACTTTCCAATATTCAATTTTTGAACCGATTCTTACCTTTGATTTGATACAATACATTACATCTCTAGTAATTTGATTGCAGCCTAAACCACTTCGATCATCTTCTGTTTCTTCATCAGAATGATGCTCATGAATTTCTACTCCTTTAAAGGGCTTCTGATGGTAGATGTAATTCTGTGTCTGTCCTGAGAAAACAGGCTGGGCCGAACTAGATCCTGGTTCATTTTCAACCTTCATCTTTCTGAGCTGACAGTCCTGATGACTTTCAATACAAAGTCTCCTATTCTCTTTTACTGTGTTTCTCAGTTCTTTGATTGCTTTGTTAATACTCGGCAATGTTTGTGGAAGGTCTTCTCCAAAGTCTTCTTGCCTAAATTGTCTTGTTAAAGATTCAACTAAAAAAAGAGAAGCTGGTGGCACATACCCTCTATTAGGATTATTCTGATTTGGTGGTCTGGAGTTCAATTACCTAAGCAACAATTCTTTATACATGTCTTTCAGCTGGGGGTCTGTGGCTTCCATCATTTGTGTGAACAAATTTCTTTTTTGTTCATCCGCCTCTGATTGCATCATCATATTTATTGAATGACATTGACAAACATCTCGATCACTGCAATCACAATCATCTTTAAAACATTCTTCACAATGTGGATCATTGCAGTATTCTTCATTAGAGTTAGAAGTATCAGAATCAAACCTATTTACATTATCTGATTCTTCTTCACTGGTTAATTCATCGTAGCTATCAGGAAAATTTATATAATTTACCTTACCCGATTTGTTTATGTAGAAAAATTTCTTTTTACCTTTATCTGGTTTTCCTTCCTTCTTGTCTTTTTCTAGATCTGGACAATTTGGGGAAATACGTCCTTTCTTTCCACAGTGGTAACATTTAACTTCTTTCTTTCTGGAATATAGTTGTGTTCTTTTATAATCTTTGGGTTTTTTTTGATGAATGATTCTTTTGCCTGAAAAATTCTTTGAAGAATACTTTTTCTTCTTACTCTGTTCCCTCCCCTATGAATTTTTTGTGGCAGAAAGATGCCATTGTTTGCACAATTTTTGATAGCCATGGAGCTTTTTGGGATTTTTTGTTTCTCGAGCAATCTTCATTTGTGAGCAGAGCTCAACAATTATGGCTTTGACTGCTTGCCTGATTACACAAAATTTGTAATCACCAATATTTCCTGGTAGCTTGGTGACTATGGCTTGTGAAACCCATAATGTTAAAGAAGAGATGAATATTTCTTTTCACTTAGATTCAAGAATGAGTTCAGGAGACAAAGTGTGCAATCGATGTAAGAACTCATTAAAGTATTCATCAAAATGCTGCAAATTATGGAGTTTCATAGCAACTAGAGTGACAGCAGTCAAATCATTATTGATTTGTGGGAAACCAATGAAGTTCATAGTGATGCCATAGATTAAACAACCAATCATATTATTTATAGGAAGTGATGTTGTTGGATCCATATATACAGTTCCATCTGCATTCAGAACTTGTGAATTTTCCCATGTAGCTAACAAAGTGGGATCTTTTAATGTTTCAGCTTTCAACCAAGAATCTAAAGATCCTTCAAAACCACCAATAATTATTCTGGTAGAATTAATGGGGCTAATATCATCAGCTAAATAAGTTCTGTAACAAACAAACATAGAATGCATTACTGACAAAACTTAGGCTTCAATGCAATTATCAATATTCCACGAATAAGTGGAGGATGCAGACCAATCATTATGATATTCAGATTTCATTGAATCTCTTCTATCTAGTTCAGGGGAACAGGTAGAATTCCATGTGGATCTGGATATGGTTGCATGGACTGTATTTTCTTCAAGGATGCCAAATTTAATTTTGTCCTAAGGAGATAAATTATGTACATATTCCTCAAGTTTTTCTAAAGAAGGTTCTTCCTCTTCTATTTCAATCTTGTGTAGACCCGTACCATCTTTTTGTTTCTCATCATACCATTTTTCTATTGATTCTTCCTCTTTTTTATGTTCCTCCTCTTCCTTTTGCTTCTTGATCCAATATGTGAGAGAGGAAATATTTGAAGAACTAGGTTGAGAGGAAGTTATGGGGTTTGATTTTAAATGGCCGAAATAACTGGGGGCAGCAAAAAGACTGTAAGGATAAGAAGTTCCTGGCTTAGGAAATTCAATTTCTACAGACTACTTTATCAAACTTGATATAGAACCAGATATGGTGTATGGCATCTGCGAAGAAGGCTCACTAAACAAAGTAGTGGACTTATATGAATCAGAGGAAGACTTCTTCTTCAATGAATCAATGGAATTGGAAACATTTAGAACTTATTTCTTGATAATATCAAGACTGGAGTTTACCTTAACAATTTCTTTCCCATGCACTACAACAGCATCAATGATTTTTCTGTCTGTGGATATTCTCATTTTATCCAGGCTTTCAGCTGTATGCCTATCATTTTTTGCTAAGGTATTGATATTATCATTTAAACAAACCAAAGCATAATCCTGCTTCTGCAACATTCTATTCATCATCTCTTTTAGAATTTTATTCATTTCATCTACGGATTTATGTCAATCTCTTAAATATTTCTCCATACTAGAAAATGCAAGGTTTCTCCAGTTTGTGGCAAGGACAGAGTCTTTTACAGAATCCTCTGTCTAGGTCAGAAAAAGCTTAAATATTTTTCCATCATTTTTTCTGATAACAAAATTTTTCCATGGAGAAAAATCATTGTCTGTCTCATAGATCTGACCATCAAAAAGTTCCCATTTATGCTTTGCAGGGGAACTAGCTCTAATCATATTTACCTGCAAACAATTGCAGATATCCCTTATCAATTTTTCTCCCTTTGTCCTTATGTCCTGCAAATCTCTAGGCAGATTGGGCTTGGATAGCATGTTCACAATTTTAGGAGAAAATTCTGGAGTCACAAGTGGAGATGGAATAGTAATAGGATTTGATTCCATCTTGTCTGCTACAAAATTATCAACATCTTGAATCCTTTTCTATCTAGTCTGATTTAAGAAAATTTTTCTTAAGGATTCTTCGATCTGATTTGAGGAAGGATAATACCATTCATAAAAATAAATCCATTGGTTTCTGGATTTCATCCAATTTTTCCATTCCTCATTCTTTTGGTTGTTGAAGGTTTTTCTTTCTTCTTTAGGCAGCAGTCTAAGTTCTTCAACATACCTATTTTCAGATTTATGAGTGAAAATGTCCCAATTGAACATTTTCTTCTTCCATTGATCTTCAGGATCATATGGACTGATTCCTTTATAGATTTTCAAGAATGAAATAATTTCACTGTCTGAAGGAATCTCTACATGCTTTGGAATTTTATTTCTAGGATTCTTTCTGTATGATGGAATTTCTGATCCATCAACAAATCCTAAACCCCAGTGACTATTTTGTTGTGTAGACTGTATAATTATTTCTTCGTGAATGTTGAAGAAACTTGTCCTCTTATATCCCTCTTCAGAATTACTTTTGTTAGGAACAAAAGTAATCATATTTATTCTTCTTCTGTCTTCTTCAATGTTGCCATGTGGATTTGGGGGTTGTGAAGAGAATTGACAGAAGGTTTTTGAACAGTGAGGATGGTCATAGACAACAGCTAAAGGGTTACTGGATGAAGCAATTTCACTCAAGACTAGTCTTTTTATAGTATCTACAAAAATAGGATCAACTGAAAATGTGGGAGTGGTATTTACAGATGTGGAAATATTAACAGAAGGTCCACCACGCTCAGCGCGAGACTCCGATAAAACAGTATGGACATTACCATCTTTGTTAGTAAAAATTTTAGAAGAATTGACAGGTGATGACCAAGTAGGTTTTCTGATATATTCCCATTTAGTAACCCATTCTGTGGGGGGTTCTAGTGCAGATCTGGGGATCATCTGGGGGGCTATGAGGTTCATACCATAATCATGAGTAATCAGGGTAGTGAATTCTGACTGGGATGATACAAATTTAACCATTGAAGGAGTGGTTTTTTTATAGAATTTGACTACAGAGGACCACCAGATGGCTATATTTTTACTTAGAGAAACTTGATGATATTACACAACAACAACAAGACTCGATATGAGGCTCAAACAAACTCAGATGTTCCCAACAATGGTATCAAAGCCAAGTTCATATTTCATTTGAGCATATTGTTGGGAACATCTGAGTTTGTTTGAGTCTCGATAATGTCTGTTGCCTGTTAAGACGAGGATGGCGTCGATGGAATTTGAAGACTAGGAGATTATAAATTCTTCCCAGGAAGAGCCGCAAAACACTACTTTGTTTGCGATCGTGTTGCTGATAAAACTGGTGCACAACATTTTACATATTTCTGTCTTTACTCTGAAACTGCATATCTTGTTTACAAAGTCTTCCGCTCTATCTATCTTTCCTAGTCTAAGATGGATTCATTATCTGCATCTAGTTCTCATCATGAGTTTGGAGATAAATCATTTGATGAACTCTTAAAGGAACAAGAAGAAGCAAATCTAGAACGCAGAAACTCTAATGTTAATGAATCTATAGTTCTTGATCGGTCTATTAATTTATTCTCAGAACCAGTTGCTTCTGACTCTTAGACCCTTCCAAAAATTGACCCTAAGAATGTTTATAAGAATCTAGGATTACTGGATTCCATCCAGTTTTGGATATATAAGGCTAAAGAGGAAGTTCTGCAAACCACCTCCAATAATAATATCCTTCATTCTTTAAACATTATAAACTAGCCCGAGTTTGATGCTGCCTGAAAAGCTGGTTATAATTTTGCCCATTTTGGCCATGTCCAAATTGGTATTCAGCCTCTGCACAGAAAAGGTGAAGATGTTGCTTTCTTTTCATGTGTTTTTGATAGAATATGGAGAACTTTCCCTAAAGCTCTCATTGGTGGTTGTCAAGGCACCCTTGCCTATGGTCTTGCTTCATGGTCCTGCTTCCCTGATTTCTCTATAGCATTAACAGATCTAAATACCATAAATTCTCTCATGCTAGGCTTAAAGACTCATGGTTATGATGATTTTGATGATGACAGTAAAAATATATCCATCTGGTGGTCCTCTGTAAGCAAATTCTATAAAAAAATCACTCCTTCAATGGTTAAATCTGTATCATACCAGTTATAATTCACTACCCTGATTACTCATGATTATGGTATGAACCTCATAGCCCCCCATATGATCCCAATATCTGCACTAAAACCCCGCACAGAATGGGTTACTAAATGGGAATCTATCAGAAAACCTACTCGGCCATCACCTGTCAATTCTTCTACAATCTTTACTACCAGAGATGGTAATGTCCATACTATTTTCCTAGAGTCTCGTGCTGAGCATGGTGGACCTTATATTAATATTTCCACATCTGTAAATACCACTCCCACATTTTCAGTTGATCCTATATTTGTAGATACTGTAAAAAGACTAGTCTTGAGCGAAATTGCTTCATCCAGTAACCCTTTAGCTGCTGTCTATGACCATCCTCACTGTTCAAAAACCTTTTGTCAATTCTCTTCACAATCCCCAAATCCACATGGCAACATTGAAGAAGACAAAAGAAGAATAAATATGATTACTTTTGTTCCTAACAAAAGCAAGTCTGAAGAGGGATATACAAGGACACGTTTCTTCAAAATTCATGAAAATATAATTATACAATCTACACAGCAAAATAGTCACCAGGGTTTAGGATTTGTTGATGGATCATAAATTCCATCATACAGAAAGAATCCTAGAAATAAAATTCTGAAGCATGTAGAGATTCCTTCAGATAGTGAAATTATTGCATTCTTGAAAATCTATAAAGGAATCAGTCCATATGATCCTGAAGATCAATGGAAGAAGAAAATGTTCAATTGGGACATTTTCACTCATAAATATAAAAATAGGTATGTTGAAGAACTTAGACTACTGCCTAAAGAAGAAAGAAAAACCTTCAACAACCAGAAGAATGAGGAATGGAAAAATTGGATGAAATCCAGAAACCAATGAATTTCTTTTTATGAATGGTATTATGCTTCCTCAAATCAGATAGAAAAATACTTAAGAAAAAGTTTCTTAAATCAGGCTAGACAGAAAAGGATTCAAGATGTTGATAATTTTGTAGCAGACAAGATGGAATCAAATCCTGTTACTATTCCATCTCCACTTGTGATTCCAGAATTTTCTCCTAAAATTCAGAACATGCTATCCAACCCCAATCTTCCTAGAGATTTGCAGGCCATAAGGAAAAAGGGAGAAAACTTGATAAGGGATATCTGCAATTGTTTGCAGTTAAATATGATTAGATCTAGTTCCCTTACAAAGCATAAATGGGAAATTTTTGATGGTCAGATCTATGAGACAGACAATGATTTTCCTCCATGGAAAAATTTTGTTATCAGAAAAAATGATGGAAAAATCTTTGAGCTTTTTCCCATCCAGACAGAGGATTCTTTAAAAGTCTCTGTCCTTGCCACAAATTGGACAAACCTTCCACTTTCTAGTTTGGAAAAATATTTAAGAGATTGGAATAAATCCATAGAAGAAATGAATAACATTCTAAAAGAGATGATGAATAGAACGCTGCAGAAGCAGGATTATTCTTTGGTTTTTTTCAATGATAATATCAATACCTTAGCATAAAATGATAAGCATATAGCTGAAATCCTGGATAAACTGAGAATATCCACAGACATAAAAATCATTGATGCAGCTGTAGTGCATGGGAAAGAAATTGTTAAGGTAAACTCCAGTCTTGATATTATCAAGAAACAAGTTATAAATGTTTCCAATTCCATTGATTCATTGAAGAAGAAGCCTTCCTCTGATTCATATAAGTCCACTACTTTGTTTAGTGAGCCTTCTTCGAAGATGCCATACACCATATCTGGTTCTGTATTAATTTTGAGAAAGCAGCCTGTAGAAATTGAATTTCCTAAGTCAGGAACTTCTTATCTTTACATTATTTGTTCTGCCCCCAGTTATTTTGGCCATTTAAAATCAAACCCCATAACTTCCTCTCAACCTATTTCTGCAACTAGTTCCTCTCTCACAGATTGGATCAAGAAGCAAAAGGTAGAGGAGGAACGTACAAAAGAGGAAGAATCAATAGAAAAATGGTATGATGAGAAACAAAAAGAAGATACGGGTCTGCACAAGATTGAAATAGAAGAGGAAGAACCTTCTTTAGAAAAACTTGAGGAATATGTACAGAATTTCTCTCCTCAGGACAAAATTGAATTTGGCATCCTTGTAGACAATACAGTACATGCAACCACATCTAGACACACATGGAATTCTACATGGTGCCTTGCCCCAGATAGAAGAGATTTAATGAAATCTGAATATCATAAGGATTGGTCTGCATCCTCCACTTATTCATGGAATATTAATAATTGCACTGAAGCTGAAGTTTTGTCAGTAATGCATTCTATGCTTGTTTATTACAGAACTTATTTAACTGATGATATTGGCCCCATTAATTCTACTAGAATAATTATTGGTGACTTTGAAGGATCTTTAGATTCTTGGTTGAAAGCTGAAACATTAAAAGATCCTACTCTGTTAGCTACATGGGAAAATTCACAAGTTCTAAATGCAGATGGAACTGTATATATGGATCCAAAAACATCACTGCTTGTAAAAAATATGATTGGTTGTTTACTCTATGGCATCACTGTGAACTTCATTGGTTTCCCACAAATCAATAATAATTTGACTGCTATCACTCTGGTTGCTATGAAACTCCATAATATGTAGCATTTTGATGAACACTTTAATGAGTTATTACATCGTTTGCACACTCTGTCTCCTGAACTCATTCTTGAATCTAAGTGGAAAGAAATATTCATCTCTTCTTTACCATTATGGGTTTCACAAGCGATAGTCACCAAGCTGCCAGGAAAGATTGGTGATTACAAATTTGGTGTAATCAGGCAAGTATTCAAAGCCATAATTGTTGAGCTTTGCTCGCAAATGAAGATTGCTCGAGCAGCAAAAAATCCAAAAAATCCCCATGGCTATCAACAATTGTGCAAACAATGGCATCTTTCTGCCCCAAAAAATTTAGAGGGGAGGGAACGGAGTAAGAAGAAAAAGTATTCTTCAAAGAATTTTTCTGGCAAAAGAATCGTTCATCAGAAAAAACCCAAACATTATAAAAGAACACAGCTATATTCGAGAGAGAAAGAATTTAAATGCTACCACTGTGGAAAGAAAGGACATATTTCCCCAAATTGTCCAGATCTAGAAAAAGACAAGAAGAAAGGAAAACCAAATAAAGGTAAAAAGAAAGTTTTCTACATAAACAAATCTGGTCAGGTAAATTATATGAATTTTCCTGATAGCTGTGATGAATAAACCAGTGAAGAAGAGTCAGATAATGTAAATAGGTTTGATTCTTATACTTCTAACTCTGATGAAGAATACTGCAATCATCCACATTGTGAAGAATGTTTTAAAGATGATTGTGATTGCAGTGATCCAGATGTTTGTCAATGTCATTCAATAAATATGATGAAGCAATCAAAGGCAGATGAAGAAACAAGAAATTTTTTCACACAAATGATGGCAGCCACAGACCCCTAGCTAAAAGTCATGTATAACGAATTGTTGCTTAAGCAATTGAACTCAAAACCACCAAATTAGAATAATCCTAACAGAGGATATGTGCCACCAGCTTCTCTTTTTTCAGTTGAAGCTTTAAAAAGAAAATTCAGACAAGAAGACTTTGGAGAAGACCTTCCACAGACATTGCCCAGTATTCACAAAGAAATCAAAGAACTGAGAAAGACAGTAAAAGAGAATAGGAGACTTTGTATTGAAAGTCATCAGGACAAAATGTACGAAGTGTAAGTGTGTGTACAAAATGGAGATTCTTTTATGAAGAACCCACGAAAGAAACGTCTAACTCCATTGTCGGTTAGAAAGACTCTATAGTTCAAAGAATGCAACTTGTGTAGGTGTATAGTAACTATGTCAGAAATGACCTATTAGATAGGTGGAAAAGTATTGAACTGTCACTTCCTTTTCTGATTCCCAAATCTTACTTTCATGATCTTCTGGCAGCTGGAGGAAATTTATCCATTCAAAAGGATTGGCATCGGGATTTGATTGTTGATGGAAATAATTGTACTGCATTTGAGTTCCATCGGTACTTTGGGCAAGCTGTCTTGCACTGATCCTTTGGGGTACAGACCAATGAGTATGACCGCGTATTTTCAAAGCATTTAGAAAATAAATATCTTCTAGTTTAATCAGATTCTTAAGTGTTTTGTATAAGACTCTTGTCTGAAGCATGCCGGGTGCAGAGAATCCTTCAATCTTCATTCTGGTGAATTGATAAGGCATTGTAAGAATACCACTGAGTCCGTAAATCTTCCACCATCCTTCAAACCAATCTAGAAGAGGATCTTCTTGATTTATCCTTTCTGTTGGCCAATTTTCATTGCTAAAATCAAATTGCAGATGATAGAAGAAATTAGAAGAAATATTTTCCAAATTCATCATCTGGAAAAAGGCAGTCTTCTGTCTTTCAGGATCATAATTGTTTCTCCTAGAAGGATTATTAAACATTCTGATTGTTAATCTACAACTTCCAATTATGTTGTCATATTCGTAAAAGATTTCATAAGATATGTTACCAATGTGAACCAAATAATCAAGCTCTTGAATGGCCAAATCATTTTAAACTTCTTGATCATCCCAAGTCTAGAGATTGGGAATACCTTCTCTCCACCTTATCTCCTTTATTGGATACCAGTCATAATCATGATCTAAAATATTGGTACCGCTGATATTATCATATCTGACCCATCCATGGATTGCTTCTATTTCAATATAATCCTCAGATCTTCTAATCAAATTACAAGTTAGAGAATGAATAGAATTATTTTATAAAAATTCTCTAGACATCATATTAGCAAAAGAATTCTTATGACCAAGAATGAATTCTATTTCAAATTTATATTGACTGAGGGTCATCATCCATCTTACCATGGAAGCATCTTCAAAATCACATTTCTGGATGGCGAACTTTAATGCCTGACAGTTAGTTTTTACTAAAAACTTTGTATAGATCACAAAGTCTTTGAATTTCTCTATTCCCAAACAGACTGCTCTGAGTTCCTTCTTGAGGCTTGCCCAATTATTTTGATTTTTTGACCATAATCTAGAGGCATACTGGCAGATTTCTAGTGTACTTTTTGCTTGTTCTGGATCTTCTTGACAAAGAATGGCTCCCCAACCTATATTACTTGCATCTGTCAAGATCACTTTCTTCCAATTTTCTTGAATTGGACCGAGAGCATGGATTCTGCAAATTCTTTCTTTAATCCTCTGGAAAACTCTGGTGCATTCTTCATTCCATGGGATGGGTTCCTTTTGCAGTCTTTGATTCAAAAGTTTTCTTTCTTGGGAACAATGTTGAAGAAATTTGGAAACATAATTAAGGCTTCCTAGAAACCTCTGCAATTGAGTTTTATCCAAAATTTCATTAGGGAAATTATCAATGAAGTCTAGACTTCTCTGGATTACCTGCTAGGAGCCAAATTGTATGTTGTAGCCCAAAAAATCGATCATTTTCTTGAATAAATTCATTTTTTACTCGGAAAGAACTATTCCTTTTTGTTTAACTCTTTGGAGAAATAACTTCAAATGTTTTATGTGAGCAGGAATATCTTCTGAATGAACCAAAATGTCATCAATGTACTTCTTAAGGAAATCTTCCATACCTTCAAAGGTTTCATCCATGATGCACTGGAAGGTTGAAGGATAATTTATCAGTCCAAAAGGCATTATATTCCACTCAAAATGGCGTTCAGGGACTGAAAAAGGATTTTTCCATTTGTCAGATTCTTTAATTCCCACTTGCCAAAATCCTGACTTTAAATCAAATTTAGAAAAGATCTTGGATCTGGAGATTCGTGCCAAGATGGTAGATGGCTTTGGAAGTGGATAAGCATCGTAGTCCAGTAAATTATTCAAAGGTTTATAATTTACTACTAGCCTGGGTTTTCCTCTGCCTATTTCTGCATGTTTATTAACATAAAATGCAAAACAGGGTATTGGACTCTTGCTTTTTCTGATCAACCCATTTTGTAAGAGATCCTTGATCTCTTTCATGCAGAGAATCATTTGTTCCTGGTTCATTGGGATGTATTTTGATATTCTGAGCTTCCCATTACAATATTTCTTCAATGGTAGCTCCACTTCATGCTTGTGCACATGCCAAAAAGCATTGGGGTCCTCTGAACAACATTCCAAAAATTTATTCTTGAGATTGACTATTTCTTTATCAAATTTCCCTTGTTCAAGATTTTCATCAATTCTGATAATTTCCTTTTTCTTTTCCATTTTTGCTAATAGATTTTCCAATATTTCAATCCTCTTTATTCTGTTAGGAGAACTAGAATTGATGAAAGGGAAAAATAATTCTTTAACTTCTAGCTCCAAAAAGTAGCCAAATCTCCTTGTATGCATGTGAAACTTTGCTCCATGTTTTTTGAAATTCTGAAAGAAAGGTGTCCCTAGGTACATTGCACAATCCATACCTGTAACAATGGGAAAATCCACTTTTATTTCAATTGAATCTATCAGAAAAATATCAACCGAGGCTTCCGAAGTCGTTCTAATATCACCACTGGTTGTTGTGATTTTTGGACAACTAGTAGGTCTTCTGAGATGAGAATATATCACTGTATCACTTAAAATATTATGTTTGGAACTAGTATCCATAAGGACTTTACAATATTCAATTTTTGAACCAATTCTTACCTTTAATTTGATACGGTACATTATATCTCTAGTAATTTGATTGCAACCTAAACCACTTCGATCATCCTCTGTTTTTTTCATTAAAATGATGCTCATGAATTTCTAATCCTTTAAAGGGCTTCTAATGGTAGATGTAATTTTGTGTCTGTCCTAAGAAAACAGGATGGGCTGAACTAGATCCTGGTTCATTTTCAACCTTCATCTTTCTGAGCTGACAGTCTTGATGACTTTCAATACAAAGTCTCCTATTCTCTTTTACTATCTTTCTCAGTTCTTTGATTTCTTTGTGAATACTGGGCAATGTCTGTGGAAGGTATTCTTCAAAGTCTTCTTTCCTGAATTGTCTTGTTAAAGCTTCAAATGAAAAAATATAAGCTGGTGGCACATATCCTCTGTTAGGATTATTCTGATTTGGTGGTCTGGAGTTCAATTTCTTAAGCAGCAATTCTTTATACATGTCTTTCAGCTGGGGGTTTGTGGCTGCCATCATTTGTGTGAAAAAAATTCTTGTTTGTTCATCTGCCTCTGATTGCTTCATCATATTTATTGAATGACATTGACAAACATCTGGATCACTGCAATCACAATAATCTTTAAAACATTCTTCACAGTGTGGATAATTACAGTATTCTTCATCAGAGCTAGAAGTATCAGAATGAAACCTATTTACATTATTTGATTCTTCTTCACTGGTTAATTCATCACAGTTATCAGGAAAATTCATATAATTTACCTTACCAGATTTGTTTCTATAGAAAACTTTCTTTTTACCTTTATCTGGTTTTCCTTTCTTCTTGTCTTTTTCTAGATCTCGACAATTTGGGGAAATATGTCTTTTCTTTCCAAAATGGTAACATTTAACTTCTTTCTTTCTAGAATATAGCTGTGTTCTTTTATAATCTTTGGGTTTTTTCTGATGAATGATTCTTTTGCCTGAAAAATTCTTTGAAGAATACTTTTTCTTCTTACTCCGTTCCCTCCCCTCTGAATTTTTTGGGGCAGAAAGATGCCATTGTTTGCACAATTGTTGATAGCCATGGGGATTTTTGGGATTTGCTGCTACTCGAGCAATCTTCATTTGCAAGCAGAGCTCAACAATTATGTCTTTGACTGCCAAGTGACTATGGCTTGTGAAACCCATAATGGTAAAGAAGAGATGAATATTTCTTTCCACTTAGATTCAAGAATGAGTTCAGGAGACAGAGTGTGCAATCGATGTAAGAACTCATTAAAGTATTCATCAAAATGCTGCATATTATGGAGTTTCATAGCAACCAGAGTGATAGCAGTCAAATCATTATTGATTTGTGGGAAACCAATGAGGTTCACAGTGATGCCATAGAGTAAACAACCAATCATATTATTTACAGGAAGTGATGTTGTTGGATCCATATATATACAGTGTCATCTGCATTCACAACTTGTGAATTTTCCCATGTAGATAATAGAGTGGGAGCTTTTAATGTTTCAGCTTTCAACCAAGAATCTAAAGATCCTTCAAAACAACCAATAATTCTTCTGGTAGAATTAATCGGGCCAATATCATCAGCTAAATAAGTTCTGTAACAAAAAAGCATAGAATGCATTACTGACAAAACTTCTGCTTCAGTGCAACTATCAATATTCCACGAATAAGTGGAGGGTGCAGACCAATCCTTATGATATTCATATTTCATTAAATCTCTTCTATCTGGGGCAGGGGTATAGGTAGAATTCCATGTGGATCTAGATGTCGTTGCATGGACTGTATTGTCTTCAGGGATGCTAAATTGAATTATGTCCTAAGGAGAGAAATTTTGTACATATTCCTCAAGTTTTCCTCAAGAAGGTTCTTCCTCTTCTATTTCAATCTTGTGCAAACCCGTATCTTCTTTTTGTTTCTCATCATACCATTTTTCTATTGATTCTTCCTCTTTTGTACGTTCCTCGTCTGTCTTTTGCTTCTTGATCCAATATGTGAGAGAGGAACTAGTTGAAGAACTACGTTGAGAGAAATTTATGGGGTTTGATTTTAAATGGCGAAGATAACTGGGGGCAGCAAAAATATTGTAAGGATAAGAAGTTCATGGCTTAGGAAATTCAATTTCTACAGGTTGCTTTATCAAACTTGATACAGAACCAGATATGGTGTATGGAATCTATGAAGAAGGCTCACTAAACAAAGTAGTGAATTTATATGAATCAAACGAAGGCTTCTTCTTCAATGAATCAATGGAATTGGAAACATTTAGAACTTGTTTCTTGATAATATCAAGACTGGAGTTTACCTTAACAATTTCTTTCCCATGCACTACAGCTGCATCAATGATTTTTCTGTCTATGGATATTCTCATTTTATCCAGGCTTTCAGCTATATGCTTATCATTTTCTGCCAAGGGATTGATATTATCATTTAAACAAACCAAACCATAATCCTGCTTCTGCAACATTCTATTCATCATCTCTTCTAGAATGTTATTCATTTCTTCTATGGATTTATGCTGATCTCTTAAATATTTTTCCAAAATAGAAAGTGCAAGGTTTTTCAAGTTTGTGGCAAGGACAGAGTCTCTTACAGAATCCTCTGTCTGGATGGGAAAAATCTTAAATATTTTTCCATCATTTTTTAAGATAAAAAAATTTTTCCATGGAGGAAAATCATTTTCTGTCTCATAGATATGACCATCAAAAAGTTCCCATTTATGCTTTGCAGGGGAACTAGATCTAATCATATTTACCTGCAAACAATTGCAGATATCCCTTATCAATTTTTCTCCCTTTGTCCTTATGGCCTGCAAATCTCTAGGCAGATTGGGCTTGGATAGCATGTTCTGAGTTTTAGGAGAAAAGTCTGGAATCACAAGTGGAGATGGAATAGTAACAGGAGTTGATTCCATCTTGTATGCTACAAAATTATCAACTTCTTGAATCGTTTTCTGTCTAGCCTGATTTAAGAACTTTTTCTTAAGGATTCTTCTATCTGATTTGAGGAAGGATAATACCATTCATAAAAAGAAATCCATTGGTTTCTGCATTTCATCCAATTTTTCCATTCCTTATTCTTCTGGTTGTTGAAGGTTTTTCTTTCTTCTTTAGGCAGCTGTCTAAGTTAGTCAACATACCTTTTTTTAGATTTATGAGTGAAAATGTCCCAATTGAACATTTTCTTCTTCGATTGATCTTCAGGATCATATGGACTGATTCCTTTATAGATTTTGAAGAATGCAAAAATTTCACTGTCTGAAGGAATCTCTACATGCTTCGGAATTTTATTTCTAGTATTCTTTCTGTATGATGGAATTTCTGATCCATCAACAAATCCTAAACCCCGGTGACTATTTTGCTGTGTAGACTGTATAATTATTTCTTCACGAATGTTGAAGAAACTTGTCCTCTTATATCCCTCTTCAGACTTACTTTTGTTAGGAACAAAAGTAATCATATTTGTTCTTCTTCTGTCTTCTTCAATGTTGCCACGTGGATTTGGGGGTTGTGAAGAGAATTGACAGAAGGTTTTTGAACAGTGAGGATGGTCACAGACAACAGCAAAAGGGTTACTGGATGAAGAAATTTCGCTCAAGACTAGTCTTTTTATAATATCTACAAAAATAGGATCAACTGAAAATGTGGGAGTGGTATTTACAGATGTGGAAATATTAACAGAAGGTCCACCATGCTCCGCACGAGACTCTGGTAAAACAGTATGGACATTACCATCTTTGGTAGTAAATATTGTAGAAGAATTGACAGGTGATGGCCGAGTAGGTTTTCTGATAGATTCCCATTTAGTAACCCATTCTGTGGGGGTTTTAGTGCAGATCTAGGGATCATCTGGGGGGGTATGAGGTTCATACCATAATCATGAGTATCAGGGTAGTGAATTTTGACTGGGATGATACAGATTTAACCATTGAAGGAGTGGTTTTTTTATAGAATTTGACTACAGAGGACCACCAGATGGCTATATTTTTACTGTCATCATCAAAATCATCATAACCGTGATTCTGCTACCATTTTATTACTTAGAAAAACTAGATGATATTACACAACAACAACAAGAATCGATCTTCACTGAGATAGAATGTTGTGGCATTTAACATATATATATCCTTTCATAGCAAGAGAAATCTGTAGGCTACCTGGCACACAAAGTAGACTCAGTCTAAAAATCAAACAAGACTCAAATCCTAAAAGACCCGGCCACTTTATATTCTTCCCTAAGCTCGCACATAGAGACGTAGGCTGCTCAAGTCTTACTCTAGACTATAGACTCTGAATCGAATGCCTTCTCTTTGGCCCAAGATCTTCTTAAATAGCCAAATAATTTCTACATCTGAGAGACTCATGACTCATAAGTAAAGATCCTCACCTGATCATCTGTGCCCGCATATCAAATCTTGTGTCATGTCCTTATCTAAAGAAAATCATCCGAAGTAGATTTGATAGTCCCGTGCAAGGGTATCAAAATATTTACCATTATTATATGACAGAAAGTAAAATGTCAGGAAGTATTTCTTTCAGGTAACACCGAAGTGACATCCACGCGGAGCTTCCGTGACATACCTATGTACTAAGTGTAAGTGTGTGTACAAAATGGAGATTCTTTTACGAAAAACCCATGAAAGAAACTTCGAACTCCATTGTCGGTTAGAAAGAATTTACAGTACAAAGAATGCAAATTGTGGAGGTGTATAGTAACTATATCAGAAATGACCTATTAGATAGGTGGAAAATTATTGAAGTGTCACTTCCTTTTCTGATTCCCAAATCTTAATTTCAAGATCTTCTGGCAGCTGGAGGAAATTTATGTTTGGAAAAATACTGAGAGGGGGGGGGGGGGGGGGGTGAATCAGTATTTATGACTTACTCAACACTTTCTACTTTTCCATTCACTAAAACCCATACGCTACTTTGCTGAAGCCAACTAGCGTATACACGCAGATATCCTTCATAAAACTCTCGTATACACATAGATGCATTTATTTCTTTACTTAGATCTATGCATCATTCATTCATCAGATGTTTAGTTAACAGTAAGCATGTGCAGTAAGAACAGAATAAGCCATAACACATAAGCAACAAACATGAACACCAGGATTTTAGGTGGAAACCCAAGTCAGGAGAAAACCACCGCTGCCGTTGTCTCAGCCTTCAATATTTTATTATAGAGAAAACATCTTACAACCATGTACTAGCGCAGACTCATACCAGCACGCAGGCACCCACCTGCAGAAGGCTACAACCTTCTCTCATTTACTAGCCTCTCCTGGAAGGGAGCTACGACCCCCTGTTCTCATTTACCAGCCTCACCTAGAAGGGAGCTACAACCCCCTGATCTCGTTTACTAGCCTCACCTGGATGGGAGCTACAACCCCCTGACTAAAGGCTTCAACCTTCAGCACCTTTGTGGACCACGTTTCATCAATTTTCACACTGGATCCAACCCACACAATTAATCTCAAGGAACATTCATCAAACCAAAAACTTGCTCTTATAGTAGGATAATCAATATTCAAACAACCCAGATCATCATTGACAGATAGCAGTAGAATAGTGGAACAGATCAGACATTTCATACCACATACTTCAGCAAACCCTAAATTACGTACGCGATTTTTCTTCACTGAACCTGCGTATATACGTGCTTTCACAAATACCAACCTACGTATACATCTGCACACATTTCATAGCTGATTTCAATTCTCATACGTGCTTTTACTGATACAAGCCGCGTATATACGCGCTTCCTCCTCGAAAAACCTGCGTATAGATCTTCAGACATTTTAGCGCAGTGCAGTTCTCTAGAACAGATAAACAGCTCAGATCTTCATTCTTTGCTTCAGCTCAGATTCGCTGGATCACAGATCTAATCCTTCCATAAACAGATCTAGAAGATACATATACATTTCAGATCTAGAGATCCCTCTTCATCATTTTCTTCATAGGTGCATCATAGATTCAGATCTATCATCAAACTGTTACCCTTTCCATTCATACATACTTCAGAGTATAGTATCCATTCAAACCGAGACTCATGCACACACTTTGCACAATTAATTTCTTCTCCTTATATAGATTTAGCCTTTGTCAATACCATGAGCCAAAATCACATCACTTCCGATGGTATTCTTGGACGGGATCTCATAGACAATCCAGCGCTCAATACAATGGGTCAATACCATGGTAGTAACCCCTGGTTTTACATATTTATATCACAATTGATCATACACGACTTGGCACGAAGTTTTCCGCGTGAATACGCGCCTTCTCCTTGATAAACCCGCATATGCCTTGTAACACACCTTTTCATCATTATTCTTGCACATACTGATATTTCCTTCTTCTGCAACTTTTGTACTACTTGTATAACATCATATTTACATCATTAATAAACTTATCAAGCATCAATAGCAACTTCATTAAGTAGGTTTCCATCATCTTCATCAAGTGGGTTGCCATCAAGGACAACACTCTGCATCATATTGCCATCAATCTCCCCCTTTGGACTTGATGGCAACCATGATGGTGTTTTACACAAAAGATAGATACATTAAGCATAATGATATTCTCCCCCTATTCAAACACCATGTCACTCTCCCCCTTTGACATCAACGGCAAAGGGCGGATCAAAAACCAATACAAGGTTTTTCTTCTCATGTAGAAAGAAGAGCGCTGTAGATCTGATGTGTACTGAAGTTACCATGCTCCCCCTGAGTTCATGCTGAATCTTCAAACATATTTTTCAATGAAGTATATGAATCTATGACCTTACTATCACCAAGGACTCATCACAGATCCAACCAAGTGGATTTACATATGAAACTCAAATACCCAACCAAGTGGGTTTACACAATTTGACTCAGCTACCCAACCAAGTGGGTTTACAAAGTTTGACTCAAATACCCAACAAAGCGGGTTTACAAATTTGAACAAGTCCTTACATGACTGAATATTACAATTTACATCATAGGTCTCCAACATGACCTTTTCATCAAATTACAAATATGACTTTTTATGACCAATACCAGAAATACCTCAACAAAGAAATCATATTTCGGAACCATCATAATTCCAACAATGCATTATACTCAGCAAGGCTAATGCTCCCCCTGAAACTGTGCATCCAAGCATCCTTCCATATGACCAAGGCTCCTCCTTAGCTTGTGCAACCTGAACTCTTTCAATAGTAAGTCATCAGTAACAATCTCTGCAAGATCTTTCCTTATCTCTCAATCATAAGACTTCCATCTCACCCATGTGTGAAAGCAAGGAATATTTTTCAACAAAAAGCAAACAGGGCTCATCCATAATCTCATCAAAAGAAACCATGTATCATTTCATCAGCACGAGTATAACCAGATACAATGTCAACAGTGCAATCATTAGCAGTTAGACTGATGCTCCCCCTAAACCTGCGTTCCTGATCTTCAGCTGTCATAATAATTTTCTTGTCATAAATGCATACACATCTGTCTCCATTGGAACTCACATGTATACGCGAATTTACTTCATTGAACTCGCATATGGAAAGTGAAACATTGAAAACTTCACATTCCTTCATCTCCCCCTGAAGTTGTACCACCTGTACCTGTCTTCTTCACATCAGATGCTCTGTCAGAAATACACATAACCAGAATAACCAAACCAACCATGTGAATCATCATACATTGCTCCCCCTGTGATGATACATTACTAATCTCTATAATGTATCTCACATCATTCATGCAGTCATTATGAGAAATAGTCTTTAGAAGCGGATGACTACAGTAGGGTCAATATTCCCTACGTTTCTGACCGGTCCTCCTTGTTTTTCCAACTTTGCTTGAAACTTCTAATTGTGTGCTGGAAATTGTCCAATTTCTCAAATCTATTCATCCTGCATTCTCTCTACATGTCCATACTTGTTACAGGCATAACATCTTATGTGACCAGAAAAGTAAGCATATGGATCATAATGTGTTTTTCTATTATTCCTTCTATTGCAATCAGTTGCTTTATGACCATACTTGTTGCATGAAAAACAATATCCCTTGAAGCAACCAAAGTACCTTTCTGAATAGAATTTGTTTGATTGTGACTGAAATGATTTGCTTCTGCAATTTGCTGCAACATGTCCATAATTATTGAATGATTTCCTTTGAGAATTCATGATTGTTGGTTGACCTTTTATTTCTTTCAACACTTCAGGTTTTGCTTTGACATCCTTTGAATCTTTAGCACTTCCTTGTGAACTAGATTCTCCTTTAACAGTTTCATGAAAACCAATACTAAGTTTAATAGTAAGAGATCTTTGATTACTAAGAATATTGTCCAGAATCTTAGTACTATCTTGAAACCTCATGAGTTTATCTTTTTCTTCTAATTTACCTTTCAAAATATTTACCTCAACCTCCAATCTTTGTCACTACTTCTTCATACTTTCTTCAACCATTCTTCCTTCTTCTACTTGATCATTCAAATTTAAAATCTCTTCTTTCAACCCATTTTCTTGATCTTCAAAGATTTGTAAAAGTTCTTCATTCTTCTTATTTGATTTTTCCAGATCTGTTTTGAGCGAGATGATTTATGCTTCACATCCTTCATTTTCAAATGATTGTAGAAGTTCTTCATTCTTCTTATTTGATGCTTCAAGGTCTGCTTTCAGAGAGATGATTTCTGCTTCAAGTCCTTCACTGTGATTGGTTACTTTGTCCTGCAATCTTTGATACATTTCTATCTGTCCCTTCATTGTTTCTATCTGTTCATTCAATCTAGAGATCACATCCTTGAGGATAGATTCCCTCCTTTTAAATTGATCCCAAAAATTACTTTCATCGTTGATCTTGAGGTTTGCTTCTAGACTTATATTGTTACTTTCACTATCTTCATCATTGCATGCACAAGTGAGTGGATTACAAGAAAAAAAATCAATACATGTTTCCTCTTCTTCATTTTCTGCTGCACATGTTTTCTGAGATATCTTCTTTCCTTGAGTAGCCTTCTTCTTTTTCTTCTTTGCCATGAGCACTAGCAGATCTTGGTCAGAATCTTCTTCATCTTCACTTGACATTTCATTATTATATTCATTTGCATAATAACTCTTTCCCTTTTCAAATTGTTTATAAGGACATTTAGCAGCATAATGACCCACTCTTCCACAATCAAAACATTTGAAGGGAAGCTTACCTTTGAATCTTCCAGTACCTGGTTGGAGTCTTCTCACAAAGTTTGCTTCTTCTTCTTTTGATATATAACTTGATTCCTTAACAACTTCCTTTTCTTTTCCTTTTGCACACACCTTAAAAGCAACTTCTTTGATTTGAGAGGGACCTCCTTGTCTCATTTCATAAGCAGTCAGAATACCATGTAGTTGAACAATAGTAAGAGTTTGTAGATCTTGCCTTTCTTCAATAGCTAATACTTTTGACTCAAATTTTGAGGTTAAAGATCTCAAGACTTTTTCCACCAGAGTAGTATCGGTTATGGTTTCACCCAAACTTCTCATACGATTTACAATATCATCTAGACGTAAAAAGAAACTGGCAATACTCTCATCACTATGCATCCTTAAATTTTCATATTCAATTCTGAGAGTTTGGAGTTTTGCACTTTTTACCTTTGTATCTCATTCATAACTTAGGATGATTTTGTCCCATATTTCTTTTGCTGAATTTAGCTGCATCACTTTAGCAAATTCTGGTTCATACATGCTTCCTAATAAAACATTGACTGCTTTGGCATTGATTTCATATTTCTTCCTTTCTGCTGCATCTGCAGGAATACTTGCTGGATACTGATAACCTTCTTCCATGATTGCCCATACTTCTTCACCAAGACTTTGCAGATATGCTTTTGTTCATATCTTCCAGAATAACAGATTATCTCCATTGAATAGAGGTGGCCTTATAGACATTACCCCTTCATGACTTCCCATTGCGACGGATCTCCTTCAAGCGATCAAGCTTCTGCAGAAGGACCTCCTCTGAAACCAATTGTTGGGAAAAATACTGAGAGGGGGGGGGGGGGGCGTGAATCAGTATTTAGGAATTACTCAACACTTTTTACTTTTCCATTCACTAAAACCCATACGCTACTTTGCTGAAGCTAACTAGTGTATACACACGGATATCCTTCATAAAACTCGCGTATACACAGACATGAATTTATTTTTTTACTTAAGTCTATGCATCATTCATTCATCAGATGTTTAGTTAATAGTAAGCATGTGCAGTAAGAACAGAATAAACCATCACACATAAGCAACACACATGAACACCAGGATTTTAGGTGGAAACCCAAGTCGGGAGAAAACCACCGTTGTCGTTGTCTCAGCCTTCAATATTTTATTATAGAGAAAACATCTTACAACCATGTACTGGTGCAGACTCATACCAGCACGTAGGAACCCACTTGCAGAAGGCTACAACCTTCTCTCGTTTACCAACCTCTCCTGGAAGGGAGCTATGACCCCCTGCTCTCGTTTACTAGCCTCACCTGGAAGGGAGCTACAACCCCCTGATCTCGTTTACCAGCCTCACCTGGAAGGGAGCTACAACCCCCTGACTAAAGGCTTCAACCTTCAGCACCTTTTTGGACCACGTTTCATCAATTTTCACACTGGATCCAATCCACACAATTAAGCTTAAGGAACATTCATCAAACCAACAACTTGCTCTTATAGCAGGATAATCAATATTCAAACAACCCAGATCATCATTGACAGATAGCAGTAGAATAGCAGAACAGATCAGACATTTCATACCACATATTTCAGCAAACCCTAAATTACATACGCGCTTTTTCTTCACTGAACCTGCGTATATACGCGCTTTCACAAATACCAACCTCCGTATACATCTGCACACATTTCAGAGCTGACTTCAATTGTCATACGCGCTTTTGCTGAATACAAGTTGTGTATATACGTGCTTCCTCCTCGAAAAACCTGCGTCTAGATCTTTAGACATTTTAGCGCAGTGCAGTTCTCTAGAACAGATAAACATCTCAGATCTTCATTCTTTGCTTCAGCTCAGATTCGCTAGATCACAGATCTAATCCTTCCATAAACAGATCTAGAAGATACATATACATTTCAGATCTAGAGATCCCTCTTCATCATTTTCTTCATAGGTGCATCATAGATTCAGATCTATCATCAAACTGTTACCCTTTCCATTCATACATACTTCGGAGTATAGTATCCATTCAAACCGAGTCTCATGCACACACTTTGCACAATTAATTTCTTCTCCTTATATAGATTTAGCCTTTGTCAATACCATGATCCAAAATCACATCACTTCCGATGGTATTCCTGGACGAAATCTCATAGACAATCCAGCGCTCAATACAATGGGTCAATACCATGGTAGTAACCCCTGGTTTTACATATTTAGAGCGCAATTGATCATACGCGACTTGGCACGTACTTTTCTGCGTGCATACGCGCCTTCTCCTTGAAAAACCCGCGTATGCCTTGTAACACACCTTTTCATCATTATTCTTGCACATACTGATATTTCTTTCTTCTGCAAATTCTGTACTACTTGTAGAACATCATATTTACATCATTAATAAACTTATCAAGCATCAATAACAACTTCATTAAGTAGGCTGCCATCATCTTCATCAAGTGGGTTGCCATCAAGGACAACACTCTACATCATATTGCCAACAATTTATTCGTTCAAAAGGATTGGCATCAGGATCTGATTGTTGATGGAAATCATTGTACTCCATTTAAGTTCCATCGGTACCCTAGGAAAGTTGTCTTGCACTAATTCTTTGGGCTACGAACCAATGAGTATGACCGCATCTTCTCAAAGCATTTAGAAAATCAATATCTTCTATTTCAATCAAATCCTTAAGTGTTTTTTACAGGACTCTTGTCTGAAGCATGCTGGGTGCAGAGAATTTGTCAATCTTCAGTCTAGTGAATTGATAAGGCATTGTAAGAATACCACTGAGTCCGTAAATATTCCACCATCCTTCAATCCAATCTGGAAGAGAATATTCTTGATTTATCCTTTCTATTTACCAATTTTCATAGCTAAAATCAAATTGCATATGATAGAAGAAATTAGAAGAAATATTTTCCAAATTCATCATCTGGAAAAAGGCAGTCTTCTATCTTTCAGGATCATAATTGTTTCTCCTAGAAGGATTATTAAACCTTCTGATTGTTAATCTACAATTTCCAATTCTGTTATCATCTTCATAAAATATTTCATAAGATATGTTACCAATGTGAACCAAATAATCAAGCTCTTGAATGCCCAAATCATTTTCAACTTCTTGATCATCCCAAGTCTAGATATTGGGAATACCTTCTCTCCACCTTATCTCCTTTATTGGATACCAGTCATCATCATGATCTAAAATACTGGTACTACTGATATTATCATATCTGACCCATCCATGGACTGCTTCTATTTCACTATAATCCTTAGATCTTCTAATCAAATTACAAGTTAGAGAATGAATAGAATTATTTTCTAAAAATTCTCTAGACAACATATCAGCAAAATAATTCTTATGACCAGGAATGAATTCTATTTCGAAGTTATATTGATTGAGGATCATCATCCATCTTACCATGGTAGCATCTTCAAAATCAAATTTCTGGATGGCGAACTTTAATTCCTGACAGTTAGTTTTTACTAAAAACTTTGTATAGATAACAAGGTTTTTGAATTTATCTATTCCCAAAAAGACTGCTCTGAGTTCCTTCTTGAGGCTTGCCCAATTCTTTTGAGTTTTGGACCATAATCCAGAGGCATACTGGAATATTTCTAGTGTATTTTTTTCTTTTTCTGGATCTTCTTGATAGGGAACGGCTCCCCAACCTATATTACTTGCATCTATCAAGATCACTTTCTTCCAATTTTCTTGAATTGGACTAAGAGGCTGGATTCTGCGAATTATTTCTTTAATCCTCTGGACAACTCTAGTGCATTCTTCATTCCATGGGATGGGTTCCTTTTGCAGTCTTTGATTCAAAAATTCTCTTTCTTGGACACAATGTTGAAGAAATTTGGAAACATAATTAAGGCTTCCTAGAAACCTCTGCAATTGAGTTTTATCCAAAATTTCATTAGGGAAATTATCAATGAAGTCTAGACTTCTCTGGATTACCTGGTAGGAGCCAAATTGTATGTTGTAGCCCAAAAAATCTATCATTGTCCTGAATAACTTCATTTTTGACTCAGAAATAACTATTCCTTTTTGTTTAACTCTTTGGAGAAATAACTTCAAATGTTTTATGTGAGTAGGAATATCTTCTGAATGAACCAAAATGTCATCAATGTACTTCTTAAGGAAATCTTCCATACCTTCAAAGGTTTCATCCATGATGCGTTGGAAGGCTGAAGGAGCATTTATCAGTCCAAAAGGAATTATATTCCACTCAAAGTGGCCTTCAGGGACTGAAAAAGAAGTTTTCCGATTGTCAGATTCTTTAATTCCCACTTGCCAAAATCCTGACTTTAAATCAAATTTAGAAAAGATCTTGGATCTGGAGATCTGTGCCAAGATGGTAGATGGCTTTCGATGTGGATAAGCATCATAGTCCAGTAAATTATTCAAAGTTTTATAATTTATTACTAGCCTGGGTTTTCCTCTGGCTATTTTTGCATGCTTATTAACATAAAATGCAAAACAGGCTATTGGACTCTTGCTTTTTCCAATCAGCCCCTTTTGTAAGAGATCCTTGATCTCTTTCTTTCAGAGAATCATTTGTTCCTGGTTAATTGGAATGGATTTTGATATTCTGAGCTTCCCATTAAAATATTTATTCAATGGTAGCTCCACTTCATGCTTGTGCACATGCCAAAAAGCATTGGGGTCCTCCGAACAACATTCCAAAAATTTATTCTTGAGATTGACTATTTCTTTATGAAATTTCCCTTGTTCAAGATTTTCATCAATTCTGAGAATTTCCTTTTTCTTTTCCATTTTTTCTAATAGATTTTCCAATATTTCAATCCTCTTTATTCTATTAGGAGAACTAGAATTGATGAAAGGGAAAAATAATTATTTACCTTCTAGCTCCAAAAAGTAGCCAAATTTCCTTGTATGCAGGTCAAACTTTGCTCCATGTTTTTGGAAATTCTGAAAGAAAGGTGTCCCTAGGTACATTGCACAATCCATACCTGTAACAATGGGACAAACCACTTTGATTCCAATTGAATCTATTAGAAAAATATCAACTGAGGCTTCTGAAGTCATTCTAATATCACCACTGGCTGTTGTGACTTTTGGGCAACTAGTAGATCTTCTGAGATGAGACTCTATCACTGTATCACTTACAATATTAAGTCTGGAACCAGTATCCATAAGGACTTTCCAATATTCAATTTTTGAACCGATTCTTACCTTTAATTTGATACAGTACATTACATCTCTAGTAATTTGATTGCAGCCTAAACCACTTCGATCATCTTCTGTTTCTTCATCAGAATGATGCTCATGAATTTCTACTCCTTTAAACGGCTTCTGATGGTAGATGTAATTCTGTGTCTGTCCTGAGAAAAGAGGCTGGGCCGAACTGGATCCTGGTTCACTTTCAACCTTCATCTTTCTGAGCTGACAGTCCTGATGAATTTCAATACAAAGTCTCCTATTCTCTTTTACTGTCTTTCTCAGTTCTTTGATTGCTTTGTGAATACTGGGCAATGTTTGTGGAAGGTCTTCTCCAAAGTCTTCTTGCCTGAATTTTCTTGTTAAAGCTTCAACCGAAAAAAGAGAAGCTGGTGGCACATATCCTCTGTTAGGATTATTCTGATTTGGTGGTTTGGAGTTCAATTGCTTAAGCAGCAATTCTTTATACATGTTTTCTTCATGTATTCTTCATGTATTCTTCATGGTCTGGATTTCATTGCAGCATTCTTCATCAGAGTTAGAAGTATCAGAATCAAACCTATTTACATTATCTGATTCTTCTTCACTGGTTAATTCATCACAGCTATCAGGAAAATTCATATAATTTACCTTACCAAATTTGTTTCTGTAGAAAACTTTCTTTTTACCTTTATCTGGTTTTCCTTCCTTCTTGTCTTTTTCTAAATCTGGAAAATGTGGGGAAATATGTCCTTTCTTTCCACAGTGGTAACATTTAACTTCTTTATTTCTGGAATATAGCTGTGTTCTTTTATAATCTTTGGGTTTTTTCTGATGAATGATTCTTTTTCCTGAAAAATTCTTTGAAGAATACTTTTTCTTCTTACTCTGTTCCCTCCCCTCTGAATTTTTTGGGGCAGAAAGATGCCATTTTTTTCACAATTGTTGATAGCCATGGGGATTTTTGGGATTTGTTACTACTCGAGCAATCTTCATTTGTGAGCAGAGCTCAAAAACTATGGCTTTGACTGCTTGCCTGATTACACCAAATTTGTAATCACCAATCTTTCCTGGCAACTTGGTGACTATGGCTTGTGAAACCCATAATGGTAAAGAGGAGATGAATATTTCTTTCCACTTAGATTCAAGAATGATTTTAGGAGACAGAGTGTGCAATCAATGTAAGAAATCATTAAATTATTCATCAAAATGCTGCATATTATGGAGTTTCATAGAAGCCAGAGTGATAGCAGTCAAATCATTATTGATTTGTGGGAAACCAATGAAGCTCACAGTGATGCCATAGAGTAAACAACCAATCATATTATTTACAGGTAGTGATGTTGTTGGATCCATATATACAGTGCCATCTGCATTCAGAACTTGTGAATTTTCCCATGTAGCTAACAGAGTAGGATCTTTTAATGTTTTAGCTTTCAACCAAGAATCTAAAGATCCTTCAAAACCACCAATAATTCTTCTGGTAGAATTAATGGGGCCAATATCATTAGCTAAATAAGTTCTGTAACAAACAAGAATAGAATGCATTACTGACAAAACTTCTGCTTCAATGCTATTATCAATATTCCACGAATAAGTGGAGGATGTAGACCAATACTTATGATATTCAAATTTCATTAAATTTATTTTATCTGGGGCAGGGGACCAGGTATAATTCCATGTGGATCTGGATGTGGTTGCATGGACTGTATTGTCTTCAGGGATGCCAAATTTAATTTTGTCCTGAGGAGAGAAATTCTGTACATATTCCTCAAGTTTTTCTAAAGAAGGTTCTTCCTCTTCTATTTCAATATTGTGCAGACCCGTATCTTCTTTTTGTTTCTCATCATACCATTTTTATATTGATTCTTCCTCTTTTGTACGTTCCTCCTCTGCCTTTTGTTTCTTTATCCAATCTGTGAGAGAGGAACTAGTTGAGGAACTAGGTTGAGAGGAAGTTATGGGGTTTGATTTTAAATGGCCAAAATAACTGGGGGCAGCAAAAATACTGTAAGGATAAGAAGTTCCTGGCTTAGGAAATTCAATTTCTACAGGCTGCTTTATCAAACTTGATACAGAACCAGATATGGTGTATGGAATCTATGAAGAAGGCTCACTAAACAAAGTAGTGAATTTATATGAATCAAACGAAGGCTTCTTCTTCAATGAATCAATGGAATTGGAAACATTTAGAACTTGTTTCTTGATAATATCAAGACTCGAGTTTACCTTAACAATTTCTTTCCCATGCACTATAGCTACATCAACAATTTTTCTATCTGTGGATATTCTCAAATTATCCAAGCTTTCAGCTATATGCTTATCATTTTCTTCTAAGGTATTGATATTATCATTTAAACAAACCAAAGCATAATCCTGCTTCTGCAACATTCTATTCATCATCTGTTTTAGAATGTTATTCATTTCTTCTATGGATTTATGCCAATCTCTTAAATATTTTTCCAAACTAGAAAGTGCAAGGTTTGTCCAGTTTGTGACAAGGACAGAGTCTTTTACATAATCCTCTGTCTGGATGGGAAAAAGCTTAAATATTTTTCCATGATTTTTTCTGATAACAAAATTTTTCCATGGAGGAAAATCATTATTACTTAGAGAAAATGGATGATATTCCACAACAACAACAATACTCGATCTTCACTAAGATAGACTTATGTGGCATTTAACAGATATATATCCTTGCATAGCAAGAGAAATCTGTAGGCTACCTGGCACACAAAGTAGGCTACTTGGCCACTTTAGATTCTTCCCTATGCTCACAAATAGAGACGTAGGCTGCTCAAGTCTTACTCTAGACTCTAGACTCCAAATCGAATTACTTCTCTTTGGCTCAAGATCTTCTTAAATAGACAAAGAATTTCTACATCCGAGAGACTCATGACTCATAAGTAAAGATCCTCGTCTGATCATCCGTGCCCGCATATCAAATCTTGTGTCATCTCCTTATCTAAAGAAAATCGTCCGAAATAGATTTGATAGTCCCATGCAAGGGTATCAAAATATTTACCATTATTATATGACAGAAAGTAAAATGTCAGGAAGCATTGCTTTCGGGTAACATCGAAGTGACATCCGCACAGAGCTTCCGTAACATACCTATGTACTAAGTGTAAATGTGTGTACAAAATGGAGACTCTTTTTCGAAGAACCCATGAAAGAAACGTCTAACTCCATTGTCGGTTAGAAAGAATTTACATTACAAAGAATGCAACTTGTGGAGGTGTATACTAACTATGTCGGAAATGACCTATTAGATAGGTGGAAAATTATTGAACTGTCACTTCCTTTTCTAATTCCCAAATCTTACTTTCATGATCTTCTGGCGGCTGGAGGAAATTTATCCGTTCAAAAGGATTGGCATCGGGATCTGATTGTTGATGGAAATCATTGTACTCCATTTGAGTTCCATCCGTACTTTGGGCAAGCTGTCTTGCATTGATCCTTTGGGCTATGAACCAATGAGTATGACCACATATTTTCAAAGCATTTAGAAAAGAAATATATTCTAGTTCAATCAGATCCTTAAGTGTTTTGTACAGGACTCTTGTCTGAAGCATGCCGGGTGCAGAGAATCCATCAATCTTTAGTCTGGCGAATTGATAAGGCATTGTAAGAATACCACTGAGTCCGTAAATTTTCCACCATCCTTCAATCCAATCTAGAAGAGGATCTTCTTGATTTATCCTTTCTGTTGGCCAATTTCCATAGCTAAAATAAAATTGCAGATGATAGAAGAAATTAGAAGAAATATTTTCCAAATTCATCATCTGGAAAAAGGCAGTCTTCTATCTTTCAGGATCGTAATTGTTTCTCCTAGAAGGATTATTAAACCTTATGATTGTTAATCTGAAATTTCCAATTATGTTATCATCTTCATAAAATATTTCATAAGATATGTTACCAATGTGAACCAAATAATCAAGCTCTTGAATGGAAAAATCATTTTCAAGTTCTTGATCATCCCAAGTCCAGATATTGGGAATACTTTCTCTCCACTTTATCTCCTTTATTGGATACCAGTCATCATCATGATCTAAAAGATTGGTACTACTGATATTATCATATCTGACCCATCCATGGACTGCTTCTATTTCAATATAATCCTCAGATATTCTAATGGAATTACAAGTTAGAGAATGAATAGAATTTTTTTCTAAAAATTCTCTAGACAACATATCAGCGAAAGAATTCTTATGTCCAGGAATGAATTATATTTCAAAGTTATATTGAATGAGGGTCATCATCCATCTTACCATGGCATCATCTTCAAAATAAAATTTCTGGATGGCGAAATTTAATGCCTAATAGTCAGTTTCTGGATGGCGAAATTTAATGCCTGAAAGTCTTTGAATTTCTCTATTCCCAAACAGACTGCTCTGAGTTCCTTCTTGAGGCTTGCCCAATTATTTTAAGTTTTTGACCATAATCTAGAGGCATACTGGGAGATTTCTAGTGTACTTTTTTCTTGTTCTGGATCTTCTTGACAGAGAACGGCTCCCCAACCTATATTAACTGCATCTGTCAAGATCACTTTCTTCCAATTTTCTTGAATTGGACTAAGAGGCTAGATTCTGCAAATTCTTTCTTTAATCCTCTGGACAACTCTGGTGCATTCTTCATTCCATGGGATGGGTTCCTTTTGCAGTCTTTGATTCAAAATTTTTATTTCTTGGGCACAATGTTGAAGAAATTTGGAAACATAATTAAGGCTTCCTAGAAACCTCTGCAATTGAGTTTTATCCAAAATTTCATTAGGGAAATTATCAATGAAGTCTAGACTTCTCTGGATTACCTGGTAGGAGCCAAATTGTATGTTGTAGCCCAAAAAATATATCATTGTCTTGAATAACTTCATTTTTTACTCAGAAAGAACTATTCCTTTTTCTTTAACTCTTTGGAGAAATAACTTCAAATGTTTTATGTGAGCAGGAATATCTTTTGAATGAACCAAAATGTCATCAATGTACTTCTTAAGGAAATCTTCCATACCTTCAAAGGTTTCATCCATGATGCGCTGGAAGGATGAAGGAGCATTTATCAGTCCAAAAGGCATTATATTCCATTCAAAATGGCCTTCAGGGACTGAAAAATCAGTTTTCCATTTGTCAAATTCTTTAATTCCCACTTGCCAAAATCTTGACTTTGAATGAAATTTAGAAAAGATCTTGGATCTGGAGATTTGTGCCAAGATGGTAGATGGCTTTGGAAGTGGATAAGCATCAAAGTCCAGTAAATTATTCAAAGGTTTATAATTTACTACTAGCCTAGGTTTTCCTCTGGCTATTTCTGCATGTTTATTAACATAAAATGCAAAACAGGGTATTGGACTCTTGCTTTTTCCGATCAGCCCCTTATGTAAGAGATCCTTGATCTCTTTCTTGCAGAGAATCATTTGTTACTGGTTCATTGGGATGGCTTTTGATCTTCTGAGCTTCCCATTAAAATATTTCTTCAATGGTAGCTCCACTTCATTCTTGTGCACATGCCAAAAAGCATTGGGGTCCTCTGAACAACATTCCAAAAATTTATTCTTGAGATTGACCATTTCTTTATCACATTTCCCTTGTTCAAGATTTTCATCAATTTTGAGAATTTCCTTTTTCTTTTTGATTTTTTTTAATAGGTTTTCCAATCTTTAAATCCTCTTTATTCTGTTAGGAGAACTAGAGTTGATGAAAGGGAAAAATAATTCTTTACCTTCTAGCTCCAAAAAGTAGCCAAATATCCTTGTATGCAGGTCAAAATTTTCTCCATGTTTTTGGAAATTCTGAAAGAAAGGTGTCCCTAGGTACATTGCAGAATCTGTACCTATAACAATGGGACAAACCACTTTGATTCCAATTGAATCTGTTAGAAAAATATCAACTGAGGCTTCTGAAGTCGTTCTAATATCACCACTGGCTGTTGTGACTTTTGGAAAACTAGTAGGTCTTCTAAGATGAGATTCTATCACTGTATCACTGACAATATTAAGTCTAGAACGAGTATCCATAAGGACTTTCCAATATTCAATTTTTGAACCAATTCTTACCTTTAATTTGATATAGTACATTATATCTCTAGTAATTTGATTGCAGCCTAAACCACTTTGATCATCTTTTGTTTCTTCATCAGAATGATGCTCATGAATTTCTACTCCTTTAAAGGGATTCTGATGGTAGATGTAATTCTGTGTGTGTCCTGAGAAAACAGGCTGGGCTGAACTGGATCCTGGTTCATTTTCAACCTTCATATTTCTGAGCTGACAGTCCTGATGGCTTTCAATACAATGTCTCCTATTCTCTTTTACTGTCTTTCTCAGTTCTTTGATTTCTTTGTGAATACTGGGCAATGTCTGTGGAAGGTCTTCTCCAAATTCTTCTTGCCTGAATTGTCTTGTTAAAGCTTCAACTAAAAAAAGAGAATATGGTGGCACATATCCTCTGTTAGGATTATTCTGATTTGGTGGTCTAGAGTTCAATTGCTTAAGCAACAATTCTTTATAAATGTCTTTCAGCTGGGGGTCTGTGGCTACCATCATTTGTGTGAACAGATTCCTTGTTTCTTCATCTGGCTCTGATTACTTCATCATATTTATTGAATGACATTGACAAACATCTGGATCACTGCAATCACAATCATCTTTAAAAAATTCTTCACAATGTGGATCATTGCAGTATTCTTCATCAGAGTTAGAAGTATCAGAATCAAACCTGTTTACATTATCTGATTCTTCTTCACTGATTAATTCATCACATCTATCAGGAAAATTCATATAATTTACCTTATTAGATTTGTTTATGTAGAAAACTTTCTTTTTAACTTTATCTGGTTTTCCTTTCTTCTTGTCTTTTTCTATATCTGTACAATTTGGGGAAATATGTCCTTTCTTTCCACAGTGGTAACATTTAACTTCTTTCTTTCTGGAATATAGTTGTGTTATTTTATAATCTTTGGGTTTTTTCTGATGAATGATTCTTTTGCCTGAAAAACTCTTTGAAGAATACTTTTTCTTCTTACTCCGTTCCCTCCCCTCTGAATTTTTTGGGGCAGAAAGATGCCATTGTTTGCACAATTGTTGATAGCCATGGGGCTTTTTGGGATTTGTTGCTGCTCGACCAATCTTCATTTGCAAGCAGAGCTCAACAATTATGGCTTTGACTGCTTTCCTGATTACACCAAATTTGTAATCACCAATCTTTCCTGGCAGCCTTGTGACTATGGCTTGTGAAATCCATAATGGTAAAGAAGAGATGAATATTTCTTTATACATAGATTCAAGAATGAGTTCAGGAGAAAGAGTGTGAAATCGATGTAAGAAATCATTAAAGTATTCATCAAAATGCTGCATATTATTGAGTTTCATAGCAACCAGAGTGATAGCAGTCAAATCATTATTGATTTGTGGGAAACCAATGAAGTTCACAGTGATGCCATATAGTAAACAACCAATCATATTATTTACAGGCAGTGATGTTGTTGGATCCATATATACAGTGCCATCTGCATTCAGAACTTGTGAATTTTCCCATGTAGTTAACAGAGTAGGATCTTTTAATGTTTCAGCTTTCAACCACGAATCTAAAGATCCTTCAAAACCACCAATAATTCTTCTAGTAGAATTAATGGGGCCAATATCATCAGCTAAATAAGTTCTGTAACAAACAAGCATAGAATGCATTACTGAAAAAACTTCTGCTTCAGTGCAATTATCAATATTCCACGAATAAGTGGAGGATGCAGACCAATCCTTATGATATTCAGATTTCACTAAATCTCTTCTATCTGGGGCAGGGGACCAGGTAGAATTCCATGTGGATCTAGATGTGGTTGCATGCACTATATTGTCTACAGGGATGCAAAATTGAATTTTGTCCTGAGGAGAGAAATTTTGTACATATTCCTAAGGTTTTTCTAAAGAAGGTTCTTCCTCTTCTATTTCAATCTTGTGCAGACTTGTATCTTCTTTTTGTTTCTCATAATACCATTTTTCTATTGATTCTTCCTCTTTTGTACGTTCCTCCTCTGCCTTTTTCTTCTTGATCCAATCTGTGAGAGAGGAACTAGTTGAAGAAGTAGGTTGAGAGGAAGTTATGGGGTTTGATTTTAAATGGCCAAAATAACCGGGGGCAGCAAAAAGACTGTAAGGATAGGAAGTCAATGGCTTAGGAAATTCAATTTCTATAGACTTTTTTATCAAACTTGATACAAAACCAGATATGGTGTATGGCATCTGTGAAGAAGGCTCACTAAACAAAGTAGTGGACTTATATGAATCAGAGGAAGGCATCTTGTTAAATGAATCAATGGAATTGGAAACATTTAGAACTTGTTTCTTGATAATATCAAGACTGGAGTTTACCTTAAGAATTTCTTTCCCATGCACTATAGCTGCATCAATGATTTCTCTGTCTGTGGATATTCTCAGTTTATCCAGGCTTTCAACTATATTCTTATCATTTTCTGCTAAGGTATTGATATTATCATTTAAACAAACCAAAGCATAATCCTGCTTCTGCAACATTCTATTCATCATCTCTTTTAGAATTTTATTCATTTCTTCTATGGATTTATGCCGATCTCTTAAATATTTTTCCAAACTAGAAAGTGCAAGGTTTTTCCAGTTTGTGGCAAGGAAAGAGTGTTTTACATAATCCTCTGTCTAGATGGGAAAAAGCTTAAATATTTTTGCATCATTTTTTCTGATAACAAAATTTTTCCATGGAGGAAAATCATTGTCTGTCTCATAGATCTGACCATCAAAAATTTCCCATTTATGCTTTGCAGGGGAACTAGATCTAATCATATTTACCTGCAAACAATTGCAAATATCCCTTATCAAGTTTTCTCCCTTTGTCCTTATGGCCTGCAAATCTCTAGGTAGATTGGGCTTGGATAGCATGTTCTGAATTTTAGGAGAAAATTCTGGAATGACAAGTGGAGATGGAATAGTAACAGGATTTGATTCCATCTTGTCTGCTACAAAATTATCAACATATTGATTCCTTTTCTATCTAGCCTGATTTAAGAAACTTTTTCTTAAGGATTCTTCTATCTGATTTGAGGAAGGATAATACCATTCATAAAAAGAAATCCATTGGTTTCTGGATTTCATCTAATTTTTCCATTCCTCATTCTTCTGGTTGTTGAAGGTTTTTCTTTCTTCTTTAGGCAGCAGTCTAAGTTCTTCAACATACCTATTTTCATATTTATGAGTGAAATTTCCCTATTGAACATTTTCTTCTTCGATTGATCTTCAGGATCATATGGAGTGATTCCTTTATAGATTTTCAAGAATGCAATAATTTCACTATCTGAAGGAATCTCTACATGCTTCGGAATTTTATTTCTAGGATTCATCCTGTATGATGGAATTTCTGATCCATCATCAAATCCTAAACCCTGGTGACTATTTTGCTGTGTAGACAGTATAATTATTTCTTCATGAATGTTGAAGAAACGTGTCCTTGTATATCCCTATTTCGACTTACTTTTTTTAGGAAGAAAAGTAATCATATTTATTCTTCTTCTGTCTTCTTCAATGTTGCCATGTGGAGTTGGGGGTTTTGAAGAGAATTGACAAAAGTTTTTTGAACAGTGAGGATGGTCACAGACAGCAGCTAAAAGGTTACTGGATGAAGCAATTTCGCTCAAGACTAGTCCTTTTACAGTATCTACAAATATAGGATCAACTGAAAATGTGGGAGTGGTATTTATAGATGTGGAAATATTAACAGAATGTCCACCATGCTCAGCACGAGACTGTGGGAAATCAGTATGGACATTACCATATCTAGTAGTGTAGATTGTAGAAGAATTGATAGGTGATGGCCGAGTAGGTTTTCTGATAGATTCCCATTTAGTAACCCATTCTGTGGGGGGTTTTAGTGCAGATCTGGGGATCATGTGGGGGTCTATGAGGTTCATACCATAATCATGAGTAATCAGGGTATCGAATTTTGACTGGGATGATACAGATTTAACCATTGAAGGAGTGGTTTTTTTATAGAATTTGACTACAGAGGACCACCAGATGGCTATATTTTTACTGTCATCATCAAAATCATCATAACCGTGAGTCTGTAAGCCTAGCATGAGATCATTTATAGCATTTGGATCTATTAATTCTATAAAGAAATTAGGGAAGTAGGACCATGAAGTAGGACCATAGGCAATTGTGCCTTGACAACCACCAATGAAAGCTTTAGGGAAATTTCTCCATCTTCTATCAAAAACGCATGAAAAGAAAGCAACATCTTGGCCTTTTCTGTGCAGAGGCTGAATACCAATTTGAACATGGCCAAAATGAGCAAAATTATAACCAACTTTTCGGGCAGCATCAAACTCGGGCTGGTTTATAATGTTTAAAGAATGAAGGATATTATTATTGGAGGTGGTTTGCAAAACATCCTCTTTAACCTTATATCTCTAGAACTGGATGGAATCCAGTAGTCCTAGATTCTTATAAACATTCTTAGGGTCAAAATATAGCGATACTATTTTCCCAGAGTCTCGCGCTGAGCATGGTGGACCTTCTATTAATATTTCCACATCTGTAAATACCACTCCCACATTTTCAGTTGATCCTATATTTGTAGATACTGTAAAAAGACTAGTCTTGAGCAAAATTGCTTCATCCAATAACCCTTTAGCTACTGTCTGTGACCATCCTCACTGTTCAAAAACCTTCTGTCAATTCTCTTCACAACCCCCAAATCCACATGGAAACATTGAAGAAGACAGAAGAAGAATAAATATGATTACTTTTGTTCCTAACAAAAGTAAGTCTGAAGAGGGATATACAAGGACACGTTTCTTCAGCATTCATGAAGAAATAATTATACAATATACACAGAAAAATAGTTACCAGGGTTTAGGATTTGTTGATGGATCAGAAATTCGATCATACAGAAAGAATCCTAGATATAAAATTCCGAAGCATGTAGAGATTCCTTCATACAGTGAAATTATTTCATTCTTGAAAATCTATAAAGGAATCAGTCCATATGATCCTGAAGATCAATGGAAGAAGAAAATGTTCAATTGGGACATTTTCACTCATAAATATGAAAATAGGTATGTTGAAGAACTTAGAATGCTGCCTAAATAAGAAAGAAAAACCTTCAACAACCAGAAGAATGAGGAATGGAAAAATTGGATGAAATCCATAAACTAATGGATTTCTTTTTATGAATGGTATTATCCTTCCTCAAATCAGATAGAAGAATCCTTAAGAAAAAGTTTCTTAAATCAGGCTAGACAGAAAATGATTCAAGATGTTGATAATTTTGTAACAGACAGGATGGAATCATATCCTGTTACTATTCCATCTCTACTTGTGATTCCAGAATTTTCTCCTAAAATTTAGAACATGCTATCCAAGCCCAATCTGCCTAGAGATTTGTAGGCCATAAGCACAAAGGGAGAAAACTTGATAACGGATATCTACAATTGTTTGCAGGTAAATATGATTAGATCTAGTTCCCCTACAAAGCATAAATGGGAACTTTTTGATGGTCAGATCTATGAGACAGACAATGATTTTCCTCCATGGAAAAAAAAATTTATCAGAAAAAATGGTGGAAAAATCTTTAAGCTTTTTCCCATCCAGGCAGAGGATTCTATAAAAGACTCTGTCCTTGCCACAAAATGGACAAACCTTGCACTTTCTAGTTTGGAAAAATATTTAAGAGATCGGCATAAATCCATATAAGAAATGAATAACATTCTAAAAGAGATGATGGATAGAATGTTGCAGTAGCAGGATTATGCTTTGGTTTTTTTAAATGATAATATCGATACCTTAGCAAAAAATGATAAGCATTTAGCTGAAAGCCTGGATAAACTAAGAATATCCACAGACAGAAAAATCATTGATGTAGCTGTAGTGCATGAGAAATAAATTGTTAAGGTAAACTCCAGTCTTAATATTATCGAGAAGCAAGTTCTAAATTTTTCCAATTCCATTGATTCATTGAAGAAGAAGCCTTCCTCTGATTCATATAAGTCCACTACTTTTTTTAGTGAGCCTTCTTCGCAGATGCCATACACCATATTTGGTTCTGTATCAATTTTGATAAAGCAGCCAGTACAAATTGAATTTCCTAAGCCAATAACTTCTTATCCTTACAGTCTTTTTGATGCCCCCAGTTATTTTGGCCATTTAAAATCAAACCCCATAACTTCCTCTCAACCTAGTTCTTCAACTAGTTCCTCTCTCACAGATTGGATCAAGAAGCATAAGGTAGAGGAGGAACGTACAAAAGAGGAAGAATCAATAGAAGAATGGTATGATGAGAAAAAAAAGAAGATACGAGTCTGCACAAGATTGAAATAGAAGAGGAAGAACCTTCTTTAGAAAAATTTAGGAATATGTACAGAATTTCTCTCCTCAGGAAAAAATTCAATTTGGCATCCCTGAAGACAATACAGTCCATGCAACCACATCTAGATCCACATGGAATTCTACCTGGTCCCCTTGCCCAGATAGAAGAGATTTAATGAAATTTGAATATCATAAGGATTGGTCTGCATCCTCCACTTATTCGTGGAATATTGATAATTGCACTGAAGCAGAAGTTTTGGCAGTAATGCATTCTATGATTGTTTGTTACAAAAATTATTTAGCTGATGATATTGGCCCCATTAATTCTACCAAAATAATTATTGGTGGTTTTGAAGGATCTTTAGATTCTTGGTTGAAAGCTGAAACATTAAAATATCCTACCCTGTTAGCTACATGGGAAAATTCACAAGTTCTGAATGCAAATGACACTGTATATATGGATCCAACAACATTACTCGCTGTAAATAATATGATTGGTTGTTTACTCTATGGAATCACTGTGAACTTCATTGGTTTCCCACAAATCAATAATGATTTGACTGCTATCACTCTAGTTGCTATGAAACTCCATAATATGCAGCATTTTGATGAATACTTTAATGAGTTCTTACATCGATTGCACACTCTGTCTCCTGAACTCATTCTTGAACCTAAGTGGAAAGAAATATTCATCTCTTCTTTACCATTATGGGTTTCACAGGCCATAGTCACCAAGCTGCCAGGAAAGATTGGTGATTACAAATTTGGTGTAATCAAGCAAGCATTCAAATCCATAATTGTTGAGCTCTGCTCGCAAATGAAGATTGCTCAAGCAACAACAAATCCAAAAAATCCCCATGGCTATCAACAATTGTGCAAACAATGGCATCTTTTTGCCCCAAAAAATTCAGAGGGGAGGGAACGGAGTAAGAAGAAAAAGTATTCTTCAAAGAATTTTTCAGGCAAAAGAATCATTCATCAGAAAAAACCCAAATATTATAAAGGAGCACAACTATATTCCAGAAAGAAAGAAGTTAAATGTTACCATTGTGGAAAGAAAGGACATATTTCCCCAAATTGTCCAAATCTAGAAAAACACAAGAAGAAAGGAAAAACAGATAAAGGTAAAAAGAAGGTTTTCTATAGAAACAAATCTCGTAAGGTAAATTATATGAATTTTCCTGATAGCTATGATGAATTAACCAGTGAAAAAGAATAAGATAATGTAAATAGGTTTGATTTGGATACTTCTAACTCTGATGAAGAATACTGCAATGATCCACATTGTGAAGAATGTCTTAAAGATGATTGTGATTGCAGTGATCCAGATGTTTGTCAATGTCATTCAATAAATATGATGAAGCAATCAGAGGTAGATGAACAAACAAGAAATTTTTTCACACAAATGATGGCTGCCACAGACCCCCAGCTGAAATACATGTATAAATAATTGATGCTTAAGCAATTGAACTTCAGACCACCAAATCAGAATAATCCTGACAGAGGATATGTGCCACCAACTTCTCTTTTCTCAGTTGAAGCTTTAACAAGACAATTCAGGCAAGAAGACTTTGGAGAAGACCTTCCACAGACATTGCCCAGTATTCACAAATCAATCAAATAACTGAGAAAGATAGTAAAAGAGAATAGCAGACTTTGTATTGAAAGTCATCAGGACTGTCAGCTTAGAAAGATGAAGGTTTAAAATGAACTAGGATCCAGTTCGGCCCAGCCTGTTTTCTCAGGACAGACATAGAATTACATCTACCATCAGAAGCCCTTTAAAGGAGTAGAAATTCATGAGCATCATTCTGATGAAGAAACATAAGATGATCAAAGTGGTTTAGGCTGCAATCAAATTACTAGAGATCTAATGTACTGTATCAAATTAAATGTAAGAATCGATTCAAAAATTGAATATTGGAAAGTCCTTATGGATACTGGTTCCAGTCTTAATATTGTAAGTGATACAGTGATAGAGTCTCATCTCAAAAGACCTACTAGTTGTCCAAAAGTCACAACAGCCAGTGGTGATACTAGAACGACTTCAGAAGCCTCAGTTGATGCTTTTCTGACAAATTCAATTGGAATGAAAGTGGTTTGTCCCATTGTTACAGGTATGGATTGTGCAATGTACCTAGGGACACCTTTCTTTCAGAATTTCCAAAAACATGGAGCAAAGTTTGACCTGCATACAAGGAGATTTGGCTACTTTTTGGAGCTAGAAGGTAAAGAATTATTTTTCCCTTTCATCAATTCTAGTTCTCTTAACAGAATAAAGAGGATTGAAATATTGGAAAATCTATTAGAAAAAATGGAAAAGAAAATGGAAATTCTTAGAATTGATGAAAATCTTGAATAGGGGAAATTTGATAAAGAAATAGTCAATCTCAAGAATAAATTTTTGGAATGTTGTTCACAGGACCCCAATGCTTTTTGGCATGTGCACAAGCATGAAGTAAAGCTACCATTGAAGAAATATTTTAATGGGAAGCTCAGAAGATCAAAATCCATCCCAATGAACCAGGAAAAAATGATTCTCTGCAAGAAAGAGATCAAGGATCTCTTACAAAAGGGGTTGATAAGAAAAAGAACAAGTCCAATAGCCTGTTTTGCATTTTATGTTAATAAACATGCAGAAATAGCTAGAGGAAAACACAAGCTAGCAGTAAATTATAAACCTTTAAATAATTTACTGGAATTTGATGCTTATCCACTTCCAAAGCCATCTACCATCTTGGCACAGATCTCCCGATCCAATATCTTTTCTAAATTTCATTTAAAGTCAGGATATTGGCAAGTGGGAATTAAAGAATTTGACAAATGGAAAACTACTTTTTCAGTCCCTGAAGGCCATTTTGAGTGGAATATAATGCCTTTTGGATTGATAAATGCTCCTTCAGACTTCCAGCACATCATGGATGAAACCTTTGAAGGTATGGAAGATTTCCTTAAGAAGTACATTGATGACATTTTGGTTCATTCAGAAGATATTCCTGCTCACATAAAACATTTGAAGTTATTTCTCCAAAGAGTTAAAGAAAAAGGAATAGTTCTTTCTGAGTAAAAAATGAAGTTATTCAGGACAATGATAGATTTTTTGGGCTACAACATACAATTTGGCTCCTACCAGGTAATCCAGAGAAGTCTAGACTTCATTGATAATTTTCCTAATGAAATTTTGGATAAAACTCAATTGTAGGTTTTCTAGGAAGCCTTAATTATGTTTCCAAATTTCTTCAACATTGTGCCCAAGAAAGAAAACTTTTGAATCAAAGACTGCAAAAGGAACCGATCCCATGGAATGAAGAATGCACCAGAGTTGTCCAGAGGATTAAAGAAAGAATTCGCAGAATCCAGCCTCTCAGTCCAATTCAAGAAAATTGGAAGAAAGTGATCTTGACAGATGTAAGTAATATAGATCGAGGAGCTGTTCTCTGTCAAGAAGATCCAGAACAAGGAAAAATTACACTAGAAATCTGCCAGTATGCCTTTGGATTATGGTGAAAAACTCAAAATAATTGTGCAAGCCTCAAGAACGAACTCAGAGCAATCTGTTTGGGAATAGATAAATTCAAAGACTTTGTGATCTATACAATTTTTTTAGTAAAAACTGACTGTCATGTATTAAAGTTCGCCATCCAGAAATGTGATTTTGAAGATGCTGCCATGGTAAGATGGATGATGACCCTCAGTAAATATAAATTTGAAATAGAATTCATTCCTGGTCATAAGAATTCTTTTGCTGATATTCTGTCTGGAGAATTTTTAGAAAAGAATTATATTCATTCTCTAACTTGTAATTTCATTAGAAGATATGAGGATTATGTTGAAATAGAAGCAATCCATGGATGGGTCATATATGATAATATCAGTAGTACCAGTCTTTTAGATCATGATGATGACTAGTATCCAATAAAGGAGATAAGGTGGAGAGAAGGTATTCCCAATCTCTGGACTTGGGATGATCAGGAAGTTGAAAATGATTTGGCCATTCAAGAGCTTGATTATTTGGTTCACATTGGTAATATATCTTATGAAATATTTTATGAATATGATAATAGAATTGGAAATTGCAGATTAACAATCAGAATGTTTAATAATCCTTCTAGGAGAAACAATTATGATCCTGAAAGACAGAAGACTGCCTTTTTCCAGATGATGAATTTGGAAAGTATTTCTTCTAATTTCTTCTATCATCTGCAATTTGATTTTAGCTATGAAAATTGGCCAAAAGAAAGGATAAATCAATAATATCCTCTTCTAGATTGGTTTGAAGGATGGTGGAAGATTTACGGACTTAGTGGTATTCTTACAATGCCTTATCAATTCACCAGACTAAAGATTGATGGATTCTCTGCACCCGGCATGCTTCAGACAAGAGTCTTGTACAAAACACTTAAGGATCTGATTCAACTAGAAGATATTGCTTTTCTAAATGGTTTGAGTAGATGCGATCATACTCATTGGTTCATAGCCCAAAGGATCAGTGCAAGACAGCTTGCCCAGAGTACCGATGGAACTCAAATGGAGTACAATGATTTCCATCAACAATCAGATCCCGATGCCAATCCTTTTGAATGGATAAATTTCCTCCAGCTGCCAGAAGATCATGAAAGTAAGATTTTGGAATCAGAAAAGGAAGTGACAGTTCAATACTTTTCTACCTATCTAATAGGTAATTTCCGACATAGTTACTATACACCTCCACAAGTTCCATTCTTTGTACTGTAAAATCTTTCTAACCGACAATAGAGTTAGACATTTCTTTCATGGGTTCTTCGTAAAAGAATCTCCATTTTGTACACACACTTACACTTAGTACATAGGTATGTTACGGAAGCTCTGCGCGGATGTCACTTCAGTGTTACCCAAAAGCAATGCTTCCTGACATTTTACTTTCTGTCATATAATAATGGTAAATATTTTGATACCCTTGCACAGGACTATCAAATCTATTTCGAACGATTTTCTTTAGATAAGGAGATGACACAAGATTTGATATGCGGGCACGGATGATCAGACGAGGATCTTTACTTCTGAGTCATGAGTCTCTCGGATGTAGAAATTCTTTGGCTATTTAAGAAGATCTTGGGCCAAAGAGAAGGCATTCGATTCAGAGTCTAGAGTCTAGAGTAAGACTTGAGCAGCCTGCATCTCTATGTGCGAGCATAGGGAAGAATCTAAAGTGGTCAGGTCTTTTAGGATTTGAGTCTTGTTTGATTTTTAGACTGAGTCTACTTTGTGTGCCAGGTAGCCTATAGATTTCTCTTGCTATGCAAGGATATATATCTGTTAAATTCCACAACATTCTATCTCAGTGAAGATCGAGTCTTGTTGTTGTTGTGTAATATCATCCAGTTTCTCTAAGTAATAAAATGGTATCAAAGCCAAGTTCGTATTTCATTTGAGCATATTGTTGGGAACATCTGAGTTTGTTTGAGTCTTGATAATTTTCGTTGCCTGTTAAGCCAAGGATGGAATTAATGGCATTTGAAGACTAGGAAATTAGAACTTATTCCCAGGAAGAGCTACGAAACACTACTCTGTTTAAGATTGTGTTGCTGATAAAACTGGTACACAACATTTTATAGATTTCTGTCTTTACTCTGAAACTGTATATCTTGTTTACAAATTCTTCCTCTCTATCTGTCTTTCCTAGTCTAATATGGATTCATTATCTGCATCTAGTTCTCGTCATGAGTTTGGAGATAAATCATTTGATGAACTCTTAAAGGAACAAGAAGAAGCAAATCTAGAACGAAAAAACTCTAATGCTAATAAATCTATAGTTCTTGATCGGTATATTAATTTATTCTTAGAACCAGTTGCTTTTGACTCTTGGACCCTTCCAAAAATTGACCCTAAGTATGTTTATAAGAATCTAGGATTATTGGATTCCATCCAGTTCGGGAGATATAAGGTTAAAGAGGAAGTTCTGTAAACCACCTCCAATAATAATATCCTTCATTATTTAAACATTATAAACCTGCCCGAGTTTGATGCTGCCCGAAAAGATGGTTATAATTTTGTTGTCAAAATTGGTATTCAGCCTCTACACAGAAAAGGCCAAGATGTTGCTTTCTTTTCATGTGTTTTTTATAGATGATGGAGAACTTTTCCTAAAGCTCTCATTGGTGGTTGTTAAGGCACCCTTGCCTATGGTCCTGGTTCATGGTCCTGCTTCCCTGATTTCTCTATAGAATTAACAAATCAAAATGCTATAAATTCTCTCATGCTAGGCTTACAGACTCACGGTTATGATGTTTTTGATGATGACAGTAAAAATGTAGCCATCTGGTGGTCCTCTATAGTCAAATTCTATAAAAAAAACCACTCCTTCAATGGTTAAAGCTATATCATCCCAGCTAGAATTCACTACCCTGATTACTCATGATTATGGTATGAACCTCATAGCCCCCTAGATGATCCCCAGATGTGCACTAAAACCCCCCACAGAATGGGTTACTAAATGGGAATCTATCAGAAAACCTACTCGGCCATCACCTATCAATTCTTCTACAATCTTTACTACCATAGATGGTAATGTCCATACTGATTTCCCAGAGTCTCGTGCTGAGCATGGTCGACCTTCTGTTAATATTTCCACATCTGTAAATACCACTCCCACATTTTCAGTTGATCCTATATTTGTAGATACTGTAAAAAGACTAGTCTTGAGTGAAATTGCTTCATCCAGTAACCCTTTAGCTATTGTCTGTGACCATCCTGACTGTTCAAAAACCTTCTGTCATTTCTCTTCGCAACCCCCAAATCCACATGGAAACATTGAAGAAGACAGAAGAAGAATAAATATGATTACTTTTGTTCCTAAAAAAAGTAAGTCTGAAGAGAGATATACAAGGACACGTTTCTTCAACATTGATGAGGAAATAATTATACAATCTGTTGGAAATATGATGCAGAGTGTTGTCCTTGATGGCAACCCACTTAATGAAGATGAAGACATGTGACTGTTGACATGTGTTGTCCTTGATGGCAAACTACCTGATGAAGTAATACTTAACCTGATGGACTTGGTAAATGATGTAAATCGGATGTGATATGATGTTTGTTGACAATATGATGCTGAGTGTTGTCCTTGAAAGGCAACTCACTTGATGAAGATGATGGCAACTTACTCGATGAAGTTGTGCTTGATAGAATATGGTTTGATGAACTAATTCTGATGTATCTACAGTAAGTACAGAAGGCAATGAAGAAAGAAATTCAGATTGTGCTAAATCTATGGTGAAAGAGTATGTCTCAAGGTATACGCGGATCTGTCTAAGGGAATTCGCGTATGCACGCGGAAAAGAACGTGCCAAGTCGCGTATGGGACAAAAGCACTCAAAAAGTGCAAAACCAAGGGTAACCACCATGGTATTGACCCATTGTATTGGGTAATGATCCGCCTAATTGACCCCGTCCAGGTAGTTTTGGGCTCATGGTATTGTTTTGGCCCATGGTATTGAAAAAGGGGCTCATGGTATTGAAAAAGGATAAACCTATATAAGGAGAAGAATTTCATTGTGCAAATCATGATTGTGAGAGCAAGATGTCTGAGCTTGAATGAATACTTCTCTATGAAGTATATCTGTATGGAAAGGGTAAAGGTTTGATGACAGATCTGAATCGCGATGCACTTACAAGAAAATGATGAAGCGGGATATCTAGACCTGGAATGTACTTGTATTTGCTGGACCTATTTAGGGAGTGATTATGGCTCATGATGGAGGCGAACATCCTGTCTGCGAAAGGGTTAAATTTGAACCCATATTCGATTCAAATAACATGCTGTTCTATGATGGTCGAAGATCTATACGTCACTACCGAATAGGTGCGCGCGCGTATATACGCGGCTTTGCTCAATATAGCGCGCATGCGGTACAATGAAATATAATCAAGAGTACACCGTTTATGTTTACATTGCGAGCATACACGCGAGCATCGTTGCATGAAAGCACGTATGTAAACTAGGTTTGTCACAAAGGGTATGAAATATCCATCTGTCTGTCAGTAGCCATTGCCTCGATTCATGGTTATACAGTGTCGGGTGATGTGTGTTTGTGCTTAAAAGTATGGAAAGGGTCCAGTCTGAAAATATGATGAAACGTGGCATGCAAGTGTTGTTCTATTGAAGTTGTTGGATCCAGTGTGAAAATTGATGAAACGTGGTCCAAGGTGGTGCTGAGGGTTGTAGCCTTCAGTCAGGGGGTTGTAGCTCCCTTCCAGGTGAGGCTGGTAAACGAGATCGGGGGTCGTAGCTCCCTTCCAGGAGAGGCTGGTAAACGAGTCAGGGGGTCGTAGCTCCCTTCCAGGAGAGGCTGGTAAACGAGCGCAGGTGGGTGCCTGCGTGCTGGTCAAGTCTGCGCCAGCACATATGTTGTAAGATGTTTTCTCTATAATAAAATATTGAAGGCTGAGCAACTGCAGCGGTGGTTTTTTCCCGATTTGGGTTTCCACCTAAAAATCCTGGTGTTCATGTGTGATGCTTTGTGTGATGGTTTATTCTGTTCTTACTGCACATGTTTACTGTTTATTGAACATCTGATGAATGAATGATGGAATAATATAAGTGAATATTTAATGATAGATCTAGATCTCTGTGTATACGCTAGTTTCATAAAGGGGATCCGCGTATATACGCTAGTTTACTGAAGGAAAGTAGCGTATGGGTTTTAAGGAATGAAAAAGTAAAAGATTTGATTATGCAGTAAATACTGATTCACCCCCCCCCCTCTCAGTATTTTTCCCAACAATTGGTATCAGAGCAGGTCCTTGTGCAGAAGCTTGATCGCTTAAAGGAGATCCGTCGCAATGGGAATTCAAGAAGGAGTAATGTCTATAAAGCCACCTCTATTCAATGGAAGCAATCTGATATTCTGGAAGGTACGAACAAAAGCATATCTGCAAAGTCTTGGTGCAGATGTATGGGCAATCGTGGAAGAAGGTTATCAATACCAGGCAAGTATTCCTACTGATGCAGCTGAAAGAAAGAAGTATGAAATCAATGCCAAAGCAGTGAATGTCTTATTGGGAAGCATGTCTGAATCAGAATTTTCTAAAGTGATGCAGTACATTCGGCAAAAGAAATATGGGACAAAATCATTCTAAGCTATGAAGGAGACACAAAGGTAAAAAGTGCAAAACTCCAAACTCTTAGAATTTAATATGAAAATTTGAAGATGCATAGTGATGAGAGTGTTGCCAGTTTCTTTCTTCGTCTAGATGATATTGTAAATCGAATGAGAAATTTGGGTGAAACCATAACTGATACTACTCTGGTGGAAAAGGTCTTAAGGTCCTTGACTACAAAATTTGACTCTAAAGTTTCAGCTATTGAAGAAAGGCAAGATCTGCAAACGCTTACTATTGTTCAATTACATGGTACTTTGACTGATTTTGAAATGAGACAAGGAGGTCCTTCTCAAATAAGAGAAGATGCTTTTAAGGCATCTACAAAAGGAAAGGAAAAGGAAGTTGTCAAAGAATCCATCTATATATCTGATGGAGAAGAAGCGAATTTCGTGAGAAAGCTCCAACTAGGTACTGGAAGATTCAAAGGTAAGCTTCCCTTCAAATGTTTTGAGTGTGGAAAAGTTGGTCACTATGCTACTAAATGTCCTTATAGACAAAAGCATGGTAAAGGGAAACAATTTGAAAAGAGAAAGAGTTATTATGCAAAAGAAGATGATGATGAAGTGTCCAGTGAAGATGAAGAAGATTCTGACCATGATCTGAAAGTGCTCATGGCAAAGAAACAAAAGAAGAAGGTTACTCAAGGAAAGGAGATACCTCAGAAATCATGTATGGCAAAAATTGAAGAAGATGAAACAAATTCTGACGAAGCTCTACAAGTGCTCATGGCAAAGAAGAAAAAGAAGAAGGCTACTCGAAGCAAGGAGATATCTCAGAAAATAGAAGAAGATGAATCAGATAGTGATTGGGGTCATCCTTTGCATGATCTTGGTGGTACAAAAAATAATGAAGTTTGTGAAAGTAGTGTTTTGGAAATAGAGAAAGCTCTCAAGATCAAAGATGAAGAACAACAAAGAGCAATTGATAAGAAAGATTCTATCAACAAAGAGATGATCTCTCAAATGAAAGAACAAATAGAAATGTTGAATGGTCAGGTGGACAAGTATCAAAATCGTATTAAAGAACTAGAAGCAGAAATCAACGATCTAAATGCAGATCTCGAAAAATCAAGCAAGAAGAATGAAGGACTTGAAGCTGCAAACATCTTTCTACAAACAGATCTTGAAGCATAAAATAAGAAGAATGAAGAACCTCTGTCATTTGAAAAGGAAGGCCTTGAAGCAGAAATCATCTCTCTCAAAGAAGATCTGGAAAAATTAAATAAGAAGAGTGAAGAGCTGCAACAAACATGTGAAGGAAATGAATATTGGTTGAAAGAAGAGATTCTAAATCTGAAGGATCAAGTTGAAGATGGAAGAAGAAAAGAAGAAAGCATGACAAAGCAATGTCAAGCCTTGGAGGTTGAGGTAAATATTCTCAAAGGTAAATTATAAGAAAAGGTTAAAATTTTGAGGTTTCATGATAGTACTAACATTTTGGACAATATTCTGAGTAATCAAAGGTCTCCTGCTATCAAACATGGTCTTGGTTTCCATGAAACTGTTAAAGGAGAATCTAGCTCACAAGGAAGTGCCAAAAATTCAGAAGATGTCAATGCAAAACCTAATGTGTTGAAAGAAACAAAAGATCAACCAACATTCATGAATTCTCGAAGGAATTCATTCAAGAACGTTGAATGTTTTAAATGTCATAATTATGGGCATGTTGCAGCAAATTGCAGAAGCAGAACAATTCAGCCACAAATAAACAGGTACTCTGGTAGCTTCAAGGGATATTGTTTCTCATGTAACAAGTATGGACATAAAGCAGCTGATTGTAAAAGAAGGAAGATCAGAAATACTCATTATAATTCTTATTACTCTGGACACATGAGATGTTATTCTTGTAACAAGTATGGACATGTAGAAAAGGAATGTAGGCTGAGTAGATATGAGAAATTGGATAACTTCCAGCACACAAATAGAAAGTTTAAACAAGTCTGGAAAAAGATGGAGGGAAGGAATAAGAATCAATCTAGAGAAGAAAAGGATACTTTTGTGGATGCTCTAGAAGACAATGATTTTCTTGAAGAAAACACTCAATTCAAGATGGAGGACCGATCAGAAACGTAGGGAATTCTGACCCTACTGCAGTCATCCGATTCTGAAGCCTACTTCTCTGATTGACTGCAGGAATGATGTGGGATACATTATGAGATTTAGTAATGTATCGTCATAGGGGGAGCAATGCATGATGACTCTCAAGGTTGATTTGATTATTCTGGTTATGTTTACTTCTGACATCGCTTCTGATGTGGAAAGGACAGGTACAGGAGGTACAAGCTCAGGAGGAAATGAAGGAAGATGAAAATTTTCTATGCTTCACTTTCCATACGTGGGTTCTATGAAACAAAGTCGCGTATACACGCGAGTTCCATCTGACACAGCCGCGTATGCATTGATGATGAGAAAATTTATCTGATAGCTGAAGATCTGGAGCAGAGGTTCATAGAGAGCATCGGTCTGATTGTTAATAACTGTATTATTGAATCTGTATCAGCTTAATTTCTCAGTTCTAAATGATGATGATATGATACTTGATGTCTTATGTTGAAGATTATGGATGTGTTCTGTTTGTTGAAGGGTATTCGTTGCTGAGATGAAAGTCTTAGTATTCAGAGATAAGGACAGATCATGCAGAGATGGTTGCTGATGACTTGCTGATAAAGGTATTCAGGATTGCACAAGTTAAGCAATAGCACTGATTTAGGGGGAGCAGCAGGTTGAATACTAATGATTGCATTGTTGGCAATATGACTGCTTATTCTTTGGTTTTTGTGATACTCATGCTCAAATGATGATGACTTGGTACATGGTTTATTATGATGAGTTTTGAACCCTGATTGCTTATAAGTATCTTGTGTGCTCACACATGGATGAGTTGGATGTCGGTTGATTTAGAAATAAATCATGCAGAGTCTGTTACTATGGTTACATATGTTACTTAATGTTAAATCTTGAAGATCATGGTGATGTTGGACCACATGGATGATTTCTTGACACTTATGTGAAGATGTTGGTCTGATATGAGAATCTCTCTTGGAAAGAGTGTATTGATGCTGCAAAGAATCTAAAGGCTTGGTTACTATTGTGTTGATGCTACAACCGTTGGATGATGCTTGAAGACACAACTACACTATTCTATCTATCTATAGTCCAGGGAAGTAGTCAAATATCTCAGAAAGAAGCTGAACACTGTCTTTTCCTCGCAGAGAATCAAAGCTGGTTGAATTTTAGAAGATGGCTTGGGATACGCGAGTTTCCTGAAACACAGTCGCGTATGTATGCTAGTTCATGCACAGAAAACCGCGTATGTATGATTGCTGACAATTTTTGCTTGGAGTCAGCTCTCTTCAGCACAGCTGCAGTGCTGGTTGGTATCTCTGATACTTTTTGGTATCTCTGGTGGTGTTCCAGTTCTCATAATTCTGTTTCTAATGTTTTGATAAAGATGCCTTGATGATTTTTTGGTGAAAGTGTTCAGGATGCACAAACTAAGGGGGAGCCTTAGTCATATGAAAAGGATGCATGGATGCATAGATTCAGGGGGAGCATTAGCGTTGCTGAGTATAATGCATTGTTGGCATTATGATGGTTCTGAAATATGTTCTCATGCTTGAGGACTTTCTGGTGTTGGTCTTAAAGTCATATATGTAATATGATGAAAAGGTCATGTTGAGACCCATGATGTAAAATTGTAATATTCAGTCATGTAAGGACTTGCCAATTTTGTAAACCCACTTGGTTGGGTAGTTGAGTCAAATTTTGTAAACCCACTTCGTTGGGTAGCTGAATTAAAATGTGTAAACCCACTTGGTTGGGTACTTGAGTCTCATATGTAAATCCACTTGGATGGATCTTTGATGTAAGTATGAGTCATTGGTGATAGAAAAGTCATAGAGTCATGTACTTCATTGAAAAATGCGTTTGAAGATTCAGCATGAACTCAGGGGGAGCTTGGTCACTTCAGTTTATATCAGATCTGCAGAACGCTTCTTCCACATGAGAAGAAAAGGGGGAGAGTGTGTTGGTTTTGATCCGCCCTTTGCCCTTGATGTCAAAGGGGGAGAGTGACATGGTGTCAATATACTTATCTGTTGTGGTAACTAAACACCATCGTGGTTGCCATCAAGTCCAAAGGGGGAGATTTTTGGAAATATGATGCAGAGTGTTGTCCTTGATGGCAACCCACTTAATGAAGATGAAGACATGTGACTGTTGACATGTGTTGCCCTTGATGGAAAACTACCTGATGAAGTAATACTTAACCTGATGGACTTGGTAAATGATGTAAATCGGATGTGATATGATGTTTGTTGACAATATGATGCTGAGTGTTGTCCTTGAAAGGCAACTCACTTGATGAAGACAGATGGCAACTTACTTGATGAAGTTGTGCTTGATAGAATATGGTTTGATGAACTAATTTCGATGTATCTACAAGAGCACAAGAAGGCAATGAAGAAAGAAATTCCGCATTGTGCTAAATCTATGGTGAAAGAGTATGTCTCAAGGCATACGCGGATCTGTCTAAGGGAAGTCGCGTATGCACGAGGAAAAGAACGTGAAAAGTTGCGTATGGGCAAAAAGCGCTCAAAAAGTGCAAAACCAAGGGTAACCACCATGGTATTGACCCATTGTATTGGGTAATGACCCGCCTAATTGACCCCGTCCGTAGTTTTGGCTCATGGTATTGTTTTGGCTCATGGTATTGAAAAAGGGGCTCATGGTATTGAAAAAGGGTAAACCTATATAAAGAGAAGAAATTCATTGTGCAAATCAAGAGTGTGGGTGCAAGATGTCTAAGCTTGAATGAATACTTCTCTCTGAAGTATATATGAATGGAAAGGGTTACAGTTGAATGATAGATCTGAATGCATGATGCACCAATGAAGAAAATGATGAAGAAGGGTATCTAGATCTGAAATGTATTTGTATTTGCTAGATCTGTTTCTGGAATGATTAGATCTGAGATGAGGCGAACATCTGTCTGAAGTAAAGGGTAAAATCTGAACTGAACATCTGATCTGAAGAAGTATGCTGCTCTATAATGATTGAAGATCTATATGCTACTTTGCCGCAGAGGAAGCGCGTATATACGCAGCTTCGTTGAAGAGAAAGCGCGTATGCACAATGAAATATGTACTGAGGTATATGCTGGTTGATGTGGACGAAAGCGCGTATATACGCGACATCAGTGAAAGGAAAGCGCGTATGCAAACTAGGGTTTGTTGAAGCATGGGGTATGAAACATCTGATCTGTTCTGCTGTATTACTGCTATCTGATCTGTGTTGATAAGTATCTGTTGGTGATGTATATTTGTGCTTAAAAGTATGGAAAGGGTCCAGTCTGAAAATATGATGAAATGTGGCCTACAAGTGTTGTTCTATTGAAGTTGTTGGATCCGTATGAAAATTGATGAAACGTGGTCCAAGGTGGTGCCGAGGGTTGTAGCCTTCCGTTAGGGGGTTGTAGCTCCCTTTCCAGGTGAGGCTAAACGAGATCGGGGTCGAGCTCCTCTGGTGGAGAGGCTGGTAAATGAGTCGTGGGGCCGTAGCTCCTTCCAGGGAGAGGCCGGTAAACAAGCGTAGGTGGGTGCCTCGCGTGATACAAGTTCATGCCAAAGACATATGTTGTAAGATGTTTTCTCTATAATAAATAATATTGAAGGCCGAGCAAATGGCAGCTAGTTGGTTTTCCGATTTGGGTTTCCACCTAAAAATCCTGGTGTTCATGTGTGATGCTTTGTGTGATGATTTATTCTGTTCTTACTGCACATGTTTACTGTTTATTGAACATCTGATGAATGAATGATGGAATAAAATAAGTGAATATTTAATGACAGATCTAGATCTCTGTGTATACACTAGTTTCATAAAGGGGATCCGTGTATATACGCTAGTTTACTGAAGGAAAGTAGCGTATGGGTTTTAAGGAATGAAAAGTAAAAAGATTTGATTATGCAAGAACATCCACCCCCCCTCTCAGTATTTTTCCCAACACAATCTACACAAAAAAATAGTCATTAAGGTTTAGGATTTGTTGATGGATCAGAAATTCCATCATACAGAAAGAATCCTAGAAATAAAATTCCGAAGCATGTAGAGATTCCTTCAGACAGTGAAATTATTGCATTCTTGAAAATCTATAAAGGAATCATTCCATATGATCCTGAAGATCAATGGAAGAAGAAAGTGTTCAATTGGGACATTTTCACTCATAAATCTGAAAATAGGTATGTTGAAGAACTTAGACTGCTGCCTAAAGAAGAAAGAAAAACCTTCAACAACCAGAAGAATGAGGAATAGAAAAATTGGATGAAATCCAGAAACCAATGGATTTATTTTTATGAATGGTATTATCCTTCCTCAAATCAGATAGAAGAATCCTTAAGAAAAAATTTCTTAAATCAGGCTAGACAGAAAATGATTCAATATGTTGATAATTTTGTAGCAAACAAGATGGAATCAAATCCTATTACTCTTCCATCTCCACTTGTGATTCCAAAATTTTCTCCTAAAATTCAGAACATGCTATCCAAGCCCAATCTGCCTGGAGATTTGCAGGCCATAAGGACAAAGGGAGAAAACTTCATAAGGGATATCTGCAATTGTTTGCAGGTAAATATGATTATATCTAGTTCCCCTGCAAAGCATAAATGGGAACTTTTTGATGGTCAGATCTATGAGATAGACAATGATTTTCCTCCATGGAAAAATTTTGTTATCAGAAAAAATGATGGAAAAATCTTTAAGCTTTTTCCCATCCAGACAGAGGATTTTGTAAAAGACTCTGTCCTTGCCACAAACTGGAAAAACCTTGCACTTTCTAGTTTGGAAAAATATTTAAGATATCGGCATAAATCCATAGAAGAAATGAATAACATTCTAAAAGAGATAATGAATAGAATGTTGCAGAAGCAGGATTATGCTTTGGTTTGTTTAAATGATAATATCAATACCTTAGCATAAAATGATAAGCATATAGCTGAAAGCCTGGATAAACTGAGAATATCCACAGACAGAAAAATCATTGATGCAGCTGTAGTGCATGGAAAAGAAATTGTTAAGGTAAACTCCAGTCTTGATATTATCGAGAAACAAGTTCTAAATGTTTCCAATTCCATTGATTCATTGAAGAAGAAGCCTTCCTCTGATTCATATAAGTCCACTACTTTGTTTAGTGAGCCTTCTTCGCAGATGCCATACACCATATCTATTTCTGTATCAAGTTTGATAAAGCAGCCTGTAGAAATTGAATTTCCTAAGCCAGGAACTTCTTATCCTTATAGTCTTTTTGCTGCCCCCAGTTATTTTGGCCATTTAAAATCAAACCCCATAACTTCCTCTCAACCTAGTTCTTCAAGTAGTTCCTCTCTCATAGATTGGATCAAGAAGCAAAAGGTAGAGGAGGAACGTACAAAAGAGGAAGAATCAATAGAAAAATGGTATGATGAGAAACAAAAAGAAGATACGGGTCTGCACAAGATTGAAATAGAAGAGGAAGAACCTTCTTTAGAAAAACCTTAGGAATATGTACAAAATTTCTCTCCTCAGGACAAAATTCAATTTGGCATCCTTGAAGACAGTATAGTCCATGCAACCACATCTAGATCCACATGGAATTCTACCTGCTCCCCTGCCCCAGATAGAAGAGATTTAATGAAATCTGAATATCATAAGGATTGGTCTACATCCTCCACTTATTCGTGGAATATTGATAATTGCACTTAAGCAGAAGTTTTGTCAGTAATGCATTCTATGCTTGTTTGTTATAGAACTTATTTAGCTAATTATATTGGCCCCATTAATTCTACCAGAGGAATTATTGGTTTTTTTGAAGGATCTTTAGATTCTTGGTTGAAAGCTGAAACATTAAAAGATCCTACTCTGTTAGCTACATGGGAAAATTCACAAGTTCTGAATGCAGATGGCACTGTATATATGGATCCAACAACATCAATGCCTATAAATAATATGATTGGTTGTTTACTCTATGGCATCACTGTGAACTTCATTGGTTTCCCACAAATCAATAAAAATTTGACTGCTATCACTCTGGTTGCTATGAAACTCCATAATATGCAGCATTTTGATGAATGCTTTAATGAGTTATTACATCGATTGCATACTCTGTCTCCTAAACTCATTCTTGAATCTAAGTGGAAAGAAATATTCATCTCTTCTTTACCATTATGGGTTTCACAAGCCATAGTCACCAAGCTACCAAGAAATATTGGTGATTACAAATTTGGTGTAATCAGGCAAGCAGTCAAAGCCATAATTTTTTAGCTCTACTAAAAAATGAAGATTTCTCGAGCAGTAAAAAATCCCAAGAAGCCCCATGGCTATCAAAAATTGTGCAAACAATGGCATCTCTCTGCGCCAAAAAATTCAGAGGGGAGGGAATGGAGTAAGAAGAAAAAGTATTCTTCAAAGAATTTTTCTGTCAAAAGAATCATTCATCAAAAAAAACCCAAAGATTATAAAAGAACACAGCTATATTCCAGAAAGAAAGAAGTTAAATGTTACCACTGTGGAAAGAAAGGACATATTTCCCCAAATTTTCCAGCTCTAGAGAAAGACAAGAAGAAAGGAAAACTAGATAAAGGTAAAAAGAAAGTTTTCTATAGAAACAAATCTGGTACTGTAAATTATATGAATTTTCTTGATAGCTGTGATGAATTAACCAGTGAAGAAGAATAAGATAATGTAAATAGGTTTGATTATGATACTTCTAACTCGGATGAAGAATACTGCAATGATCCACATTGTGAAGAATGTTTTAAAGATGATTGTGATTGCAGTGATCCAGATGTTTGTCAATGTCATTCAATAAATATGATGAAGAAATCAGAGGCAGATGAAAAAACAAGAACTTTATTCACACAAATGATGGCAGCCACAGACCCCCAGCTGAAAGACATGTATAAAGAATTGCTTCTTAAGCAATTGAACTCCAGACCACCAAATCATAATAATCCTAAGAGGGGATATGTGCCACCAGCTTCTCTTTTTTCAGTTGAAGCTTTAACAAGACAATTCAGGCAAGAAGACTTTGGAGAAGACCTTCCAAAGACATTGCCCAGTATTCAAAAAGAAATCAAAGAACTGAGAAAGAAAGTAAAATAGAATAGGAGACTTTGTATTGAAAGTCATTAGGACTGTCAGCTCAGAATGATGAAGGTTGAAAATGAACCAGGATCCAGTTCGACCCAACTTGTTTTCTCAGGACAGACACAGAATTACATCTACCATAAGAAGCCCTTTAAAGGAGTAGAAATTCATGAGCATCATTCTGATGAAGAAATAGAAGATGAGCGAAATGGTTTAGGCTGCAATCAATTTAAGTGAGATATAATGTATTGTATCAAATTAAAGGTAAGAATCGGTTCAAAAATTGAATAGTGGAAAGTCCTTATGGATACTAGTTCCAGACTTAATATTTGACGTAGCAACAAGATGAAATGGGACCCCAAGGAGAAGTTGGTCAACTGCGACGTGGCCCTGGTCTCATTCCTCTTCCTTTTCTCCTCTGTGGCCTTTTTATTTTCTGGGCAATTTTATTTATCAATTGTAGGAAAATTGATAAATAAATATAATTGGCAGCTTTTGAATGTTATATATCTGACTTTGTATAAATAAACCAACATTTATAAACAAATAAATTTGTAACCAATGTCTAAGCCTTCGGACCCTATATTAAAATCAATGTTATGTGAATAAATAATTCATAAACAGGCCTTGACTCTGGGCCCCGCCTTCCCAATCAATAGCCAATCAATTGTACGTTGTACCTTAGGTTAATTTTCATGCATCTCCGTTCAATGATCACCCTCAGATGCGCCTGCGCCAGATGGACGACTCTTGGCGATTTTTCTCGGTGTTGTTAGTCGAAGTATAACGTGCGAAATGGATACGTAAAGGCGGTTTTTTGAACGGTCCACTCTGCCACGTGACGATTCCTCTATGGAATTTCTCCTTGAACCCGAAATACCACCTTCGTACCCAAAGTGGTGCAAAATGGGGCAATCCGCTCTCCAAACCTACTCGCGGTTTTTCCACAGTGTTTAACCAAGGTTAATGCGGTTTACGTTCTCCTTCGTATTCATTAACTTGGGTTCTTGACCACGGTACATGTTTTCTATCTTGCGACCAACAGCGTTGTTTCCCTGTATAACCGGATTCGACAGAGTTCGTCCAACCATTTAATGTAATTTACACCACGACACAGACAGAGGACGTGGAGAGATTTTCACAGTGTTCTCCTATAATAAATAATTTCAGGAACAGAGGTTTCAGTGCTTTGGACTAAGCGATAGTGCATACAAAGACAATTTCGTTAACCTTCAGGTACTCAACAGACCATACACATATATTCAAGAAGGGAACAAATGTTAATTACATACGATCTTCCTGTGAAATCTCCTCCTCCCTATACATCCGAAGGATACAATTATATACACTTACAGAGTAACTCTTCGGTTCTTTAGTGAGAACTGTTTAGAAAACCAACAGTCTCCTTACAATAATTCAGTGTAACTGATGTATGAAAATTGGACTAACTAGACTATTCGACTTCTATGACTCTAATTAATCTAAATAATTACAATCAGCTAAGGTATTGACACCTATCTGTAACATTCGAATGTTTTCAAGCCCTCCTAGCCACAACATGTGGAAAAAACTTCCTACATTGCTGGCTAATGTCTAATGCCCCTGCATCAGACTCCTGAGGGAAATCTTCTTCATGGGCTCCTGTCCATGAGTTCTTCCACTGATCTGCTTATCTTCTGCAACATTTCTTCAGTCATCCAAGTGGCATCTTCCTCTGGCTTGTCCTTCCATTTGATCAAGTACTGAAAGTACTCTTGTCCTTTGGTCCTTCTGAATGATATTTTATCCAATATCTTCTCTGGTTGCAATGGCTATGATGGAGGTAGCTGCTCTTTCCATTCAATTTGTTCCTTGTCTGCTGGTCTTTCTTCTGCACCATCATCTTCATACTTGTACAAATCTGAAACATTAAAAATAGGAGATATTCCAACATCAGGTGGGAATTCAATCTCATAAGCATTTGCAGAAAACTTTCTAAGTATCTTGCATGGCCCAATATTTTTGAACTTCAATTTGTTATACTGCTTCTTTGGGAATATCTCCTTTCTCAAGTGTGCCAAAACCTGATCTCCTACTTCAAAGTGGACTTCTCTTCTACTCAAGTATGCTCTATTTTTATATTTGATGCTGCTGCCTTGTAATTGATGTTTCACCTGTTCGTGTATGGCCTGGATCTCTGAAGCAAATTCATCACCATCTGCCCTCCTTAACTCTACTCTTCCCAGATTTCTTAACTCTGATATTCTTCTGGGATGCATTCCATAAACAATATGGAATGGACTCTTTCTTGTGCTTCTGTTTGGTGAATTATTATATGCATATTCTACTTGGGGAAAAATATGATCCCACTGCTTGGGATGCTCTCCTGTAAGACTTCTCAATAAATTTCCCAGACTCCTATTCACTACCTCAGTTTGTCCATCAGTCTGAGGATGATAAGCCGAGCTGAAACTTAGTTTGGTACCGATTTTCTTCCACAGTGTCCTCCAAAAATGACCCACAAACCTGGTATCTCTGTCTGAAACAATACTCTTGGGCAACCCATGCAATCTAACAACTTCCTTGAAGAACAAGTTAGCAACATGGGTGGCATCACTAGTTATGTAACATGGAATAAAATGTGCCATTTTGGAGAATCTGTCCACCACAACAAATACTGCATCATTCCTTCTCTGACTCTTGGGAAACCCTAGAAAAAAATCCATACTCACCTTGTCCCAAGGCCTGTCTGGAATAGGCAAGGGAGTGTACAATCCTGCATTCTGGCTCCTTCCCTTAGCATACTGACAGATTTTTCAATTCTTCACAAATTTTCCACTTCTGCTCTCATCTTGGGCCAGAAATAAAAGTGACTCAGTTGCTCATAAGTCTTATCAGTACCAAAGTGTCCAGCAAGTCCACCACTATTCTTCTCTTTGATCAAATTTTCTCTCATGGAACATTTTGGTACACACAGTTGGTTCTTTCTGAATAACAAGTCTTCCTGCAGAAAATAATCCAGCCACTGGCTTCTGTCTGTTAAAACAGGGTTGCTACATGCCTCAAATGCTTCATTAAAATCAGGATCTGTTTTATACAACTCTTTGAGAAAATCAAATCCTACAACCTCAAAATTATTTTCTTGAACAAGCAAGTGTCTCCTACTCAAAGCATCAGCTAACTTATTGGCTTGGCCACTTATATGTTTCAAAACAAAATTAAAACCTTGGAGATACTCAACCCATTTAGCATGGTTATGTTTCAACTTGGGTTGTTGTACAATATACTGAAAAGCATGATTGTCAGAATATAACACAAATTCCCTGGACATCAAGTAATGTCTCCACTTCTTCAGTGCCTGAACAATTGCATAGAATTCCTTCTCATAAGAGGAATACTCTCTTATGGTATCATTCAAATTTTCACTGAAATAGGCTACAGGCCTATCATCCTGACTCAACACAGCTCCAATGGATTCCCCACTGGCATCACATTTCACTTGAAATGGTTTAGTAAAATAAGGCAGAATCAAAACAGGCTTCTCTGTTATCTTTTGCTTCAATACCTTAAAATTTATTTCTGCTTTAGCAGTCCACTTAAATGGTTGTTTTCTCTTCTTTTTGGTCTCAATTATGGGTGCATTAATCTTACTAAATTTTCTTATAAACTTTCTATAAAAACTAGCAAGCCCATGGAAACTTCTTACCTCAAAAATACTCCTAGGTGAAGGCCATTCCACAATTGCCTTAACCTTTTCTGGGTCCATCTTCAATCCTTCTGTAGAAACAACAAAACCCAAATACACCAACTCTTCCTTCATGAATGAGCATTTCTTCAATTTTATCAGCAGTTTCTCCTGGTGCAGCTTCTTCAAGACATGATTAAGATGCCTTAAATGTTCTTCTCTAGTTTTGCTGAAGACTAATATATCATCTAAATATACTATCACAAATTTCCCAATAAATTCTTTCAATACTTCATTCATAAGTCTCATAAAAGTGCTTGGTGCATTTGACAACCCAAAAGGAATTACCATCCAGTCATACAGTCCTTCATTTGTTTTAAAGGAAGTTTTCCACTAATCACCTTCTCTTATCCTAATCTGATGGTACCCACTTTTCAAATCTATCTTTGAGAAATATTTAGAACCACTCAAACAGTCCATCAAATCCTCAATTATGGGCAAAGGGAATATGTACCTGATTCTGATCTTATTGATTGCTCTGGAATCAGTACACATCCTCCAGCCCCCGTCTTTCTTTGGGCTCAAAACTGCTGGTACTGCACATGGACTCAGACTTTCTCTGATCAGTCCTTTGTCCACGAATTCCTGTACTTGTCTCCTGATTTCCTCATTTTCCTTGGGAGTCATTCTGTAGGCTGCCTTATTTGGCAGATTTGAACCAGGGATAAAATCTATCTGGTGGCTAATATTCCTCACAGGTGGCAGCTCATTAGGTAAATCATCCACAACAATGTCACAATACCCATCTAACATTTCTTGTATTTCTATTGGAAAATCAGAAATCTTTGTAGAAGTAAGAACTAATTTAGGTTTGCAAACTAAAGCAAAGATTACCTCTTCTTCTTCTATCTGCTGCAGATATTCCTTCCCGCTCAGCAACAAGGTATTTGGATCAATCACTCTATTGGATGGCTCTCCTTCTTCAATGGGTATCAATGTATGATGCACCCTATCTTTGAAGAACTTGTAAGTGTTCTTCTTGCCATCATGCATTGCTGCTCTATCAAACTGCCAAGGTCTACCCAACAGTATATGACACACATCCATGGGCATTACATCACACAAAAATTTGTCCTTGTACTTGCCCATTTGCAGCTCTATCTCACACTGTTCTTTCACAACCAGTTGGTGCCCTTTATGCAGCCAGGACACCCTGTAGGGAGTTGGATGCTCCCTTGTCTTTAGCTTTAGCTTTTCTATCACCTCAGTGGAAACCAGATTTTCTGTGCTGCCACTATCAATGACTAGCTGGCAGCACTTCCCTTGGACTTTGCAGATGCTCCTAAACAAAGTCTTCCTTTGTGCAGGCTCATCGACTTCTTTAGCTTGCTTCAACAGGACCTTATTTACCACTAAGGATTCTCCCCTTTCTGGAAGAATGTCCTCTTCAATTTCTGCTTCTTCTCCAACCTGGGCAACAACAACTTTCCTTGGACTAGAACTCACATTCTCTAGACATTCATAGTGCTTGTGTCCCACCTGCTGGCATCTGTAACACCTTAATTCTCTACCTTTTCCTTCGTCTCTTCCCCCTCCTCCTCTGTAAGAACCCCTTCTACCCCTTGAATCATCCTCTGCAGATGCATTATGAGGTGAGCTACTGTTAGCTCCATCCTTGGGCGTAGGATTCCCTCTACCACCCTAACTTCCCTTCCCATGGAAAGTACCTCTCTTCTTGGCAGACTGTTTCCTCAGGACTTTCTCCTCTGCTTTCAAGGCCATCTGGTATGCCTCTTCCACTGTCTTGGGAGGCAGAAGAAAAATCTCATCTTGGATCTCCAGTCTGAGACCATTTACATATCTGGCAGTCTTCTCTGGTGTGTCTTGGAATTGCCCAGCTCTTATGCTCACTCTATAGAACTCCTCTATGTATTCTTTCACTATCAGCAACCTCTGTCTCAGGTTCTGCATTTGTCTACACAATGTTAGCTGGTAATCACTAGGCAAGAATTTATCTTTTAATTTAGCCATCATTCTGGTCCAGCTCTTAATAGGTTGCTTGCCAACTCTCCTCCTTTCTTCCTGCACTCCATCCCACCAAAGTGCAGCATGTCCTTTCAGCTTTGTCACTGCAAACTTGACCTTTTTATCTTCGCTTATCTCTTCATAATCGAAGCATTTGTTCATTTCATTCATCCAGTCTACTAGTTATTTTTGGATTCAGTCCCCCTGCATAACTCGACACTTCAATTCTAGGCTTAACTACAGACCCCAGAACAGTTCTAAGGAGCCTCATGTCAGGAGGAATTTCCACATTTTCTTTTGCTTCTTATGTCTCAGGTTCACTGGTGTCTTCAGGATCTTCGGTCTGTCTTCGCTCCATGGCATCCATCCTGGCCTCGACCCTCTGCAACATCTCCAACACCTCTGCGTTGGCTACATGTCTTCTTTTGCCAGCACCTCTTCCAACTCGGACTACCATGTCAGCAAACAACTTAAACTTCCCGCTCTGATACCACAAATGACGCAGCAAAAAGATGAAATGGGACCCCAAGGAGAATTTGGTCAACTGCGACATGGCCCTGGTCTCATTCCTCTTCCTTTTCTCCTCTGTGGCCTTTTTATTTTCTGGGCAATTTTATTTATCAATTTTAGGAAAATTGATAAATAAATATAATTGGCAGATTTTGAATGTTATATATTCGACTTTGTATAAATAAACCAACATTTATAAACAAATAACTTTGTAACCAATGTCTAAGCCTTCAGACCTTATATTCAAAACAATGTTCTGTGAATAAATAATTCATAAACAGGCCTTGGCTCTGGGCCCCGCCTTCCCAATCAATAGCCAATCAATTGTACATTGTACCTTAGGTTAATTTTCATGCATCTCCGTTCAATGATCACCCTCCGATGTGCCTGCGCCAGATCGATGACTCTTGGCGATTTCACTCGGCATCGTTAGTCGAAGTATAACGTGCGAAATGGATACGGAAAGGCAGTTTTTTGAACGGTCCGCTCCGCCACGTGGCGATTCCTCTACGGAATCGCTCCTCGACCCCGAAATACCACCTCCGTACCCAAAGTGGTGCAAAATGGGGCAATCTTCTCTCCAAACCTACTCGCGATTTTTCCACAGTGTTTAACCAAGGTTAATGCTGTTTACGTTCTCCTTCGTATTCATTAACTCGGGTTCTTGACCACAGTACAGGTTTTCTATCTTGCGACCAACAACATTGTTTCCCTGTATAACCGGATTCGACAGAGTTCGTCCAACCATTTAATGTAATTTACACGACGACACAGACAGAGGACGTGGAGAGATTTGCACAGTCTTCTCCTATAATAAATAATTTCAGGAACAGAGGTTTCAGTGCTTTGGACTAAGCGATAGTGCATACAAAGACAATTTCGTTAACCTTCAGGTACTCAACAGACCATACACATATATTCAAGAAGGGAACAAATGTTAATTACATACGATCTTCCTGTGAAATCTCCTCCTCCCTATACATCCGAAGGATACAATTATATACACTTACAGAGTAATTCTTCGGTTCTTTAGTGAGGACTGTTTAGAAAACCAACAGTCTCCTTACAATAATTCAGTGTAACTGATGTATGACAATTGGACTAACTAGACTATTCGACTTCTATGACTCTAATTAATCTAAATA